>OZ010578.1:67792052-67794552 GCA_963932145.1 Acanthosepion lycidas
ATGATACGGCAGGGTCATTATGTGGTTAATTTGATATAACTAACAAAATTCCTTAAATTCTTCAGAAGTGAATTGTGTACCATTGTCACTCACAATACACTCTGGCACACCGAACCGTGCAAATAGTTCATGCAAAAACGTTGTTGTGTTATTGGACGTAGGCTTTTTGCAGCGTAGTACTTCCGGCCATTTTGTAAAACTATCTACCACTATTAAGTAGTAATAATTTTCTACTGGACCAGTGAAATCAATCTGTAATCTTGTCCACGGATGATCCGTCTTGGGCCATGTTTTGTGTACTATAGGTGGTGCCTTAGCTGCTAACGCACACCCTTTACATCGATGAACCATGTTTTCATTATCCACATCCATTCCTTTCCAATATACAAAGCTTCGCATTAAGCTTTTTGTTCTATTAACCCCCGGGTGACCCATATGAAAGTCCCGTAGTATTCTTTTCTGCAACTTTTTTGGTACTACTACTCTCTCACCATATAATAAAAATCCGTCACAAATTGAATAAATCTCCTGCACTTTTTTGTCATTTGCTACCATTTTGCTTTTTATTTCTAAAATGAAATCATCGCTTTCAGCTTCTTTTTTGATTTCCTTTGCTGTAACCGGTAGCTCTCTTAAAATGTTGTTTACCATGCTTTTCACCTCATAATCTGCTCTGATATTTGCAATAATTGATTCTTTGAATCTTTCTTCTTGACTCGGTACGAGTCTTGATAAACTATCCGCATGACTTATATTTTTGGATGATAGGTGCTTTATGTGAAAATCATAATTGAGAAGAATGGTTCCCCATCTCAACAGACGATTTGCCATATAGACGGGTAACCCTTTCTTCAAACCAAAAATAGTGATCAGAGGTTTATGATCCGTTTCAAGCATAAAATGTCTGCCGTGGATGTATCTGTGAAATTTTGTTATGGCAAAAATGATACTCAGTGCCTCTTTTTTGATCTGTGAGTAACTCCTTTCTCCTGGGAGTAAAGTTCTCGAAGCATGTGCAATTGGTTTTCTAGAACCATCTGGCATTATGTGTTGAATGCACGCTCCTATCCTGTATGAACTGGCGTCACTTGCCACTACAATATCAAGTTTTGGATTGTAATGGGTTAAAAAGAGGTCTGATGTAAGCATTTTCTTTATTTCATCAAAGGCTTTCTGACATTCTACCGTCCATTCCCATGCCATGTCTTTTTTTTTAGTAGTTCATTCAACGGAGCTCTTAGAGTGTACATTCCTTTAATGAACGCATGATAATAATTTGCCAGCCCCAGAAAACTCTGTAGCATCGACTCATTAGTGGGCGTCGGTATGTCTTTAATCGCAATGGACCTTTCCGGATCTGGACATCTGCCATTTTTGTTGATTATGTGACCTAAATACTTAATTTCCTCCAAACCAAATTCGCACTTTGACTCTTTGACTTTAAATCCAAAGTCCTGAATCTTTTTAAATACGTGATTGAGATGCTCTCGATGTTCGTTGACGGTTTCGCTCCTTACTATGATGTCGTCTAAGTAGGCGCACGCAAAGTCTAAGTCATTCAACATGACGTCCATAACTTGTTGAAAAATGGCTGGTGCCACTTTAATACCGAAAGGAAGCCTGTTGTACTTGAATAACCCTCTATGCGTGTTTATCCCTAGTAACTTCGAACATTCTTCTTCGACGGGAATTTGGAGATAGGCATCTGATAAGTCGATTTTTGAAAAAATAACTCCACCATTTAGCTTGTTAAAAATCTCCTCCGGACTCGGTAACGGGTAATAGTAGTCTTTGATTACCGAGTTCAAACCTGTAGAAAAATCAACACAGACTCTGATTTGGTTTGATTTCTTTTTTATGCACACAATCGGCGCAGCCCATGAATTAGATTCTACTTTGGAAATAATTCCCATTTTTTCCGTTCACAGTCTGGCAAATCCGCCAAACCCCATATGAAAGCCTTGTCGTTGAGAGGCAGCCGATTCCGAGCCAATCACCAGGTAAGCGAAAACTCAGGGTTACTGAGGTAATCCGCCCCTGGCGCCCAAGACCAGTAGGAGCAATACTCCTCCTCCGACAAGCGTATCTCGTAGGGAATCCTTCGCGGGTCCCTCCACTAAACCACGATAGAAGACCTACCTGGGCCGTGAAAGGTCACTGGACCAGGGAATGGCCCTCAAGGCCGGCCGGCCGACCGACACTCGCGAAGAAAATCCAACTCATCCCGGCGTTTACGACGACGTTCAACCCTCGAGATGGGGGGACTGATGGTAAGGCTAGGGAAGGCGTCCCTAACAATCCCCTCCAGAATCGGATTTCTTCCAGTCAATGCGCGGCATAGGAAAGCCAACCTAGAGGCACGGATGTGACTCAACAGGTGCGGCATTTCCAGCCCCCTATGACACGGACGTTTAATGCAGACTCGTCTGTCGACCCTATTCACGCGTCCCCTCCATAAAACTGAGGATAGAGATCGCTTGAGCGCCTTCCGATGGGTCTC
>OZ010578.1:67808518-67913518 GCA_963932145.1 Acanthosepion lycidas
TGTAAGTCTACTCACTGGATCTAACCAACATCTTTATCCACTGGGCCATGTGTCCTTGAGGACATCTGCATATGAATTTCTGGCACTTGTAAACCTAATGTACTGTTTTTACCTGTGCCCATATTGCAATTTTTCCGTTATTATTATTGCATATTTTTTACCAGAGTTTATGTTGAAATTTTTGTGTTGTTATTCACTGCTTTTACTCTAGCACTCCCTATTACTGGTTCCCATATTTTATTCATTTCTATGCTTGGTTGGCTCAGGAGATTTGTGTGGCCTAGCATATGTGCTGATTCCTTAAGTTTTTGTATTTTCCAGTGATGTTCTGTCTATTATTTCCACCTCAATCCCAGAAGAGGTGGTGATCTCCCTTTTCCATGTGTCCTTGAGGACACATGGTCTAGTGGGTTAAGACATTGGTTAGATCCAGTGAGTAGACTCAGAGTTGTGAGTTCTATACCAGCCTACATGCACTGAAACTTGGAGAGTTGAGTTAAAAGAAGAGGCATGGCACAATCTACCCCAGTGGATGAAATAAAGAGTTTGGTTCAACATTCCAATCACCTGAAGAAGGCTGTAGCGTACAACAGCCAAAACATTGTGAATATTCCAATGAAGATAAGGATAACAGTTCAAATAATTTAAATAATCGTAATACCTCGTCTCAGAGATTGGGTGTACTGAATTCTACTTTTCCATAGAAAACAAATTTAAATCAAGTAAAAATAAATACTCTTTGCATTGTTGAAAGTGACTGACTAGCATCAGTTTTGTAATTTTTTTTTTCTATTGTTTACACAATACAAGGCCCAAAAGCCACTGAAGGTAGAGGATTACTGAATGCACCTCTTCTACCTGTAAAGTGAGAAGAGGTGCATATCATGGGTATATGTAGATAGGTAACAGTTGACCCTAGACTTGAAGATCATTGTGAATGGGGAAGCATCATCTCTGAAGTTCTATTCAGACAGCTTCTTCCCTCAGGAAGAAGCTGTCTGAATAGAACTTCCTCCTTACCAAAGGATCACAAAGGAAATGAATATGTGCATTTGGCAAGGCATTCTAGTGGTTAAAGTCTGAACTGGTGGAAGTAAGGAATGTAACTTGTTTCAACATTTGCTCTAAAAATAACAGCAGAAAAAACTAGTGAAAACTAGGCAGCACCAGCTTAGGTATTGCAGCATTATTTCATTTTTGGTCTGATATGACACTTTTAAAAATAGGGCATGGCAGTAAGAATTAGATAGTTGGTAGGAATGGTAGAAAGGAACAGACATTCTTCCGGTATCTTTAGTGATGGTACGAAATATATGAGTTTATTTGAGATCAGAAGTGAGCTTCAGTGTCAATAACCATTCAAGGCATTTAGCATACAACATCTCATCAGGACTGGAGTAAATTTAAAGTCTGCTTGGGGGTGATGAAACATTATTAGCTTTGTTTTGTAAGTATTGAATGATACAAGCCAGTCTTTCCTTCATTAAGCTGTGAGAGCTAGATCAGGGTTTGGTCATCTAGATTTTTAAAGCTATGGTATTCTCTATATAGATCTTTTCTAAAGAAAATGTTCTTAGGCAGATCATAAATATAAAGTAGAAAGAGGATATAATCAAGGTGAGAGCCTTGATCTTCTGTGCTTCAAAGGACTGGTCATTAATGACAAGCTTCATAGATCTACCTGATAGGGAGGACTTGATAATTGAGAAAATTCTTCCATTCTATAGCTGGTGAATTTGTGTAGCAACCCCTATGCCACACCTTGTCAAAGGCCTTCAAGATATATAAAGCAATTGCTCTTGAGATGTGTTTATTATCAAGTGTTTCACTGATTCTGTGTGTGATAAGACATCACCAGGAGACTCAGGGGAGAGAAAACTATACTGTTTTTTATTCAGGAGGTTGGTTTGTTGAGGTGATCAACAACTTTCTTGTTAATGGTAGCCTCAGAAAGTTTGCTGATGATACTAATGAGGCTGACAGGTGATATTCTGATGGAAGAGAGTGTTCATTCACATTCTTGAAAACAGGGTATACGGGTCATTCCATGTCAAAACACCAACAAAAAGTTGAAATGTGCACCCACCAACACCGAATTACTTGAAATTTGGCACAAATGTTGCCCTCTCCAATGAGTTAGGAAAGTATGCCAAGTTATTTTGTGCTAGACTTTACTGTTCCAATTTTCCTATTTTGCCTCTAAATTAAGGCCACGCAAGGTCGCTGAATTTCAGTGTTTTTTAAAAATTAAAGAAAAATACTTCCATCCCTTCAATATTTCTGAAATTTGGTATGTAGGGCAAATAAGAAGTGTAGAATCCAAATATTTAACTATTTCAAGCCTACACTTGATAGAAAATTTTATTTTGCTCATCCTAATACATGACCCCAAAATCAACAACTTTTCACCTATGTAGCTTACGGTCAGTCTATCAAAAATACAACCTCTTCAATTTTCATAATATTTTTTGCCTAACATCTACAATGCCTGCTCAAGTTCACCAAAAAATTTTGTGAGGGTTTTAAGTCTACTTTAGAAGATATGACCCTGTCAAGTTTAGAGTTTTTTTTTTCCTACATAAGTGCAGGATTTCCAAGAAAGATTTTAATTAAAGACAATCATCCTAATGCACCATGACCTCTAAAATGTTGATATTGTGCTAAGTAACTTCTTAAACTATTCAATAAGATTGTTTTTATTAATTTTAAAAAAAAATTATTTAAATCTATTTTGCAGATATTACTTTTTGCACAAATAGATTGTCTTTAAAAAGCAGTAAACATTGCCTCATGTATGATAATCAACAGTGCATAGAAAATTTGTAAATGGCACTTAACAAATGAAGTTAAAAGAAATTGTATATGTTTGTGTTTCTTTTAATTATATTTTGGTAAATTTTTTGTTTCATGAAAATAATTTTCAAAAATTATTTTCATGAAACAAAAATATTTTATTTTCTTTTAATCAGAAGAAAGTCATAATAAAATTGAATATAAAAGAGTCTTTAAAAGATTACATTTAAACTACACTATGCACTGTCTGGTCCTGAAACATCTGTATCCAAAAACATCCAGTATCCAAAGAGAAAGGTGGTATTTTTCTAATTACTTCTTATTTCAGTTAAAGATGAATTGTTCTATTTGTACTAAGCTAACAGTTGAAACACATCATGGTTTATTCAATGATAAACAGGTTGGATTGATTTCAGTTAATCATTTGGATCCAAAGCTTATTGCCTATAGAACAGGACTTGACGAGGATAAAATACAGACTATCTGTTACCATCACAAGCAGACCTTGTTGACTAACTATGAATGGCTTGAAGAAAGATGCCTTAATTGTTGAATACAAATCCACAAACTACTTCCCAATGAAGAACCAAGACATGTATCGGATAAGGAAATACAAGAACTTGAAGCGGGTACTTCTGCAGAATCAGAAAAGAGTAGTAATGATGAAGAACCAAGACGTGTATCAGATGAGGAAATGAAAGAGCTTGATACAAGTACTTCTGCAGAAACAGAGAAGAAAAATATCAATGAATGTTTCTCTTATATTGGAATTTTTCTACTGAAAACAAAAGGGCTTCATTACTCAGGAAAAACTACTTTAGGTAAGAGAAAAAAATTTTCTGCAATGCAATGTGTAAAGACCAAAGTAGGCAAGTCATTAATGGTTGACTATGAGCTGTTGAATGATGAGGCTTTAAAAATCAAAAAGGAGATTTTAGATAAAGCTAAGTGCTTTGATAAAATGATAGAGCTCCTTGTAGCAAAAGTGAAGACAGTGGAATCAACTAAAATCAAAATACAAATCTTGACACTTGCCCCTACCGACTGATCACACAAAGTCATGGATGTGTCTAGTGTTTCAGAACACATTGTACGCAAGGCTTGCAAATTGTGTTTGGAAAGAGGTATTTTAGCTGTGCCAAAACCAAAAAGGGACAAGTCTTTGCCTGCTGATATTGCACAGTTAGTGGAAGCATTTTACCAAGATGATGAATATACTCAACTGATGGCAGGCAGGAAAGACTACGTTATATTCATCAGCAGAAAAGACTCATCTTGTGCAACCTAAATGAGCTCTTCAGAGCATTCAAGGAACAGAACCCAACAGTACCTTTGGGATTTTCAAAATTTTGTAGTCTAAGACCGAAATGGTGTGTCCTTGCTGGTAGTGCAGTTACGCATGTTGTATGTGTATGCACTATCCACCAAAATATGAAATTATTACTGGAACCACTGAATGTATCGTAAAGATCTCTGCAAATATATTGTCTGTAATACCAGTAGCAGAGAGTGTATGATTCATAGGTGCCCAAATTGCCCTAAATCATCAGGACACCATGGAAGGATATATTGATAATGCTGAATCAATAGAGTTCTCCCAATGGACAAAAACTGACCTATCAACTTTGACAACACAAAAGGAATTTTGTCAAGCTTACATTGATTTAGTTGTTTTGCAACTGAATAAATTGGCACCTCATTCTTACTTGGGTAAATCACAATCAAGGTACTTAAAACAAAGAAAAGAGGAGATTAGTGATAGTAAAATTTTATTCCTGGGAGATTTTGCCAAGAACTACAAATTTATAGTTCAAGATGAGATCCAGAGTTATCATTGGAATACTTCACAATGTACTTTACATCCAGTAGTACTCTACTTTAAGCTTGAAAATGCAATGCAAAGTGAATGTTTCTGCATTATGTTGAGTGACAACTCACATGATGTAGCATTTGTTTATATGGTACAGAAAAAATTACTGAGGTAATCAAAGCTACCCTACCAAACATAAAAAATATTGAGTATTTTACTGATGGTTGTGCAGCACAATACAAGAATTATAAAAACTTTGCCAATTTGTGCAACCATCAGAAAGATTTTGGGCTCAATGCAAAATGGAATTTCTTCCCAACAAGTCATGGTAAACAACCATGTGATGGCATAGGTGGGACAGTGAAAAGGATAGTGTCAAAAGAAAGTTTCTGAAGACCAACTACCAAACAAATCCTTTCCACAGAATCTATGTTTGAATATTGTAAATCTGTAATTGAAGGTATCAAATTCATTCTGGTTGAAAAGGAAGAAGTTGAAGAAGTGAGGAGGAGTCTGACCATGAGATTTGAAAATGCATCCACAGTCCCAGGAACAAAGTTTTCATTAATTTATTCCACTCACCAGAGATAAAATAGCTATGAAACAATGTAGTGAAGATGAAAACTATGCCCTAATGTATGACTTTTCTATTGGGGCTGAAGAAAAAACAGTAAATTCTTTTGTTTCAGGATATGTTTGTTGCAAGTGCGACAATAAAATTTGGATTAGCATGGTCGAGGAAATTGATATGGAGAATAAGGACTTGCTGATTAAGTCCATGCACCCAGCTCTTCCATCACATTCATTTTACTGGAATGAAGATTTTAAGGATATATGTTTTGTACCATTAATGAATATTCTGTGCACTGTTGATGTTCCTACAACAGCAAATGGTAGGGTTTATCATTTGTCCAAGATGAATAAATTATCTTTTCAAAAAATTATATCCAAAACAATTTAGTCTATATGTACAACAAAATTTAGTGCATAGTGTAGTTTAAAATGTAATCTTTTAAAGATACTTTGTATTTTTATTATGATTTTCTCCTGAATGAAACAAAATTCAAATATTTTAGTTTCATGAAAATAATTTCGAAAAATTATTTAATAAAATAAAAATAAAAATTTTAAAAAGTAATGAAAGCATTTCCTTCAACTATATAAATATTTTAAGTGCCAACTTCAAATATTATATTTTAAAGATTCACATTTATCTTATGACTTTTTCAAGAATGAAAAAAATCAAATGTATTTTTGTTTCATGAAAATAATTTACCAAAATATAATTAAAAGAAACGCAAACAGATACAGTTTCTATTAACTTCATTTGTTAAGTGCCATTTACAAATTTTCTATGCACTGTTGATTATCATACATGAGGCAATGTTTACCACTTTTTAAAGACAATCTATCTGTACAAAAAGTATTATCTGCAAAATAGATTTAAATAATTTTTTTTTTGAAATTAATAAAAACAACCTTATTGAATAGTTTAAGAAATTACTTAGCACAATACCAACATTTTAGAGGTCATGGAGCATTAGGATGATTGTCTTTAATTAAAATCTTTCTCGGAAATCCTACACATACGTAGAAAAAAACTCTAAACTTGGCAGGGTCATATCTTCTAAAGTAGACTTAAAACCCTCACAAAATTTTTTGGTGAACTTGAGCAGGCATTGTAGATGTTAGGCAAAAAAATATTATGAAAATTGAAGAGGACATATTTTCGATAGACTGATCTACATAGGTGAAAAGTTGTTGATTTTGGGATCATTTATTAGGATGAGCAAAATAAAATTTTCTATCAAGTGTAGGCTTGAAATAGTTAAATATTTGGATTCTACACTTCTTATTTGCCCTACATACCAAATTTCAGAAATATTGAAGGGATGGAAGTATTTTTCTTTAATTTTTAAAAAAACACTGAAATTTGGTGACGTTGCGTGGCCTTAATTTAGAGGCAAAATAGGAAAATTATACACCCCCCCTTAAAATTGGAACGGTAAAGTCTAGCACAAAATAATTTGGCACACTTTCCTAACTCATGAAGGGGAACATTTGTGCCAAATTTCAAGTAATTCGGTGTCAGTGGGTGTAATGCCCTGGTGAATTGACCCATACAGATAACAGCTTCCATGGGTTTGGAAAACATTTCTTCTTTAGGCAGTGGTTAAACAGCTTTGCTAGGACTAGACTAAGGCTATTAAGAACAATGACAGGGATTTTTTCCAAACCAGTAGCCTTACTGAGTTGCAATAGATATCACAAAGCTTGTGCTCTGTGAGTTGGGAAGTCAAGTAAGGGATGGTTCTTGTTGTCTAATGTGGAGTTAGTCAAAGTTCATTGTGAGGAGATTTGCACAATCTGATGGTGATGAGATAATCTGATGATCATGTACAATGGAAGGCACTTACAGTTTGCCTCTATATGAGAACTGGAAAATTGCAAAAATGAAGATGAGATTCAGATTTTTTTCTTTTCAACTTTGGCTTATAATTACCTTTTGCATTTTCCAGTATTCTCTCATAATCAGTTCTAACTGAGGCAAAAGTTGTGCTCACTGACTAAGATGGTAGTAGTGGTTATGGCAAACTATGGCTGCAACAGATATGTACCAAGTCTGACTATTTGGCTTTTTGAGGTACATTTTGTGAGGGATAAAACTTTTCATACTGAAGAGAATCTACTTGGAAATGATGGAGGCTGTTCTGAAAGCTCCATCTTTGAAGAAAGCTGAGAGAGGTGCTTCTGCAATGTAAAATCTGAAGCGATCACACTCAGCTATGGTGTATTGATAAATTGTCCTATGAAAAGGCACATCTGATGATGTCTTTGATTTCACATCAACCTTTAATATAGATCAATAATTGATTGGATCTGTTCAAGGGAGGTAATACTTCAGCATAACATTGGTCAGGAAAAGAGGTATGGAAGATTCTCAGCAATATTGGGAACACAACTTATTCATGATCTAAGTCAGCTCATGTAATTGGGAAGTCATTACAGTATTTCCCTTTAGTGGTTATTTTGGAATGGATTAACCACTCCTTGTGGTGAATATTAAAATCACCACAAATATGAATGATGGCTAAGGGATGATCGGAGAATTAATCATCAGTTGTCTCTGCTATTCTGTTGAGCATTGCAATATCATCGTCCTGAGAGTGACAGATAAAAACAATGGACATGCTATGAACAAGTATGAACAAATCACATGAATGAGAAATCAGGACTGCTACTGATACTTTGTTTAGCACTACAAAGCTATTACTTGTGCTGAATATTTTTTGAGTAGCAGTGGTGGAAGTAAGTATAAGACACCCCATGAAACTGTTAATAATTTTCTTATTACTGCACAAATTCCTCTGAAAATTTGTGTGTGGTACCTAGATCTGATGGTATTAGTATACATATTTGATTTTATAACAACTTTCCACCAAAAAAAGTTATTAAGAAAAATATGTTTTCAAGTGTGGGTATAAGCATAAGACAGTTTTGTATTTAACAGCAAAATTGTACAAAATTCAATATTTACATTCATTCTCTTTCAATTGTAATACTTCACACACCTGTTTTGCATTGAATCAATAAGTTTTCTGAAAGTTTCAGATGGAATTTCAATCCAATACTGTTTAATGCAAGATTTTAAAGTTTCTCTATCTTCAAATTGACGTTTATTTTTGTATACTCTTCTTGACAAAATTCCCCACAAATTTTCTATTGGGTTTAAATCTGGAGACTTAGCGGGCCAGTCCAAAACTTCAATATTTTTTCTTTTAAACCAGTCTTTTGTGAGCTTAGAAGTGTGTATGGCTGCATTGTGCTGTTGAAAAATGGC
The DNA here is from genome assembly GCA_963932145.1 of Acanthosepion lycidas. Lineage (NCBI taxonomy): Eukaryota > Metazoa > Mollusca > Cephalopoda > Sepiida > Sepiidae > Acanthosepion > Acanthosepion lycidas. Next base: position 67,816,963 of record OZ010578.1, read on the forward strand.
ACTAGATGATTCATAAATGGGACAGGACTTTTTTCCAACACATTGATATATCGAGCAGAGTTTTGTTTCCCTTCCATCACTACTAAATCATCCTTTCCAGATGCAGACAAAGCTCCCCAAACCATAACAGATCCTCCTCCAAATGGTCCTTTTGAAAACAGCTGCTTCTCCTTTCTTAAATCATGCCAATAACACTGGTAGCCATCCAGCCCATCCAAATTAAACTTTTTCTCATCAGAAAACCCCACGGTTTCCCATTTCTTCTTTGTCCATATTACTTTTTTCTTTACCTAATCTACACACATCTTGTGTTTAGCAGTTAAAGCAAGGGCTGTCTTCCTGTTTTGATACATGAGATTTGGCGATTCATGGAGAATTTGGTAAACTCTTCTTGGAGTGATAGGTAAATTCTGAGATTTTTGCAGATCTCTTGAGCTTGATTGTTCTTTAGAAGCTTCTTGAAAAAGTCAACATCTGGCTGCATTTGTAATTTTAGGTGGACGACCTAGATGTTTTCTGGTGCCATACAATTCAGGGTCCTTTAGATAATTTCTCACAACTGTTAGGACCTCAAAAGTTCTCTTGCAATGAAACTTATAGATTTTCCTTCCAGTTTATAGGCAAAAATTTGCCCTTTTTCATTTTCATTAAGTGGGGAGTTCCAAGGCATTATGCAGTAACCGTATTCAATTATGAAATGTTTAAATAGGACTCACATGGCTTAAAATCATAAGAGTCTTTTTATAATGTGCATATGTACTTATTCTTCCCTTGGCATTCTGAAGTAAATCAGATATGAAAATTTTAAAAACTGTCATAATTATTTCCACCCTCGAAAACAAAGATTTGTTAACTTTTTTTTGGTGGAAAGTTGTAATAAAATCGAATATGTATACTAATACACATCGGATTTAGGTACCACACACACAGTTTCAGAGGAATTTTTGCAGCAATAAGAAAATTATTAACAATTTCATAGGGTGTCTTATATTTATTTCCACCACTGTAGTCTTGGCTCCCATACATTTTCCCCTGATGGTATTGAATATTAAAGACAAGAGAGCTTGCTTCTCAACGCCAGCAGGAGGATGATGGAAAATGTGGTCATAACCAATGATATTCAGCCACAGTACATGTTAGAACAGTGTCACCTCGGAGGTGACAACATTGGCCTTCTCGACTTAGGTCATTGTATGCTGATATCTTGTTCCACTGATATTAAAATGAAGTTGAATGGTACTGTTACAAAAGTATTCACATACCTAGCAAAAACAATTTTTGAGAAAAGAATCAAACACAAATGGTTTACCATGATTTTTTTTTCTTACAAAGGAAATTATGCTTTTAACTGGATATTACTAAATAATATTGCTCAACATTCTTTACCTTAAATAAATTATCATAACTGATAAACTTATGTTGCATGAATATTCATACTCTTTGTAACAAAAGCTCTAATTCCTGCTCACAGTATTGTTACACTTCACATTGTCACAGATAGTGTGCTTTTTTTTAGGGGGAAATTTACTGTGGTCTCTTATAGTGGTAGTGAGCAATATTCTGCTGTCTTAAATCACTTTGTGCCTATTAATTAAAGAAGATATGTATCAGTCATGAAGTCTAAACAGTTATCAGAAGACCTGAGTAAGAAAGTTACAGAAAAGCACAAAGATAGCAAAAACTATAAATTAACAACCATCTCATAAAAAGTACCTCTTTTGATACTATGACATTTATGGTCAAGAGTGGAAGTTTATGGTACCACTGCTAATCTCAGAAGAACAGGGCATCCCTATATACTGCCAACAAGAACTACTCAGGTAGGCCAAAACCAATCTTTTCATCACTCTTGAAGATATCAAGAAGTCAGTTCATGTGGGGTTTACTGTCCACACTATCTAACTTACACAATGAAGGTGTTTATGAGCATGTAATAAGAAAGAAGACATTTTTTAAGAAAAACCATCTCAAAACTCATCTAGGGTATGCTACTTCTTTTATGTGCTGTGTCCCTTCAGAATGTAGGCGATCATGGCCCTACAGATATTCCTCTCCCTTGTAGCTCTTAAATGGATGTTTTTCTTGAATGGTAAATTGGTATGGGAGCTTACTTTTGCATGCAAATTTTAAAAAGACCACCCCCCTCCAAAAAAAAAAAAAAAAGGAAAGGGGAATGGAGACACCTTCCCCAATGCTAGTAGAATAGGTCCTTGCCTCAGCCAGAGAAAACACAAATTCCCACTGCCTCCCCACTCCCACATATTGACACATTTACAAAGATATTGTATATATGGGTATTCTGACTGATACTATGTTAAAACTTAATAGGGATTTCACTCTCTGCTCCCACCCTACCCCACCTTCCTTCATTAAAAATATTAACTTTGACAATGAAAATATATTTTTTATGTGGTGTGAATAATTTTACAATCTATTGTATAAAAACATATTTAGCAACAAGAACTCTGCTTCTATGTATCTAGGTATGAATATATTAATTTATGGTTAGGCACGTGGAAGCATGGTTTCTCTTTCCGCACCCTTCATTTTGAAAAACATAATTTTTCATGGAGTGTGATTTTGGACCCAATTTTCAACTGTGAAAAAAACTGGCAGAAGTTTGAAGTGTCAGCAAAGGATTGGTTTAGAAAACAGTTAAAGAATAGGGTGACGGTGTGCTTAATATATTAATGGATTGTTTCTTGTCTATAATATCATTGTCTACTGATTGGATATTGGTTCTCTGGAGACTCTTCATTTGGCTCTAGAAGAAGAGGAAAGCTGTCAGTCTGTGGGGATGTCTATATCTAATTGCCATACTATTGTAGCATCTAGCTTCCTTAGTTTAGATAAGCTTGGATAAGAGGCCTTCATTAAAAAAAAAAAAAAAAAATAATACTCTTGGTTTTGCTTAGTTGGTAATTTCTAATAAATGTGTGTACCAGTCACTATAGAAGAAATAACAATCATATAGATGAAGTGAAAACTTTGATACTTGACAATCTGTCACCTCATCACACACACACACACACACACACATATAGTCCTTAAGATATATGGCTGGTGTTTTGGATAGGAGAGAATGTCTGTATGCCATTTATAAATGGTCATCATCTCCATTCAAATTTTGAACCTCAATGATGTCTGGAGGAAGGTAAGACATGGCCTCTTCCTTGATATTATTATAATATGAATGGCATTCAGGTAAGTCTACAGTTGGACACTACATCATGATAATTTTATAAGTTTGGTTGTCATACAGAAAAACTTTACTAGATATTGAAAATCTCAAGTAAGTTCACCGCGATAGATAGAAAGCCAAAAGTAAAATCTACTTGACTGCTTGAGTCTGCTTATTTGTAACTGGATTGAGGCTTATGGCCATATCATGTTGAAATACTGGTTCTTGTACGATCACTGAAGTTAAGCAATGTTGAACCTGGTCAGTAGTACCTAGGTGACTAACTGCTTGGGAATGCCAGATGCTGTAAGCATGGATATGCATTTTTTTTTTTTTTTTTTTTAATGGAAAACAGCTCAGAAATTCAAATCAGAGGACTGATTTCCAAATCCAGTTTGGTTTGTTATATTCAAAGACATGCAAATATCCTTGGGAAAGGTATGAATCCACCTATTCTCCCCCAATTATGGGTTAATTAGTAGGAATTTTATCACTAAAGTAATATTATCTCCAAAGATTTCTTACAATCTAAAAATATTTTCTGGTTTTAAATAACCTGTAAAAGGTTGATAAATCATAAAAAATTAACTGGATTGAATGTCTAAGCCATTGAATGTGACTGAATGTCAGTTCAACCAAATTTGTAACATGCATTTGCCAGTCAAGTTTGGTATACCTGGTACATCAACTGACTTGAATGTATACTGTGAGATTTCAAACCAAAATTGTGTGCTATAGGCTCCAAGTGAAGATCAGAATTATAAAATCATGCAACCTATGTTCTTCACAACTGCTCTCACTGCTGTATTGGATACACACTAATATCTACTTCTGTCTTTGTCAAACTCAGTGGTGGTAAATGCAAGACTGGATTTATTATGTTAAAGTGAATGAAAGTCAAAAGAATTACACACCAAGGAGATTATAGATACTATACTGACAGTATGCTTTTCAGACAGATACATAACTGATGTAATTCAACTGATGTAATTCATTATCTTACTTTAGATATGTCCTTGAGATTGATGCATTATATCCTACAAATTTCCCAATAGTCAATCTCTAGGCAGAGAAGTTATATCCAGAGGTAGTGGCTATCATTTTCACTGCCCACAAGTTTCATAAAACGTTGTCAGACTATAGTACCTATCACGAGTATAACTTTATTCTCATTTCTAACTTTAAAGCCATTTATAAAGCTAACTGCCTTTCACTTTGTGTAACCATTTGGGTATGATTTCATCATTAAAGATTTCAAAATTGGCAGTGCAAATGCACTCTTCTGGCTTGTATTCAAATATCTTGAAACAATAAACTAGTTATTAATATCAAGCAATCAGCAATCTGATATGTACTCATTGGTGCAGCCAATGTTTTATTTAGACACTATACAACAAGCCATGATTCTATTCTTCAATTGATTCTCAAATATCTAAGAAATTGATTGTTCTATCAAAACAGTTGTACCAGTAACAGGATTCATTTCTATTACTGAACTTGTGTATTTTATTTGATCATATTTTCCCAAAAGAACCAAGTTCTTGAGTACTTAAGTTCTATAAACAATATCTTTGAATCAACCATTTGAAATCTATTATAAATGGTTATACATATTGATAAAACATTGATTCCAAAGTAGATCTTTACAATGCTGTATGTGGGGAGCTCTCTTATTTCCAGGGAAACTAAAACAGATTGATGGGGTACAATAACATCAATCACCACTCTCACACAGGACAAATTTAGTATTTTTTCTATCACATCCTGGTAAGTCACAAGATTATAAAAAGCCTTGACCCTAAGAAGTCTACCAGTCCAGATAAAATCCTAGTGGTTGTCCTTAAGAATATTAGTCTTGAGCTATTTGTGATCTTAGCAACATTTTATAACTGCTGCCTGAAGGAGAAATCCTTCCCAAGTGTATGGAACATGTCAAGTGTATGCACTATTATGAAGAATGCAGGTGAATGCCCATCAGCCTGCATCAGCAAACTCTTTGAAGCTATAATCAACAAGAAGGTTGTTGATCCGAGCCTCTTGAATGACAAACAATATGGATTTCAATCTGCTCAGTACACTGCTGATCTTCTGTCATTACTCACACATCAATGATCCATTACTCAATAAATACATCACAAGTTGATTGCATTAGAATCACTGGAAGAATTTTCACAATTATCAAGTCCTTCCTATGAAGTTGTTAATGGTCAGTCCTTTGAGACCCATGAGATCAGTGCAGGCGTGCCCCAAGCCATGCTGACTTCTGGTCCAACCCTCTTTCTGCTTTATATTAATGATCTGCCTCTGATATTTTGCGAATAACTATACAGATGATACAATAGTATATGGGTGCACCTACAAAAATCTAGATGACCAAAGTCTGGCAGCTGATCTCTCTTCTAAACAAGCTCTAACAACTCAATTGGGATTGGTTACATACTATACCTCAGAAACCAAACTAGTAATGTTCCATCATCATTGAGCTGATCCTGATTTTTCTCCTATTGCAGTGAATAGTTATTCTTTTAAGGAGGCCACTAGCCTTAAACGCCTATTGGGACTTAACCTCACCCCTGACCTTAAGTGTAACTTGTATGTATGATCCATCACTCAAGATGCTGGAAAATGGTTGGTTCTCTGTACTGCTCTTGTAAGTACCTGATTCCTCCTGTTATGCTCTACCTTTGCAAGAACCAGATCAGGCTGTAAATGGAGTACTGCTGCCATATCTGGGTTGGATCTACCCAGTTTTTACTTTCCGGTCTTTCAATACTCTATTTTCCATGGAATTGTTCAGATGAGCTCTTACAGTCCTACCACACTGCACACATTGAAGCATGCCACCCTCATTTCCTTCATATTCCACCAGTAAGAAGTAAGTTCCCTTTAAACAACTTCTTCGCACAAATTGCTACTTTGTGGAACTGACTCCCAAGAGGTGACTTTCCCAACCAATCTTAACCTGTTCAAGTCTAGAGTTAACAGTATATCCTCATAAACTGCACCACTTACCTCTTACTTTTACCACTCACACAAGAACTTCCTCCAATAACGCTCTACTTTGAGTGGTTTTTGGGCCTTGTAGAGGATGAACATTGGCTTTTAAATGGCAACATGCAAAACAAAATAATTGATCATTGGCAGGAAGGTCCAACCTCTACTATCATACCACCAACATCTTTTGATATTTTGCGCCAATATAATAGGAACTGTTAGTTTTGGAGCAATCTTTGTACATTAGCACTAAAGGAACCAGTGAAGAATTTAATTTTTGGTTTAACCTAAAGAAACTCATTCCAACTTCACATTGAGTATACAGGTCCTGTCAATGGGTAACATTTTTGGTTATTGTAGATACCCAATGCAAGTGTCAAAAAAACTCCATGAACTAAACCTTAGTAGCAGTAATGGTTTATATGCTGATCTATGAATTCAGTCACTTTGAAACCCCAGCAGCAGCCAGTTTATGGGAGTCATTTTCATTAACTTTTGTAACTCCTAAAACTACTACCTTACCATCCTAAGACTAATGGTAAAAAGGGTCAGCCAACTACCGAGCTTTTTCAATAAAGACTTTTTAGAAGTTTAGTGGACAGACTTATGGCATGGATATTGGAATTCTTCCTCATCAAAATTAGAATAATTCCAAAGGAAATCACTAGATGATGTATTAATGTGGTGAAAACAATATAGGCATGCTTGCAATAATTGATGCTCTCAAGAATTTGATGGATATCTGCATGGAGGCTCAAAACAAGAAATTTTGTTCTTATCAATTTAAAAGATAATAATGATGAAAGACAATGATAGCTAAAGTGGACTTTTGATCAGATTTAGTGTTGTAAGAAAAAGACACTGTATGAAATGTCAATACAGATTGGACAGGCTAAAAAAGATTTTGACTCTTTAGAGCCAGTGGTTCATTATAAACTTGCATATACTTATTTCTTCTATCAGAAACATTTGATCAGGAGCCAAACAAGTGCACAGCTGCAGCTGTAAGAATGGTGAGACAGCAAATCAAATACAGACACTGGTGGAATTGATTCACAATTTCCCTGATATAATTAATATTTTCAAATAGCTAATATATCAAGGAGTATCAAATTTTATAAAAGAAAAATTTAAGTCAGCCAGAACTGATTGTAATTTTTTGGGCATTGTTGTAATCTTATGAGTTGAGTGTCACTAATCAAACATCTTAATGTTGGCTTATAACTTGCATATAAACTGCTTATATGTGACGGTTAAAAAAACAAACTGGTATCAATTGAAAATTTTATTATTTATATATTTTTTACATTAATATTTTGTATATTTATCTGTTTGAGAATAAATTTTGTCATTTGATATGGATGGTTGATTTGATAGATGGTTGTTTCAGTAGTGCAACTTTTATTTTATTTATTTTGATAAATACAACTGAAATCTAAGTTTTCCATATTGATGAGTGGGGAAAAATGTTATTTATCAAAAAAATAATGTATTTTACAATTTTTTTTTTAAATAGTATTAAGAACACATTATCTTAATTTTTTAAAAGATAATCATGTAAATATAAAATAATTAAATACTTTAAAGCTAATTTTAATCTTTAAAATAATTTGTGGCTATTTAGATTTAGAGTTGAGTAAACAACTACAGTGTAACCCGTATATAAGAGAGTTGTCGGGACCGGAGAATAAGTCTCTTATATACGGGTTTGGTCTATATTGTTTACATTAACACAGACTCTAATTTGGGACCAGATAAAATCTCTCTTATATCCGAGTTTCTCTTATATCCGGGTTACACTGTATGTGAATTTAGCACAAAGCTGTTGTAACCTTTTAGTGTCCTATTTAACAAGCTTTCTTTTTCTTTTTTTCTTTTTTTACAGAAAGTCAATTCGCAGTTGGCTAGGAGAAGAGTCTTCCCCTTTAGATGTTAAGCTTGATTGTAGCACTTGTCAACATACGTATGGTGCCAATGCAAACTATTCATACAATGAGTGACACTTTGTAATAACCTCTACATTCTAATTGAATCTCACCAGTGAAAGTCGCACATTCATTCCACTTGCTTTTGAAACATGAGTTTCTCTTCACTCTATGCAACTTAAATCAAATTTTTGCCTTAATGATTTTGCTATTTAATTTTATTTTCAATTCAGTTAAATAAATCAATGATTTTGATTTCTTAATTACTTTTTTAAACCTGTACAAATTTCATAGACATTTTATATGAAAATATTTTTTATTCTCAGTTTCCTTTTTACTTCATACAAATTTACAATGTAAACATATTGCCTGTAAATTTCAACTGACTCTGATTCCTAGTATTATATAAAAAAAAGCACAAATATTACTGTAATTTTTTCTTTCTTCTTTCATGTTAAAATATTAGGTTGGTGCAAAAATAATGTCGTTTTTGACGTTAAAAATACGTCAAAAAACGGCATTATTTTTGCACCAACCTAATATATAGCCTGTAAATATTTAATTTTCTAATTTTTTTCTTACTCTAATTGTAATTCTAAAATTGTATGTATTCTGTATTAACACCAAAAATTACAGCTAACATGATTTCCTGGAGTATTAGCTTTTTATGAAAACATCTTAGTTTCTCTTTTGTTAACTGATATTTTTTTAATTCTTAATTCCGGTGTACACCAGGCTTCTTGTTCAATGAATAGAAATATTCTGCTTTTAAACATGTGAATATAGTGCACTTCAAAAAGTTTTTTCACCTTCAACTAATGTAGATAATATTTTCAGCTGATATTTTGTTTGAATACTTATAACTTGATATTGATTAATGCAATTTTCAAAGAAAAATTTAACCTGCTAATTCTTATCCATTTCAGAAAACATTCAGAAGGAAGGTCAGCTGAGCAATATCAAATGTAGTTAAATTAGAACATGTTTAAAATTTTAATTATAAAATACTTAAATGTGTAATCACTAAGAATATTGAGTTAATAACTGGGGACAGTATTTTGCTTTGGCTGAGAGAATGTTATTAAGAAATTTGTGAAAGCATAGTTACAAGAAAGCTTGGTTATTAGCTGAATTTTTATTTGAAGGAAAGAGATCACTTGCTAAAATAAATTATTTTGCCTTTTTCATCATTTGACTATGGACTTATTAATGTATCTATATATTTAAAATAATATTTCATTGGCACTCGTAAAATTAAAACAAATTAATTTATATCTTTTATTCTTCCAAAAATTGTAGAAATTTATGAAGTGGTCCAAATGCAATGAACATGAGAATCAAAAGTGAAACTTAATTTGAATATTCAAATCAGTGATATTGCTATATAGCATACAGTACAATAACTTTAACTGACATTTCTTTATTTTTTCCTTGTTATTAATGGATGCAAGTCCTCTCCTGAATCTTACATTTTTATTTCATATTCAGTGTTTTAGTAAACAGTTCTAGAATGATGATCTAAATAATTTAAAAACAAATAAAAAGCAACTGAAATTAAAAGGAAAAAAACATGAGTCAAAATTAAAACAATAAAAAAAAATTCAAAATAGTATAAGTTTTAGCTTAATTTTAAAATTATAGAAAGTCTCTTCACACTGGTCCTCACAAATGGATTTGTTTTTACTGTTTCACTTTTCCAGATACTAATGACAACTTTGGCAGACAACTTTCTTTAAGTCCTTATACTGCTGCAAGCATAATGCTTGCAAAGATATGTTCTTAAACAAAATTGGAACATATTTTTTCTCTCTTGAATGCTTCTTCTATGTGCCATACCCTCCACAACATCCTATCTTTTGCAGCTCCTAGCAATGTTTATCCCTCATCATCCCTCCATTTCCTGCTCTGCAATTTGCACAAGCTTAGGTAGGTTATCTGATGCCTCCCACTGAACTTCTTGCCTTCAATGTGTCCTGTGAATATCAAATTTTCCAAGCCTTCCTTCCTCATGTGTTCTTTCTGTTTCTAAGTATTATGAAAAAAAGTAGAAATCTTATTGTAACTTTTTCTTCCCTTTTCCATGTTAAGTTTGAATGTATAAGCCTATAACTGCATTTTTTTCTTCAGTGTGTGTGTAGATGAATATATAGAAAAATAAATCATTGAATTGGAGTTCCTAAGCTACATTTCACTAACATATAACTTTTTTTAGCAAAAGCATCAAAAAAATTGGAAATTCTAAAGAAGGATATATAATCTTTTACCAATTATGTATTCCTTATGAAATAAGCAAGATCAATTCTCAGTAGACAGTAGTCCAGGTTTAGTTCTAATTTTTTAGACAAATTAGACAGCTTTCAACATGTCCCTTTCGTAAACTTTGTATCTGTATTCTCATGTGCATAAAAATAAGACAAACATTCTACAAAAATTAAGACAATGGTTTTTTTCTATCATATAAATGAAAAGTAATGATTTCTATGGATTAAGCTAATCTTGGTATAATTAGGTATTCCAAACCTAAATTTTCTTTTCAATTTATCCAAAAACCTTTAATACAGGCATAGAGTATATATAGGGACATTATTATTATAAATAAATAAATATAAGATAATAATTATAATGAAACAAATAACGTAAAAACATTGTTTAAAATAAATTAAATAAAAGAATAAAAATAATAAAGTTCTCCCAGCATGCAAGAGAAACTGTACCTGCCAGAAAACGAACTTCCTGCTAAAAGACATTGAACTCGGTGCCTTCACTAATGACCATTGGATGATCAAGATGCCTCAATTCCTCTCTCCAGGATGTAATTATACCTCTTCCTTTTATCACATGCAGCCATAAAACACTTGTAACCAAAAATACACACATCACTACACAAAAAAATAAATAAATTGTATGATTTTAATTTAAAATTTAACATGCTTTTGCTGTTATCTGTATGTTTTATTTCTGTGAAGTATGTTTTCATTTCCTATGAACTCTAGGTTATTTCTGCTACTACAATGTGAGTGACCCCCACATCATTGTAATGTAAGGACCTTATTATTATAAAATAATTATATTAATGAAAATTATAAATAAACTGAAATGAATAACATGAAAACGTTTGAAATAAATAATAAAGGTTCTCCCAGTATGCAACAGAAACTTCTTCCTTTTATCACATGCAACCTTAAAACACTTGTAACCAAAAATACACACACCAGTACACAAAAAAATAAATTGTATGATTTTAATTTACAGTTTAACATGCTTTTACTGTTATCTCTGTGCATGTTTTATTGCTGTGAAGTGTGTTTTTATTCCCTGTGAAGGCAACGCTATTTCTGCTACAGTGATATGAGTGACCCCACAAACTTGACAAAACAAAGATAGTACCAAAATTATCTTGGTAGCTCAATTAGCAACAAAGTTATTGTAACAGCTTGTTACTTTGTAACTTTGTTCAAACATTTAATTGCATGAAATCACTGGATGGTCATCTGGAGATACTGCTAATTGGATAATAATTATTAAAATATTCAGAAGAGTAAATTGAATGGTTGAGAGAAAAATGGTAAAAGAAATAAGTTAATAATTTTCCCCAACCTCTCCACTTCCCTCTGAAAGAAGATTATGTTGTCCAAATTTCTTTGTCTTGAGAAAATAAAATTGGGGATTAAATTAATACTATCCATCTAAAACAATTATATATTTACAGAAAAAAGTGAACCAAATTTGCTTAAACAAAGAGGGATGTGTGGTTTATGTCTTAATCCTAAACTTGGGGTTTGTTTATATTAATACTACCCATCCAAACAACGTTAACTTCAAAGAAAGAGATTGACTGAAAATTCTTAAACAAAGAGAGTCATGTGTTTTGTAAAAAGATTCCCTAAGACTAGGGTGGTTGGAAGTGGAGAAATTTGATATATCAATGTCAAATTTTTAGAGGGGACTGGTTGTCTATATAAATAGAGCCCCAAAATGCCCATGATACACAAAGTGAGTCAAGCCCAGGACAGAATAGTCAGAGATTTGCTCTGGGTTGTGTGGACAGATATCACCTCACAAGTACACACCCACATTTCCAAGGCTGGAGTGAACATAAGGACACACGTGGAACAGGAGAAGTAAGTGAGAGGCAAAAGGCAGTCTTGCTTTAACCAAATCCCACAATTATTGGTAGAGTTCTCAGACACCATTCAGCAGAATTTAGTTAGAGAAATTTTATTCATCACTTTTAATATTCATTAAACCTGTTAGAGTTGTCAACAGTGTTCTTCATTTTATTGAAGGAGTTCTTATTCAATCCTTGATTCCCAACATTGTCCTGGACACAAGGACAAAAATTATCCTGGCTATAGATAAGAACTACACAATCTTGTCTGTAGTACATAATGTACATATTGATCCACACTAGACTTTGCTATCTATCCCAATATTTGGGATAGATAGCAAAGAAACCCGAATCAACCCTATTAAGATGACACACCGGCCCCAACCAAGGAGGGAAAAGAGCCGGATGACTTGTAAGGTTTGTATTACTCAACATAGCTTGTCGACCTAGCGACTGAAGAGGAAGAATATGAGTGTAAGAAGTAGTAGGGGGTTGAGGATTACATTATAACCGTTCAAAGTTTGTCAGTTTTCCATCTTGTGTGCTATTGGACAAGAAGCCAATTTCAACAGTTTATAACTCAAGATGCAGTCTTCAGACTAGTTAAACATCATTATAAATGTAATGGTTCACAGGTAATCTTGAAGTGAAAAAATGATAATAATGGAATCAACAATTCTATTTGATTACAGATGATCTGGTGGGCCTTTATACGAGATACATTCAATTTTCCTTAACCAAGAACACAAACTTCTGTCACAAAATTCATTATCTGACACTAATAAAATTTATTATCTGACACTAATATTTTCGTTATCCTATTTCTAGCAATAATAATTTGCCTTATTGTATTAGTTTTCCTATCATAAATATAAACAACTTCAGGCCAGATAGAAAAAGTATCAACCAAAATAAAGCACAATCCCACACTGTTAACATGTGCATGTTCCATATGAACATGAAACGCAAGTTCTATCTTTTTAGGCCATGTGTATACTTTATTCTGGTGAAATATTTTCATTTCAGTACATTTCAGATATTTGTGTTCATGATTTTCCACATCAGTACCATATCTAGGCCACCCTTCTAATTTCAAATGCTTCTGTGTAATCCCACAATGCAATCATCATACACATTTTTTATTATATCTTTTTTACATTTTTCATTTGGTACTATTAAATCTCCATTATATACAACACCAGTTTCTACAATTAACTTATGTCTACTTTCCTTGTATAGCCTTTCAGCTTTTTAACAATTATTCCATTTATTAGTTTTTATTCTAGATACAATTTTACTTAATATTGGAACCTGTAATGTTTTTCAGGCAAGTTGACTTTTCAGTAGAATGTCAGTTTCTACTTGATGCAAAAATCCATCTTCCATATTTTCTAATATGTTGTCTTGTTCCCCCTGTTAAAACTTAATCTAGATAATACATCTACATGGGGGATAGCATTTCCTTTTATATATTTGATATCAAAAGCCATTAGCTTTATGGCACATCTTAATAGTCTGGAAAATGTAACTTTTGGTAATTCCTTCCCTAGTTTAAAAATGAATTCTAGGGGCTTATCCAACAAGAATTTTCTGCCCAATAAAAATTGATGAGCCCTACTAGTGCTCCAAACTAGCTAATGCCTCTTTATCTATATTTGAGTAGTTAGATTCGGCTGATATTAATGCTCTAGAAAGATACATAACTGGGTGCCTTTCCTGACACATTACCAATATGGAATTTTTACTAGCATCTGTAGTCAGTGTAACATTCTTTTGTGTTATACCTTACCTATGGACTATAATAGGTATGTCTCAATCCATATAAATACAGTAGAATATACTGTATGTTGTAGTCATTGGGATTCACCTTGATTAACTTCTAACTCACCACTAGTAGTTGATTTCTTACTACATGCCGCTGGCGAATTTTGTATGTTGTTCTCGTTATAAATATTATCGTTCCATTTCCAACCTTCATTTTGGTTATTCTTATTCAGTAACCTTTTTCATTTTGGGTGTCAAAAATCTTGATAAGTGTTTTTTGCAAAAGCATTTTTCAAAATAATCAAATGCTGTTTGTTGCATATTAGTCCACTTAAATTCATTGTTCTTTTTGCTCAACTTGGAAAATGCTTCAATTAGTTCTGAATATTTCCTTAAATCCAGAAAGCATTCTAATTCTTTTTTTATTGGTAGGAGGAGACACCTAATATTTTTTGTGTCAAACTTAGGTCTGGCAAAATTCTGTATTTTGAAATTTGGTACCCATTTTTTTTTTTTTTTTTTTTTTTTTTACAATTAAATGCACATTTATCTTCATTAATAGTCATTCTAGATATACTTAGACTTTTTAATACCTGGTTGTTTTTTTTTTTTTTTTGTTTTATTTGTTTCAACTCTTCTTCATTGGTTGCACCCAAATATATATCTTTGTTAACTGTGCTGACTCTTTTGATTCTACCTAGGATTGAACTCACTATGCTTGGCTAATAAATTTCAGAAGATATTACACTCACGTGCCTCAGCTTAATGGATGTATTCTAAGCAGTGGTGGTAGCTTGTCTCCCTTTCTACCAAATTGGATTTAAACTTAAGGCATTATTTAAGTTTACTGAAATTTCTCTCCAGAGAATATTTTTCTCTTGTTTATAAGTCACGTTTCCTGACCTGTAGAAGACCACTTTTGTATGTGCTAGAAAAGAATTTTTGTTTTGGACATTTCTTCCAGCATCTTTTGGATTTTTGAAACACATTTTTGTTATTTTCATTAATTTCTCTTTTATTTTATTTGTTTCTTTCAATCTATTGATTCCTCCTTTTAGCCTTTTTATTTTGTATTTCTTTTTGTCTTTGGTTGCCAATAGCTTTTTTTTCTCATACAATTGTCTTACAAGACAATTGTTTTTCTTTTACTCTATTTTTCTTTTGTAGAGTTCATTTGTATTTTATTTTATTTGAAGGAACTTTTTAAAAGAAATCCTTTGACTTTTTGAATTGACCAGCATTTACTAGGCAATCTTTTTTTTTTTTTTCTTCTTATTTTCCGCTTTGGCATCCATTTGCATTTTTTGGCCTGACTTAAGTCTTGCCACATAACTATTTTTGTTTTATCTTTTGTTTAATGCATAGTTTTTTTTTATTTTGACATTTTTTTAAATTTAAAAATGACTAAGTTTTAGTGGTTTTTGATTTTGATTATTGTTTTTAGTATGTAAACAAACTTTTTTTTATTCTGTTTTATTTTTGGCATCAGCCATTTTTTTTTTTTTTTTTTTTTTTTTTTTTTTTTCTTCAAAAACAATTATCGGGTAAAACTTACATTCAATTGTTTTTGTTTAATGTTTAGCTTATTCTGTTGATTTAGTTTTGTTGGAACTGTGTGATCTTAAATATTATTTGTTTGACATTTTTGAATTTTTCTTATCAGTTTTATTTTTATTCGGCTTTCAACCAATATTTTAGTTTATTTTGATTGTCTCTTTTAAAATTTTTCATTTCTTATCATTTAAATGTTTAAATAGTTGAACCTTTATTTATTTGTCTGTTGCTGCTAATTTTTTCTTCCCACCCCTCCCTTCCTTTTTCTATATAAAATCACATGAAAAATCTTCACTCTGCCTGACTTAACTGTCCTTTCAGAACTTTAAATGGCTTACTCAATGCAGTCAGTCAAGAAACATTTGGTTTTTCCTAAAAAAAAAGGACAAGCCCAAGAAAGATAATCTTGAGGAGTACCCAGTATTAAAGGGTACTCCAAAAATATTAATACAGAGGCCAATAATGGACGAGATGTGACAACCATCAAAAGTAGAGAGGCTACTAATAGCCAAGATTCAGACAAAATAAGTGACAATGCGGAGGCTGGGGAATCGCCCTGTTGCTGGAGGTCCCCCCTGAAATCAATATGACAGAATTACAAGAGTTACACTCACCTTGTGGACTTTTGGAAGACCCCCAAGAAATAAAGAAACTTGCAAAACAAATAGTGTCAGTCTTCATGGTTGACAAGCAATCACAGAAAAAAATTCTTGCTCCACGAAAGACACAGTGATGAAATCAATGGACTCTCTGAAGGTTAAGCCCCAAAGAATCATTAAGGGTGCAGGCTACTTCATGTGGGACATCCCACCTCAGGTTATCGGTGAGCATCTGACTTCATACTTTTCACAGTATGTCAATATACAAAGTGCTTCTTGTGACAGCCTGACCAGGGGATGGAGTTTTGAAATAATGTTACACCATAAAGCCTTCTATTCCATCACCAACTGTCTGGAAGTTGGGAGTCTGAGGTTGCTGGTCATTTTTAAGTTCCACCTTGTCTGTGATGGGCATGTCAGCTTCCGGGACCAGTGTGGTTAAACCTTGTTTGCGTCGAACTCTAAGCCCACATTTCCCGCCTTCACCCATTACTAGTGCAGTTGTGAAGAAGGAAGTGGGGTAACAGCCGGTTGCTGGTAGGGTCAGTGTGAAGCACCAGACAGTGGGTCCTCGGCTCCCAGGACAAAAGGCACAAACGGACCCACTCCCTCTATCAGTGTTAAGAGTAATGCCCCAGCCTCTAAACAGAATACTACTGTTACGTAGTACAAAGAAGAAAGCAAGGGTAGAATAACCTTTTCTTAAGGCTTTACTGAACTTAATTCACAGCAGTCAGTAATCAACAAAGGAAAGAATTCAGAATGAAAAGGAAGAAGAACACAGCTTTTAAAGAGGAAAGGGAATGTGTGAAAAGTCACATGGACAAGAAAGTTTGTTATATTTTCATTAAAAAAAAAAAAGGAAACTTTCTCCCCCACTTGCAAAAGAGATTGAAAAAGTTTTATAAATCCAGTCGTTGGATTGGTCTACGAATCCTGCTAGACCGGCGTGGAGGTAGTTCGCCACTGGAAGAGCCAGACCTCTGAGAAGGCTGACTTTCAGGATTCTGGTTATTATTCACAAAACATGTGTAGAGAAAGACGATCAAATCCCTTGATAGTGGGATTTTAGCTAAGGTGGAGTTGGCCTCATTGTTCATCCTCAATTGGTGCAAGAAGAATGAAACAAACATTTTAATGCAATCAAATTTATATATGAGCAGCTAAATTTAATGACACAAAATAAGCTTGGTTATTCAACAGAAATGATGATATTTTTTTTCATTGTTATATAACTGCTCCCCTAAAGGGTACAGATTGTTAAGAGACAGCAAAAATATAATTTTACCTAGATATTCAATCATTAAAAGACTAACCTTATCAACATATATGAATCTTTTGATTGAGCAACATAACAATTTTCTTATGTATATTAAAAATAAATCTAAGCTGCTAATGCAGAAGGACATCACAGTATCTTTACTTGTTATTTAGATTATAATTGTGGTAATATTGTTGGCTTATCTGACAACAGCAGTGAAGCTGCAACAAGTGTGTTTTTGCTTTCATGTTTAGCAGTGTATTCTCACAAAAGATGTTGTGCATGTTATGCCAACTAAATATCTAACATAGTTAAATGTATAATAATTGGTTTAGAGGAGAGAGGCTTTCAAGTATTATCAATCATAACAGATAATAATGCTATAAATAAAAAAGTTATTTCTTTTGCAGTCCT
The DNA here is from genome assembly GCA_963932145.1 of Acanthosepion lycidas. Taxonomy (NCBI): domain Eukaryota; kingdom Metazoa; phylum Mollusca; class Cephalopoda; order Sepiida; family Sepiidae; genus Acanthosepion; species Acanthosepion lycidas. Next base: position 67,834,763 of record OZ010578.1, read on the forward strand.
CCAAAGCTTTCCATTGTATATCCACAACCAGTTATAAAGTCTTGACCCCTTTTCTTCCTTTTTGATTCCATCCATATATTAAACTGCATTAGAAACAATTGGCTTGGTCAAAAAGATGTAAATAAATGCATGCTGTTCCCCAAATTTTGTCATAATGGAAATCATGAATTAGATAGTATCCAAAGTGCCCCATTTTCTACCTTACAGAAACTTCATGCCTTAGAATCTCAGTCAATTTTGAAATATTGTTATAAATTGACTTGAAAGGCACTTTCTCCTACTAATCTTGAAAGGCAAAATGTTAATTTAGTTCTGCAAATTTTTAATGAATACACTATTCAAGGATTATTGACCTTAGGAAAACAGAAATATTTACCTAATTTTGCAGAAGTTGCAGAATATATAAACATATTTTATATTTGGTGGACAATAATGAATGTTAAAACGCCATATAAAGGTTTTCAGCTTAGAAATAAATACTGCAATCCATTTAGAATGAAGGAAGAAAATTTTAGATTTCTCTCTGTATTTTGTGACTGGTTAGAATCTTGGAATAGCATTTCTGGAAGAAATGGCAAAATAACAAAGGAAACCTTCACTGCTTTACATCATACAACCTATGCATTTCTAGAACTGATCAAGTATTGTGTAGAAGAACTGAAAATGCTGTGCATATTACCAGGCAAATTTCAAACTGATCACCTTGAGGCAAGGTTTGGTCAATACCGGCAACTTAGTGGGGATCAGTATATCTCAATATGGCAAGTGTTTGAGTGTGAAAAAAATTAGAATGCAATCAGTTTTAAAATTGAGCTTACCACTTAACAGCAATGCATTAAAATTGATTCAAAGAATTTACAAGAACCAAACTGGGATGAAGTGACAAAAGAGGAAAAGTTAGATATGTATAAATTTAGAATTGAAGTTAAAGAGGATGATGCTAATAAATTTAGAGATGTTCTAACCATAATACTATACTTAGCAGGTTATTGCTGTAATGCAGTTTTTAAGAAAATTAAATGCAATAGTTGCAAAGATTTAATATCTGGAAGTGTAAGAGATAATGTGGAAGAAATACCTGAAATAAGCAGCTATTTTCAGGAGATTAATAGAGGTTCTCTCTTGTATCCTAATGATAAAACTATAAATTTTGTTCTTTATAATTATGTAGTCATTGATAAGCTGATAAAAAAATCATTCTTTTCTTCATTCAGCAAATCAAAGGAAATTAGCCATGCATATAACAATTAATATTTTGGCAGATTATGAGCTTCTTTTTGATGTTGACATTTGTGATGAGGGTCACAATATAGAAAAAATACAAAGAATGTTTGTCTGTAGCTCTACAAATGCTTTTAAATAATTTTTGTTCTAGGGAAAATAATATAAGTAAAAAAAGAAAACTTCAAACATTCAGCTAAATTTTGTATCAGTAACCTATTTTTCTGAAAGTATTATTTGATTTTTAAATGTATTTATTGTTTGTATCTAATTTATTTGCTTGTTTCTATTTATTTGTTTCTTATTTATATTTAATTGTTTTATTTATTCATCATAAAAGCTAGGGCAGAGTTGGCCTCCTTGCTTATCAAGAAGGATCAAGCTCTGATAGTTAGGGCTAGGTTAAAAAGAATGTCATCCGAGGTGAGGAATATATCCACTGAATTGCATGCAGAGGAAGTTAGAAATGCATCCAATAGACATTACAAGTCATTACATTGACTGACTGATAAGCAGACCATGACAACAAATGAGGGCATATGTGAGGCTCTTCGCGACTACTTTCAGGATCTGGGAGCCTGGTTTGATCACTGCTCTGTTTGACTTTCCTGCATTGAGGCAGCTGGGTTCGAGATGCACTTCATTATGAACTGTCCTTGAGGTAGCCACTCGTTCTTGTTTCTCTGCTGGAACTGATTTACAACAACTGAATGAAGAGAGAAACGCAGATGGAAATGTGGTACAAATTAAAGCATCTAAGCATTTTCACAATTCACATATCCAAGTGCTTTTAAATGTCTTACAACAATTTTATGAAATATGTTAATTATCTCTGCAATGTGCCGTATTGTGTGACCTGGATTATTTTTAATCAGTGTTTCAATTTGGTCAATGACTGTAGTTCTGCCGGAATGTTCTGTGTTTCCAAATCAAAATTTCCATTTCCAAACCTAGCAAACCACTTACAAACAATACTCATCTATGGCACCATTTTTATAGATGAAACATATTTTTTTTTCTCTTTGTTACCATTGCTTTTTCTTTTCATGAAAAAAATGGCATCAAATAGTCAAAGTACATCTCATTTTCCTCCATTTTCACTTTCAGCAAACATAAAATTCACAGTCCATATATAAATAGTTTAGAAAGACACAATGAAATGTTAGAATATGTAATAAATTTCAGTCACATGTTAAATAAAATCATGTATTCAAACATAACCTATGAAAAACACAATATGTAATTGTACAACACCCTTCCAACACCGTGGCTGATCACTGAAGTGACCACTTCAATCCAGAGCTGACATTATCCCATGTTGTGATTTTTAGATTATAAGGCAAGTATCTTTGAGTTGGGCTGGTCCAAGCAGGGCAAAGACTTACAGGGAAAAAATAACACTCGAATAAATTGAACAAAAAGTAAATACTGTTTTTATATTACTCCTTCATATAATAATTGGTTATATTAGAGTTTGCATGCATTTAATTATCAGCCCAACCTGCATCTACATCAGAAGTGATATTGTTGACTTGGTAAAGTTTGGGTTGCTGTTTTGGTAATGTTCGGCACAAGGCTAAATTTGGGGGGTTATCTTCGGCAGGCAATCACGTGGAATGTATCACAACCAGTGGCTGGGACAAACTCTCTGTCGTCTCTCCTCTGTCTCCATCTCCGTCTGACCAATTCACTTTGCGCATTTGTATTTATTGACATTCACTCAAACTGGTGAGAGGCACAGCACATAGGGGGATTTTGGTAAATCCCCTTTGTTATCAGCTATTTCATATTTTTGAGGAATTTCCTTCTTCCACTCTCTCTTAGTGATCGTAGGTGGCTCCTGGTATTTCAACTCAACTTTCAACGAGGAGAAATCAACTCCAAATTCATTGTTTACGAAAATGAAGTTTCCATTTTACAACTGTGCAGAACCAATGTCAATCATCATTGCCTCTGAATCTGGGTCATTTTCCATTGTTTAAAACCTTGGCATACAATTCCAGGTGTCAGCTATATGTGAATTAAATCATCAATCTTTCCCATGGATTCTATGTGTGACAGAGAGAGTATGGGAAACACACATACACACGTATATTTTTTTTTAGTGGAATTGAACAGTGAAATTAGATCAGAGAATTTTTGTTTACTGATGGTGAAACGTGATCTAGGGCAGAAGTTGTACCCATTGAATCTGGGTCATCAGGAGACAATGGAAATAGACAAAATAATTTTTATCAAATAAAAATTGAAATAGAGCTGAATAAGCTAGAAGGAACTTTGGAATTAACATCATTTTGGTTGAAGCAGCCAGAACGCCCATGATAATTGCCTGTGAAGTAGTAGAGCCAAGGTTCATTATAACCAGCCGCGTTTATCTATATAAACGCGTAGTTATGCTGAAAAAGAGGCAGACAGAAGAGCAAGAGTTGGGCTAGAGACAGTGGAGAGTTGAGTTGGAGACTCAAGAAGGAGAGAACATGACGTCAGAGATTGGAACGAAGCATCCGCTAACATGTACTGTTGATATAAGTACCGCTGCTTCTGCTACCACGAATATTACCACTACTGCTAAGCAGGAATGCCACTATAAACTTTAAGCCATGCACAGAAATTATATTCCCCCATCACAAGACTCGTATATCATTCTGAGATGATTTAACAAGTTAATCATAACACACTCTCTCTCTGTCCTGAATCCAGTGTTTGCGTTTTTACGTCAATTCAATTCTTTTCTGTAACCCGTTTTTTTCTATACTATTCTTTTCTGCTATTATAAAAGACATTAACAATTCAATCATTGAATAGTTGGTTGTCCAGCTTTCTGCAGATACTAATTTTTTTTTTTTTTTTTTTTTTGCTGCATTCTAAATTTCTTAGCACAGACTCTCCAGCCATGTCGGCATCTTCATGACTGTGAATGGATGAACATCACTTCTGCTTTCTGGATCAAACCAAACACAACGTGGGCAGGAAGCAGGATTAAACCAGTGGACCGGTCGAATAATCTACGGATGGTCAGGGGACCTACGGCCACTCCCTTAAGTTCAGTTAGGACCGAGTAGACACCTCAACCCAGAGAGTAAGACATCGAAGGTTGAGGGTCTGGGGCTAAAGTGTTAGATATGTATTAAGCCTTCTTGTTCCAAAGTCTTTCAGTATACTGTTTCCTCTAAACATAAGAAAATTTTCTTTTGTTTTACTATGGCAATGACAAATAGTATCATATTCCTCCCATACCTTTCCTGTCATTTACTAGTAAATGACATCTCAAATCCAAAATCTATTATTTGTCATGCATACTAAGTCATGCAGTTAGCAATAGAAAAAGAATAATTTTCATGCAACATTTCTATTTGTCATGCAACATTTTTATTTGTCATGCAAAGTTTCTATTTATCATGCAACATTTCTATTACAAAATGTCTTTTTTCTTCTTTTTTCATGCAAAGTTTATAAAAGTTTTTCTTCTACTTTCTCTTCCTGCAAAGTTTTTATTTTTCTGTTGTGTGAGTGTGCGTTTGTGTGTTTTATGGTTTGTTCTTCTTGGGTACTATTCTTCTCTCTGCAGTGGGATGTTTTGGTTCTTCTTCAACAGGTGTCGGTTCTATTTCTTCTTCCAACAAATTCAGTTCGGTTCATTCCTTGTCGATATTTGACCTGTCTGGGTAAAGATCACTGATCGGAATCCCTTTCTTGGGTTGTTGCATGCTTGCCAAAACATCATTAATTGATTTATTTCTATAATTTCTAAGTTTCCAAATCACTGCTGCTATTGCAGCAAGGATTAACAATGGTGGCTATTGCAGCCAACCAATTTATCATATCCTCTTACTATCCATCCAAACTATACTTCCTCTTCCCAAAACATTTAACCTGCCCTTTAATTTATTCATATTAATCCTTATTGGCTTTAATAACTCTGGCATCTTTTCTAGTGTAACTTTAGGAATGCAATTACCTAAGCTTTTGTCAACTATGCCTATAATTGAATTCTTTTCTTTGTATTTCTCTTCAGTCTGGTAATATGATGGTAGGGAGAGGGATATCCCAAATGCTGAACACCCCGGGGGTAGCTCTATCAAAGACAGTGGCAGTTATAGTCATCATCCTAGTAGGTTCTCCCCCACGTACCCTATACAGATCAATAGGTTTTTATGCGGCCACCACCCAAACTCCATCAGCTATACTAATTGTCCCAACACAAGCAGAAACAAGAAAATTCTAGTGTTGCATAAAATTAACTAATCATCAAAAACTCAAGCAGGAAAGTTGATGATCATTGATGCTTTTCTCAAAACTCATTAAGCATCAAATGGTACTCATATAAAAGAAAACTGTTTTTAATTATTCAGTAAGAAAATGAGTAAATGAGAAAGAAAAATGAAAACAAGGAAAACAAATACCCCTTTGGTTGAGTCTGTACAATCCATCTCGCTGGTAATGGGCATGCCAGCGATTGGGACCAGGTTGGAAAATCCCCCGTTTGGGTCCAAATCTCAGCCCCCATCCCCCCAAAAAACTTTGCCTGCCGCTAGTGTGGTTGCGGAGAAGGAGGAGTGGGGATGGCATGGCAAAAGGGAAGACACAGGCAGCTGGACTTCATTCCACAACTAAATCAGGGAAAGACTCAAACAGTCCCACTCCCTCTACTAGTGCAAAGGATGACTCTCCAGCCAGAAATCTTGGTCAACAACTACTGAGATATGAACCCAGTTTTGAAAAAGAGAAATTTCAAAAATGAAGATAAAATAAACATCAACAGAAAACATCTGGCTCTTCCTCAGTTCCATCAACTCCATCTTAAAAACAAAAACTGATGACACCACCTCCTTTGACTAAATCTCCGTCTCCTTCCCCATTTAAAATGACTACCCTTCAAAAATCTCCCAGTCCCCAAAATTATCCACAACCTTCTCCTGTCCAAACACCCATCAGTTCCCCACAAAAGTCTGAAAAGCGCCTAAGAAGCCTGTCTGCTGCTTACTATTGACTCTGTGTGAAAAAAAAAAAGCCCCCAAATTCAATACGGGAAAAAGTTTGTACGATAACCAAAGAACAAGAAGATAAACTTGCTTCCAAGTGCAAAAACTTTAAAGATCTGAAGCATTTAATTAAGTTTCGAAAAATCAACAACCTTGATGTAGAGGACCCCAGCAACTCTCCTAATGCGAAAAGGATACTTACTGTAATAAGGACTGGGGCCCCTAGCAAAGACATATGGGCTATGGTAACAGAGGCAAACCAGGTCTTTGGCATGGTGCCACCTATTGCTTTTTTCGACAATGAAAATGTAAGGAAATTAAATCAATTTTGTTCAGGGAGGTTCCCGCTTTTCGTTCACCCCTCCCTGTATAGAGCGCTTAAATTAACTTTTCCCCTGGACATTGGCAGCTTGTCTCCTGATGGCTCCATCAGGACTGAGATGGGTACTGGCTCAATGGAAGAGGCTGTCATTGTCCTAACCCCAGCCATGTTCAATGCAGGAGAGTCTCATCATGTCTCTCTGGTTAGCAAGTGTGAATGCAAGAGGCCTGAGGTTGGAGTCTCGCAGGGCGAGACTCTCTCGCGACCTTCAGTGTCTCGGGGTGAATGTTTGTTGTGTGCAAGAGACCCGGTTTTCTACTCTTGACTATGAGAACATACTGTCTGTGGGTTCTTCCGCTATTCAGCTTGTTTTGATGGTCGTTTGAGAGGTCTCTCTTGGCTGGTGAGTAAGTCTGTGAAAGCTGCATGTGTTCTTGTCTTCATGGATCTGGCGAGCAGACTTTGTGTGCTGGATGTTACCATGAAGGAAAAGGCTCTTTGTCTCATTAGGGTTTATGTGCCCAATGTCCATTCTGAGCGACCTGCTTTGTTTCGGCACATTGAGTCGTTTTTGACATCGCGTAGATTTAGTGGCCGATTGGAACGCCGTCCTTGACCCCGATATAGATCGTATAGGACTAAATTCGAGTACTAACAACCAGGATGTGAAACCATTTTGGGACTTTATTGACAAGTTTGATCTTGTCGGTAAGTACCGGGAGGTAGTGTGGACTTGGACTAATAGTGGCAGCTCAGTTAGAGAGAGTCGACGTAGGGCTCTTAGGGTGTCCAAGTTTCCATGAGATAGTTTATTCAGATCATAGGCTTGTCCAGGTCCGTGTAAACTTAGATAAGCCGAGGGTTAAGATGGCTGGCTACTGGAAATTAAACTCACCATTATTTGGTGAGCAAGTTTTCCGGAACCAGTTGCTACTAATGATACAGAGGGAACTGACGGGAGCGGTTGTGGGAAATGCCTGGTGAGATAATTTAAAATCCAAAATCAGAACGTTTGCTGCTGATTATAGTTGTAGGCTCAATCTAGATAGATTAGTGGTGCAAAAAGTTGATCAGGCGATCAAATCCCATGATAGAGGGGATGTAGCTTTAGCTAAGGCAAAGTTGGCCTCCTTGCTTATCAAGAAGGATCAAGCTCTGGTAGTTAGGGCTACATTAAAAAGAATGTCCTCTGAGGCAACGAATATAGCTGCTGAATTGCGTGCAGAGGAAGCTCGGAATGCATCTCGGCGACATATCGCATGCATCACATTGCCGGATAAGCGAGGGCATATGTGAGGCTTTTTGTGAGTACTTTCAGGAGCTTTTCACCAGGGAGCAAGGTTGGAGCCATACTCAGTTCGACACCTATTTAGCTGACTTTCCCTACCTTGAGACAGCTGAAGCGGTTTGGTGCAAGGGTCCCATTACAGAGTCGGAAATCTGGGAAGTGCTGAAACAGGTTGGCCTGGGCAAATCTCTGGGATTAGATGGTCTTCCGTATGAAGTGTACTTGAGGCAGTCGCCCATTTTTGTTTTCTTACTGGCACTGATTTTCGGCAACTGGATGAAGCGGGGGCATGATCATGTTGTTACGCAAGGACAAAAACGGTGGGGATGGATTAGGTAATTTTCACCCTTTAACTATGTTAAACACAGAGTTAAAGATTTTGGCTAAGGTCTTGGCGAACCATTTGCAGGTTGTCCTGTCTAGTCTGATTGGATCGTAACAGACTTGTGCTGTGAAGGGTAGGACTATTCAGGACAACCTTCATATAGTACACCTGATCATCGAGCAAGTTGACAGTGAAGCTGCACTAATCAATTTAGATCAGTCCGAGGCTTTCAATAGGGTTGACCATCGATTTCTGGAGCCTGTCCTGTCAGCGACCAGTTTCGCACCTGAATCCGACTTGTGTATGCGTCTCCCGGTGTGCTGGTCGAGGTGAATGGGGTATGATTGGAGCCTTTCATATTGTCTCACTCCATTCATCAAGGTTGTCTGCTTTCGCCTTTGCTTTAAGTTCTTGTGTTGGAACCTTTCCTTCGCAAGTTAAAGGCGAATCCAGTCCTACATGGAATTTCCCTGCTTGGTGCTACCACATCAGCCAGGTATTCTGCCTATGCTGATAACGTTTCAGTTCTTGTGTCAAGCAGAGCCAAGATTGGCAAAGTTAGCAAAGAAATCAGTTGTTATGAGATGTTGACAGGGGCCAAGATCAACTGCGATAAGTCTTGCAGTTGGATGCCTGGAAGGGAGTTTCTCTTCCCAGACCTTTCCTCTGGACAGATACTCGGCGTCTGGTTTGGTCCTGATCTCCAGTTAGAAATGAATTGGTCGGAGGTGCAAGGGAAGGCCGAGATCACAATTTGTGGTCTCGGAGGAATCTTTCCCTAAAGGGGAGGGTGGAAGTATGTGTTTCACACATCTACCCGATTCTCCTTTACTGACTCTCTGTACATCCACTTCCATATGCCACACTAATGTCATTAGTAAAGCTCTTGTTCTCTTTCTTGTAGAGAGACAAGGCTGCTATGGTATCTCGGGAGATCTGTTGCCTTCATCCATCTGAAGGCGGTCTGGGCATGCCAAGCCTTGAGATTTGTCAATATATGCTTCGCATTGGCTGTCTAGATCGAATGTGCCGCGAACCGGATGAGGAGGACGCCTTCTGGAAGGAAGATGCACTCATGCAAGGAGGAGGCCCACCATTTACCACAAGCCAAATGCGCCTTCTACCGCGAATGTCGTATTGCTCTGAAATGCCTCTTATGAGCTTCGGATGGCCTCGCCAACGTCCAGGCTTTGTCTCATAGGGCATTATATCAAATGTTAGTCAGGGGGTCCATTCGTGATGAGCTGACTGACAAGCTCGGTCTTACGAAGCAGGAGGCTCGCTCAATATTGCCTTGGGCGCCCGGGTTGAAATGTCTCAATAACAATGAGGCATCACTCACCTGGCTGATGATTCATGAGGCCCTCTGGGTCACCAAAAGACTTTGCTCAGCGGGCTTGGAGAAATCTCCAAACTGCCTACACTGTGGTGGGGAGGTCGAAACTCTAGGTCACGCCTTCTTTCATTACAGGTTGGTAGCATCGTTGTGCAGGTTTGTTGAAGGCCTCATGGTTTGCATGCTGCAGGGAAAGTTCTTTGTCCTTGAGGCCTCTTCCATTTGTAGCAATGGGGCACCACCGCTGACGAAGGCTGAATAATATGTTTCACTGCTTGCTAGGCATTATGAGAGTCGTGATTTGGATGACACATCAGAAGGGATTCTATGGAGGCAAGAAGTTCACTTCTTCCCAACTGATCTTGTACTTTAAGCATCAGCTTAAGGTCAAGATTAGGCCGGAAAGGCATCGTCTCACTTCATCAGAATTAGGCAAAAGATGGGTGAATCTTGTGCACTTGTGTCATGTGAAAGGGGCTGACCTTGAGTGGCACTTTGATGCCGGTTAGGCATCAGGATATTGCTCTTCCTGGGTTGAACTTGTGCAACCCATCCCGAAACTAAGCTAGTTTAGGTTCAGTTTTTGATGCTTTAGTTTCTTTTTTCTTTCAGTTAACTTAGCTAGGATAGGTATGCTCATTGGCCCCCTTTTATTTTTGTCCCTATTTTTCTTTGTTTAATTCCTCATCCCCTTCCTCATTAGGTGATCAGTTATGTCAGTTCCCTTGTGGATGCGGAGCGCCTTTCGTTTCGCGTGAGTGTTTTCGTATTTGTTGTTACATTTGAATGAGTGTGTATCAATGTGTGTGCTTGGGATGAATGAATGTTTTATACTATTATAGTCCTGCATTGTTTTCAGCTAGTGAACTGATATTTCTGGCACATTTAGTGATTGTAGGGGGTTTTATTACTAGTATTATTTTCTTTAGTTTCTTGTAAATAGTTTTGTATTCATATTTGTAAATACTCATTGGGGCTAGTTTTTAGAATTGTTGTTTTATTCCCCTCCCCCCACAGACAATGAATTGTAAAATGGGGTCTAGTTAGTATTTTCATAGAGACAGTGAGGTATTATGGTGGATGTAATAAGAAAGGTACGTAAGAATGTTGTTTTGGTGTATGGCATATTGTTTGTACGATTGGGTCAGTGTTTGTGGCTAGCTAAGTTATAGTTAAGACAAAAGAAGACTGTACTTTCCCCAATCCCCCCTTCGACCATGTGCCACATTTCTGTGTATTAAACAGAATAAATATCACTCTTCACTATGGTACTTAGACTTTTTGAATTTAAGTGCATTACTAGACTGGTATCAAGACCTCATAAGTTCCAGTTGAGCTCACTAGATGTAACTAAATTCTATGCTGAAAGTTTCTTTTCTCACACTTCTTCCTTATGGAACTCCCTTCTGGCTACATGCTTCCCAGCCAACTTTAATCTGCAAAAAATTAAATGCAATGTCAATCGCTATATACTGTCCTCCTGATTACTCTTTTCTCTTCCTGTTCATTATTAACGTTTCTGTTCATAATTCTCCCACACCATGTAAGCCCTTGTATCTTAGTGGCTTTACATGGAGTGATAACAATTAAAATAAAGAAAAAATATATTGACTCTTTGAAAACACTTACATACCTTAAATTGAATAATTGAATTTTCAAAGTAAGCATATGCTTTTGCAATTGATATATACATTTTTTATTTCACTTTGCTTATGTTGTTATAATTACATTACCTTTTTTCAGACCTAGTTTGTTTTAACAAGCAACAATCTACAAGTTCTTTATCTTTTTATCTTTATTGTTTCAAATAAGAAAAAATGTCTGGTAATGAGAACTTTGTCACATTAAGCTGAAATATTCAAAATTTGTTTGGATGGATGAATAGAATCTTTTTCGCAGTGTAGAAAAAAAGCTGTTGATTATTTAAATCTCTATAAAGATGATTCCAACCTCAATAAATATTTTCAGAGATTTTTCCAGAATATGATCTTTCTGAAAAAAAGATATTTAAAAAAATACAGCAATTCCTGTATGCCATGTCCAACATTGTAATTCAAGATCCCTTTAAAGATTTTTTTAAATTTTAGCTCCTAAAATTTAAAAAAATCCATCTGTAGACAAGGTGGTGCAAATTGCATTTTATGCTACAAAAAGCTAAATAAAGATAAAACTATTTTAAGCTTCCCCATTGAACACATTGCTGAAGATAACTTGGTTGCTTTATCAACATTTGGTTGGGGAGAAAAATGAAATATCAGTGAGGAATGATGTTTTAACACATGAAGAGAACTGATAAAGAAGCCACTATCAGAAATTTATCACAATCACACACACTTACATCAATGGCAACATGTTTCATGAAATTTCTTACCCATTGACACATTGATTGTTCTTTTGAATTAAAAAAATGATATGAAAAAACACTCCTATTGTACAGTATTTGCTCAATGGCTTTGTAGTATAACAGCTCTAGTTCACAAGTAATCGGAACCTTCTATCAATGTTAGTAGTCAGTATTCTATTCATGCAGTATCACACCAAATGATAGATGAGTTACCCATTTTTTGGCTTCTTTTCTGAACAGTTTATGCAAACATAGTTGATGTATATTTTTCTTTCAACAAGGTAGAGTTGCTAGTGGCCTATTTAGCAGTGCCTCACTTTCACTACCTCATGACTGACAAACCATAAACCACCTTGCATCACTTTTTACAGTTAAAACCCAATACATTGGATCACCAGCAACAAGGTCGGTCAATATGTAGATGATGAAGAAATAAATTCTTTTACTAATCTTAAAGAATTTTACATGTCAGATAATAATTCTAAAATATGTGATCTTTTATAATGAAACCTTACCATAAATCTATTTTTATGATTTTTATTCTTTGTCTCATCCTGCTAATAAATCTATAAAATCAGCTGAATCAAAGACACTATTGGCCAAGTATGGATAAATATATAAATCTGTATAGAGTGGATATCTTGTCTACAGTCAAAAATTAATAAACACATATCTCGTATTCAAATTTTGAATGATCTTCATCATGCTTTTAACCTGTCCATAGTTTGTAATGATTCAGAGCTATAAATATATTTTAATGGGTTCAGTTCATTGGAACAAGACTCAGACATTAACTAAAAACTTTGTGTGATCAGTGGTTGAAGTTTTTGTAAATACATGGATTTGCAGTTCCATTCCATGTGACAGATAATGGAAATCAATTTGTAAGTGAAATGCTTTTAGAACTATCAAAAATTATTGTTTTTTGTTAATTGAAAACAATTGCTTACCACCTACAGTGTAGTGACAGAGCACAAAACAATAATTCTAGCTTCTAAGGAATCATAATTTTCATCACAATACACATTGCATCTGATGAATCAGGCTTTGCATCATTTTTATAATTTGTTCAAATTTTGATCAGTTCATTAATCAAGTGACTAAAAGAATTATGTAAAATCATATTACAATTTGATCTCAATTATTTTTGTAAAGCAAATTCTCACACTCAAATGTAGCTTTTGATTTTATGTAAATTCAAATAACTTTTTTCTTTGTCTAGTTTTCCTTGGGATGATCTCCTCTGCTGATGTTAGCAAAGTCCTTCTTAAAGTGTTCCACTTTAAAGTTTCATTCACATTTAATTTATTATATTTGCTTTTAACACTGTCAGCATACATCTCTTTGCAATTTGGGTCCTTCAGAAGTCTATCATATTGTAATTTGGATGCTGCTTTTGCATTCTTTAATTTCCAAAAATTTATCCCGAGATTATATATGACTGGAAGGTGTTCACTCTCACAATCATCACTTAGATATGTTTTACAGATCAAAACTGCATTCCTGAATCAATTATTGATCATTATGTAGTCAATGTGGTATTTTGTTTCTCCTGATTTTTCCATATACATAAAATGTCTTGGGTGTTTTTGAAACCAAGTGTTTTCACTACTAACTGATCATTTGCTGTGAATCATTAGACCCATTTTATTCCTTATAGTTACCTAATTCAAATTTTCCCACTATTTCACCATTTCGTTCGTTCCCTACTTTGTCATTCATGTCTCCCATGATGATTTGCATTGAGCATTGCTGCTGTCCAGTATGCAGTAAAACTTATCAATTTTTTTCCTCCATGCTTAGTATTGTCAGTTCATATATAACTGTAATGGATATACTGAACAGCTTCCCTTTCAGCTTAACTAGTCAGAACTCTCTCTTTATGTCTTAGTCTAGTATTAACCCTGCTCCTCTTCTGTTTTCCTCTCCACCTGCTTATATGTCCCTGTGTCTGTCACTGACAAAATCTCTATTAATTGATTAAATTCTTCTCAGCAGTATTTAGCAAGAAATAGTGGAATAGGTCAAATTTGTCTCCTTAATCTGATATAGGCAATGTTGTTCATAATCAGCAACATAAGGAGTATGTAGGTGATGTACAAGTCTTGTCTATTGGTGTATTTTGCTTCTCCGGTGTGGGGGCCTGTCGTGGTTTAGGTTCTTTGACAATTCTTAATTCCCAACAAAAATTCTCTTTGTTCTTAGGCCAGGAAAATTAGTTACTTCCCATTTTTGAAAGATTAATCACTTTCCACTTCCGGGTTCTTCTCTTGTCCATGAGGGAAGGTCAGAGGAGAATTATCCTCCTAGACTCTTCCTCTCTCACATTGGTATTTCATACCAATTCACTCAATGGGTGTTAACAACTTCTCCGTCTTTCTCATACATTCACCTCCGCCTATTACTCATGCTACTTCTTAGACAATGATCTCTCGGCAGTGTGGGTGTGGCTAGAGTGGCCCTCATGTTTACAAAATCCTTTTTTCTTTTCTTTTGGCCAAAACATTTACAATTCCCAGATTGCCATTCAATTCCTTATCACATTCCAAATCCACTTTAGCCAACTTTTAACTGGTTGGTCATTTTTACCTGATAATTAAATTCTTTATTTTTCTCATGTCTTAAAATTCTCTTATCACCCAATTCCTATTTTCGACGACACTGCGTCTGACGTCAACAGTTTGAAAAAAGTAATAATAACACTTTCATCCGCGATTTTCTTTCTCATGCCAAGATTCGTACATACAGAACATGGCTACCCTCGCTGGAATCAGAAATTAAAGTTAAATGATATCTCTGAAAGATAATTAATAGCTATTCTCTAGGGTGGTCTCAAGCTTAAATTTTTTCATGGCCGCATGCGTCAGCCGACTTTCTTTATATTTCAGAATTCTGTTTCATTTGACGCGTCACTCCATTATCATGACATTAATTGACAGAATCACAGTCTCACTTTTTCTTACTGATTTTCTGTCTTTTGCGAAAAGTATCTTCCTTTTGTAAATAAAATAAATTCTTTTTTTAATGTCGCTCAGTTTATCTTTCGGTATAGCTCTTTCTCGCTTTAAGTATTTCTCGATTTTAATTTCTATGGTTAATTAGTTAGCCAATTACCATAGCTAAAAAGTGTCACGTCCGATTAACAGGGAAACTCCTATACTAATAAAGAATCTCGATGTATTCTTTGATACAGTAGAAATTTTAAAAGTTGACGGCAGAATCAGGAACTCAACAAGATATGGATGTGATGTGAAGTACCCTATCTTAATAGCTAAACATAACCCCCTTCGAAATTAATCGTACATGATTCCGATCTCCATTTTAAACATTTGGGTATAGGTGCAACAGTGATCACTGACTACCTGGCTTGAGTGATCTCTGAATGTTATACTTGCAGAAAATACAATAATATTGCCTTCAAATACATCAAACTGACCAACACCAGGCCTAATAGATATGACACTGAATACCTTTACTACTAACATTCACACATATTCTTTAAAATGTCCAGAATAATATCATGCATCATTAGGGTTAGTCTGCCTACAATGTTCCTATCAGGAGTGGATCCATATCTTTTTTTTCTTTCTTCCTTTCGTAAGTGCTATTATATTCAACTCACCTATATGATAGGTATTCCTTTCTTACGTGCTATTGTAAAACACAATTCAACTCAAGTATTTTTTTCATGTCGGATGAGCATAAGAAAAGACATCCTAACAAACCGTTATAAAACGA
Source organism: Acanthosepion lycidas (assembly GCA_963932145.1). Classification (NCBI taxonomy): domain Eukaryota; kingdom Metazoa; phylum Mollusca; class Cephalopoda; order Sepiida; family Sepiidae; genus Acanthosepion; species Acanthosepion lycidas. Next base: position 67,850,319 of record OZ010578.1, read on the forward strand.
AAATTATGATTGGTTTAGACAGTGCGACCAAAACTAATCAAAAGCCTCACTCAAGTTGGCGCGAAGTCAACTATACTTGAGCCCTTTCAAATATATTGCACCTCGGTTGGCGACTGGAAGACATGTACTTTAATTCATTCAATCAACATGGAACCCACTCTGCTCAGTAAGTTATTCTACAAGGAAATCGATCCAGTTAGGAGGTTTCACATTTCAAGATATGTCTGAGTCTGCAAATCGTAACTGATTTGCAAATCTATTTTTGCGTTTAAATATAATTTGATCCATCGTTCTTGTTATGTTTCGCCTCTTTTTCTTGATTTTTCTCGTAATCTCCTCTTCTTCTTGGAAGCAAAATCCCCACAAACTCGTTTACTTTACTGCCGCTAAATTTTTCTTTTGTTAATTGTAATATTTTTATCGTCTCGCTAGATTTATCAAAAATTTATCAATTATTTCCTGTAGTGAAGGATAATTTGTAGCTGTGTCATGATTTTTTTTAAATACCTGGCAATTTAGTAAATATGATAAAACTTAAATGCCTGTTGTCAGGTGAACCTAAAAAAATCGAAGTTATAGGCATTCTTTAATTAATTCATATATCTGCCTTTCCCTTGGAGATGTAGTGTTTACAAGATACTAAATTGGCATCATATGCAGAGGTACGATCATTGATCTACTTCTATATTTCATTGATAATGAATTGTTTCTCTAAAAATTCCCATCATTAATTGTAAGATGCTGAATTATTTGTGCGGCGTGGCCTGTTAAATATGCCTTTAAGAGTTGTAATTTTATTCATTTCGAGTTTACATAGTTCTCGAATTGGTTCATGAAATTTTTAAATGCAAATTTATCCTTTTCGCAGTCGTTTCCTCATAGACATTTGAGTTTGGCGACTAATGCAACAGGAAAGCCTTCAGGACCGACATTTTTCTCTGTATCAACTTCATTGCCTTCCCTTTTCACTCGAACTGATGAATACACATCTTTCAAATTCTGCTTCCGTCAGAAAATCTTCCCTGTATAGACTTTCATCTATTTTTTATCGTTATACAGGCTTTCTATTTGATTGTTTATCTTTTCGGTTGTCAAAACATTTAACAATATTTTTTTTTTACGCAAAAACTAATCCTTACGACTCTGCTCAATCTTTAAGTCGTCCAAATAGGTTTGAATTTTAAATTTGACTCCGTATATAAGCTAAATTCACACATAAAGTAAACAGGCTTATTATTCTACACAATTATTGGCCAGAATAATTTGTTTGAGACTCGTGTCGTGCCTTTTGAAAAACAGTGCAGCTATTTTAATGACCCAAATAAACAACCAACAGCTCCGATTTCCAAATAATGGAACTGTGTTAAAATGTAATACATTCAACAATCTTAATTTGTAAAAAGTAAAGGATTTTTTAATTTGGTAAAAAACGGTAAATTTGCAGATTAAGCCCCGGAGTCATGAGTGGAAACTTACTTAACAGCCTTTTTACTGATCTCAATTACTGCGTAAAACAAAAACTTTTGAAAGGAAGCTTTTATTAATTTTTTTTTTTAATTTGTTTAATTTACTTAGAAAAGCAATGGCAAGTGTTGTTTTTTATATAGTGAAGCTGTAATAATAATGAATTCTTGTTTAAATAATAAAACAAATTTTAAAAGGTAGCCTTTTCCGTAATTGTCATTTAATTTGAGAACCACTACTACAATGTTTTAAAAGTTCACGTACTAGCCTATTTTCTAATCCTTGCTCCAACTTTTTCCCCTGCTTTCCAAGCCTTGATCCTTATCAGAGAGAAGAATATATTTTCTGACGAACGAGAGAGCTGGAAAATATCAACAGGAATCTAACCATCCTTGCCTTGATCATGGTACCTTAAAGTCTGGGGGTAAGGTTCACAACTTGTTGGACCCTTGCTTCCAAAACTTTGATTCTTATCAGAGATAATATATTTTCTGACGGACCAGGAAAGTGTATAGAATTTTCAGAGAGAAAAGTTCCCGATATTTCTGAGCCTCTACTAATCTCCATAAATACGGAGAATATGCGCCTCTTTGGCAGTGAGTACTTGACACCGTATGTGATAACAGGACGGCGACAGTAACAAAGTAATCTTCGGAAGCTGTTTCAAGAAAGCCTGCTGAGCTATAAAGACAGAACGTCGGCCAAAACTAAAAACTAATTCAGATCTATTTCCTTGCAACTAGAAATTTCTGACGTCGGCCTATGAACTCATTCAATTGCAAAATTCGGATCTTCTGACAGCTCTGAAGAAATCTATGTGAGTGTTAACCCTTAAGAACGATTTACTTGCTTAAAGAACATTTAGGCGCGCAGAGAAATATTTTGAGCAAGGCTTTTTTTTTAACATTTTTTCTCCCTTTAAGTTAAGGAATTTTCTTCTCCCTTTCTTTCTCTCGTATTTGTGTATATCCTTTTATTTTTTTGCATATGTAAATAAACATTTTCTTCTTTTATTGTTACAGCCCATGTGGGAAAGCCAGGACAAATTTCCCACATATTGTTATTTTGTAAATAATCATGCTTAATTTTGCTTAAAATTATTCATGTTCTAGCACTTATATTTTTATTTTGTAAATAATCATGCCTTTTAAAACCCTAAATTTAATAACCCAAAACTTTTTAAATTTTGTGCATTCATTTTAAATTAAGGTTTTTGCATTGCGTGCGCATGACTACTCGAGGCAAACGTATGTCAACAACGCCAGTAATGCCTGCTGCGACACAAATAAGATCAAAATTATATTGCCGATAACTCCTAAATGGTAGATTTCAGCAAACTTTTACTGTTATTTTAGAAATAAGCATGCAAATCTACACCAAAATAGAAATTTTCATTACAATTGGTTTCCGAGGCTTAATCTGCAAATCCCCCACTCCCCCAAAAAACTACAAAAAAAAAAAAAAGTTCAAACTTACGTGTGAGGTAACATTTAATTTGTAAGAACACACAACAAAGACAGATCACACGAGCCGAGTTTAAAAAACAGACGATAAATTTATTGTTAACACACAAAAATGAAAGAATTACACAAATTAAATACATTGTGTGCCAAATTAGTTTTTGCTAAGGCAAAGGTAGCCCCTTTAAAATCTCAAACCTTACCCACTTCAGAATTGCTTGCTGTATTTTTAGCAATCAAGTGTTTGGGAAATATTTTGAATATGTTTTCAAACATTTCTGTCAATAATACCATTGGCATTTTAAAAGTCGTGGTAGAGATATTTTTAGTGTTGTGAGTATAGTTCACATAGATATCAGAGATTGAATGTCTATTCTGTTGTGCTTCTTCCTTGGGGTATAGAGACAAGATCAAAGGAAGGGTTTTGATGTCTTTCACAGGTTGGGGTCATCTGAATTCTTGACTCCATTAGACAATCAAGGTAAAGTAGGGAATAGTTTGAAAAAAATTCTATTAAAGAATTTTGGCCAATATTCAACTTAACATGGCTAGATCCATTTACCTCAATTATCATTTTTCTAGCAGTGAGTAGGAAAGAGGAGTTTAGTTGCTCCTTGTTTAACCTTATCCTATGAGTTAAAATCATGTTATGCCATAAGTTCCTACAAAGACCACACCAGGTGCTAATTCAATTTATTGCAATTAAATGTTTTTCACAATTTCTTTTAAACTTTTCCTTTACCATAATTCATAATCATGCTAATTTGCTCTCCTATAGCATGACTTGCACCTATCTTAAATATTTCTAATGGAAAAGCCTTTCATCAATCTCTTAGGTATTTAATACCAAAATTCATATTATCACACTTTTATGAGGAAAATAAAAATAATGAGATATATTAAATACAAAATATAAAGAAAGTGAAAATGTATGAAATGCAAGTGGCAAAAATATCTAAACCAGGTGAGAAATAGCTAAATTTATATAGGAAAACAAGGAATAGGAGAAAACAGAATGTTTAGATTATAAAATGTCTGTTTTGTTTCTCTAACTGTAAAATTCAAGGAAAAACAGTGGGGAAAATATTACATTTTCAATTAAGTTTCAATTTCAAGCACATCAGAATCTCACTTTGTGCATCTTTTCCTTTACAAATTGTGCATCTAAATTCTTTAACAGATCAAGTGCTCATGCCTGTACATATTCAGTTGATACAGTTGTCAAACCAACTTGTCTTTTCTTTTCTTTTTCCAATACTATAGAGTGTATGTGAATTTTTATAAGCTTGGGCTTTGAGAATTATATTTACAGTTTGCCACTGATACTGAAATTGTTAGAAGGATTATTAGAGAAATGGAAACATTATGCACTATCCAAGAGCTTTTGTTGTAGCCCAAAGAAAATTACTTCTTGTAATGGCATAGAGTTTGGAAATCTTCCAGCTATTGCTATAAGTTTGCAATACAGATCTTCAGTATCAATATCTTTGCTTCCATTATGCATGAATAATTTTTCAAACTTTTTACAGTTCTTTAAGTATATCTTCAGTAGATTTTTCCTTCCTATCATACAGGAAGTCAAATACTGAACTATATTGTTATAGCTGTTGGAATCTCTCTTTAATAAGATATTGTAGAAACTTATCTCATTAGTATCTGTCAAAACTTGTTGAAAACTCTCAGCACACCTGAAATCTACAAAATAATTCAGTCATATGCAATTGTTTTGTAAGGGAACTTAAATCAACTTCCTTATTTTGTAACAGATTAATGACTTCAAAAAGGATGTTGTATCATGTAATAAAAGATATCATCAACTTGTTGCATTGGCAAAGTCTTTAGTTTCAATTCAGTATTTCTAGATGAACCTTTTAAATTTATGTCATCAAAGATCTCTGTGAAAGCATCATATATATATCATCATCATCAATATGATACCTCTACTGAGAGCATCAATCCAACTCTCCCATTAAGTTTTGCTCAATGGCTCATGTCTAAACAAGTTAGAATTAACCAATGCTTAGTCAATGTAAAGAAATAATTGTTGATTTGTTGAACCAAACCAGAGAAAGTGATTACTTCCAAAGAAAACCTATCATTATTGACTACCAGAGTTATGTGCATTTCAGGGCACAAATATTTCTACAATTTTCTCAGAGATTTCCTCCTAAAACTACATATTCAGGAATGTAGTATTTTCTTAAAGAAATGACTGTTATTATTACAACTAATGAAATGTTTCTATACACTTTATTTCTGGGTGGGGATGTATTGTTGTAGCCTTGTCGAAAGTAATAATTTGTTCCTTTTAGCTAACTGCACTACTGTAAAAATGGTTGGTTCTTTTGGGAGTGTCTTGTGATCACATCAGCAGAGACATAAATAGAGCAAAGTGAGTCATTTTGCATTTTTTCTGCTCAGACAACCCCAACAAGCATGGCAGCTACCCAATCATACAACATAAATCTTTACCAAAATGTGAGTATGAGATTTTACCTTAACTTAAAAAAAGGACTTTGATCTATAATATCACTGATGATGTATAAGCACTAGGGAATGCTGAGAGCAAAAAGAGAATGAGCAGAATCTTTAAATAAAACATTTGTTGATTTTAGCATGTCTTGGTGTCTTGTGTAATCATTTTGTTGTTTCCACTTTTAGCAGCAAGTTTCATACAGTTTTATCTTCCACCCTAAGCCTAGTGGAACATGGTGTCAGAGAGGGATTCATTCTAAAAGAGGAAACTATTTCCTAATAGAAGAACAGGACCCATTAAAAAAAATGAGCTGTTAGACTTTACAAATCTGGGAAATTAGCAGAAATGGTCATAGAGATTTCAACGCTTTTAAGAAGCATCGAAACTATAGAAAGAAGATAAAACATCAGTACATTGATAATTTGGTAAGCAAAGATGAAAATATATTCTGGACAATTTCTTTCTCACAAGAAAATGCAAATGCATACAATTCAGTTTTGGAAAAATTTAATGTCATTGTTTTGCTTGACTCCTGTTTTAGTCAGCAAAATATAACATATTTATCGCAACAAAATGAGACATTTACAATATATAATCTGAAGGATTTATTTGAAGTATTCTGCTGTACAAGTTTGAATTTATGAAAGTTCTTGTGGTTGCAAATAGAATATTTCTGGTTAGTTTTTATGTTGGTGAATGAATAGATTTTTGGGAAGTGATAAGTAAAGGCTATATTAAAAAAGAGAAAAGTGATATTTGGCTAAGTTGACTTATTTGTAGTCTTTATTTCTGGAGCTGCTCTTATCATGTGTGCTCTTGTAAACTGAAAAGACGAAGTACTCTAAATTTCCTGCCATTTCTTTTATTCTATGGAATCATGAGAATTTGATTTTTTTTTTTATTTCACAGGATCCCTTTTTAGTAATGGAGTTAATAATATATATATTCATTATCTTTTGTGCATGCGAACAATCTGCCAGAAGCGATTTTTATGAATTTTGGGTAAAAAGGGTCAGTTTTGTTTTTGAGTGCTTCTGTTGATTGGGTTAGTTTTTCTCTATTAGATGTGTTATCTGTTTGTTTAGCATGTTTATTATTTGCTTCTACATACAGTTTAAGCTTGTCAACAGTTATCTGGGGGTGTGTATCGTCATTCAACTTGATAAGGTAATATTTTGGATGGAGTATGTTGCCGAACTTCAAAAGGGCCAGCGTAGGGTGCTTCTAGGGGGTCTACGTACACCGTCTACTCTAATTGAGACTTTCCATCAGGTTCTCAAATTCTCTGATATGTACATCTTTTGATAACTGTTTTGCATGTGTGGCTCATTACTTGGATAAAATTTTAGATATTGCTTTATGTAGTTTCTTCACAGATTCTTGATTTTTCATTTGTATCACTAGAGCATCAACAATTGTGGAATCATAATATGTTATTGTTACTGCAAAAAAGGGGGAAAAATTGTTGTTAGGTGTACAACGGATGCCCAGTAATATTACTGTAAATGCTTCTAACCATGACTCTTTTCTTGCTAGAATTGCAGTTTTAATCGTTCAATGTGCTCGTTCGACTAGTCCGATGGTAGGTGGTCATATTTAGCCTGCAAAATTCAATTGTTTTTGCAATTTTTGAAAATAGTTTCAAACTGTCTACCACAGAATATGATAACATGCAGTGGCACGCCCCAATGTGCGATCCACATTAAGAAAGGCTTGGGCATCAATCTACGCTGTTATTTCTGCGAGTGGTTTGGAGTCAATCCACTTAGTTGTACTGTCAATGCATGTCAGCAAGTAACAGTATGTCAATCTTCAATGTGGGGAGATGGACAGTATGAAATCTAATTGAGGGTATATCAATAGGCTATTTTGGTATGCCTGTAAACCATAGCAGCTTGATTGTTTAACTGTTTTATCTATCAGGGGCCAAAGAAAATATTTGCAAATTTTTTTTATAAAGGAAATTAAAGATGTATATTTAAAGTCTTAAATATATTTATTCATCAAAATATGAACCATCACATTCTATGACCTTCTCCCAACAGTACAACAACTGAGTAATGGCATTTTTGTAAAAGTACTTAGTTTTACTTTGGAAAAAGTTATGCACTTCCATTTTCAAGTCATCATTATTAAATGTTCCCTTCTTCATATGGTTATCCAAGCCTAAAAACAAGTGAAAATCTGTTGGGGAGAGGTATGGTGAATACAGTGGATGAAGCATAATCTCCCACTTTAGCTCTGCTATCTTGGCAAAGGTCATTTTTGCAATGTGTGGGCGAGCATTGTCCTGGAGAAACAAAACTTGTGTTCTGTTGACTAATGCAGGCTGTTTCTTCAACAACTTTTCCTGAACTCGTTCAAGTTTGCTCGCAATATTTATTAGTAATAATGGTTTCACCCGTTTTTCAAACCTCATAGTGAATTATTCCTTGACATGCCTACCAAACACACAGCAAAATTTTTTTTTGGAATAGTGGTGCCTTTGAAGTTTGTGGCAAAAGATCACCCAGCGATAACCGATGATGTTTCTTCTTAGAGTTTGTATCACATGATCCACTTTTCATCACGTCATAATTTGATCAAAAATGGGTTCTTTTCTTAATCTACTGCAATGAGAAGTGCATATGGTAAGCCTCTGCAGTTTGTTTGCTGGTGTTAAGTCATATGGCACTCATTTGCTTAATTTCCATTTCTTCCCCAGCTGGTGCAAATGCAGTCTTATAGTTTCATTGCTTACATTAAACCTCAAAGCTAGTTCATGACATGTTAAACCTGAATCTGATTCTATGGCTGCCTTTAAATCCTCATTGTTTAGGGATATTGGTCGTCCAGCTCAAGGTTCATCGTCAAGGGTTTCATTGCCACAAAACTTCTGAAACCAATTACGTGCAGTTCCTTCACTTAGTGCACCTTTGCCAAAGGCTGTACAAAGCTTACGAGAAGCACATGATGCACTTGTACCAAGTTTAAATGCATAGAACAGACAAGCACGAATTACAAGTTTTTTTTATCAGTTATTTTGAGGGCTCTGAAATGAGAAATAAAATGATATTAGTTATGTAATAAAATAATACCTGAATCATTCAACAATGTACTTGTCAATACAATGTACTTGTACTTACAATGTACTTGTCAATACTTGCTTCCTGTATGCTTGTTAGTAACTAAAAAGCTGGGCCAGAAATAAGTTAACAAAAATCAGCAAAAAGTTTTGGGGCCAAAAGAACCAAACTTTAATCATCTTAATTGCTCTTATTCCTGCATGTGATATGGAATGTATGCTATCGAATACTGCTTTACACAATGCACTAGGTAATTATGACCTGGGAAAGGAAGAGGACATGTCGCTCAGTACAAATAGATTATCATTAATATTATATTTGTTCAGGTTAGGAACATTGTGTATGTCTGAATTTACACCTTGAGTGTCTGCTATTATAGGTAGATCACAAAGTTCAACCTCAATTGCTAAATTGGATCGTTACAAACAATATGCTACTATATTTTGTTGTCCTTTAATATGATCTATGTTAGTTAGTAAGGCAAATTGTCTCTATTGATTTTCTAATTTTTCTGGATTGAGCCTATGAAAGGCACCACATAAAGGTTTATGATCAGTCAATAGTCACACTTTCTGGCCTTCTATTATGTGCCGAAAATGTAAAATTTTGTGGCATGCAGTGAGAAACTCTCTGTCAAATGAGGAATATTTGACTTATGCTTGCAACATTTTTTTTTTTAAATTAACCCTATTGGAATAGGATTGTCATCAATGACTTGTATTTATTAATCAGTTGATAAGTGATGCAGTCAGGTTGAGTGTGTGTGCTAATGTGGAGTATTGGCATTAGAGTTTTAATAATATTATGATATGCTTCTAATTTATATTTGTTAAGCAAAAATGCACTGTTTATGGTTTGTCGAATGTTTTCAGTAAGGAGTAACGCTATTTCTGCAAAATTGCATATTAGTTTTCAATAGAAGTTGATCATGCCTAGAAATCTATGTAAACTTTTACTATTGTTTCAAGGCCTCCCAACGTCAAACATTAGGCATAGATAGGTCTGTAGTGAATTTGATTTAAAGCAAGGCTTCTTTTGGTGACGAGTTCAATCATTGACATTATCTTTGTGATATGGATATTGGAGTTATTGGAATAGATTCTGACTTGGGATGGTTATTTATTGGTTTGGATTCATTGATTATGTAAATAAGGAAAAAGGAATTATTCTCTGTGATGACATGCCATCAGATTTTGTAAATTTTGATCCATCTCAATGTTAACAGGAATTGAGGAATCAGAGAGCCAAGTTTGAATTCCAGTTGTGTTCATTACATTCACTTACATGTTAATTTTCTTGGGAAAGGTATGAAATCATTTTTCTTACCCTAGCTATGGGCAAATAACTGGACAGACTGGGTCCTATGACCTTGGGTGGCAGCCAGTATAGGAGAAAAACAACTCTGAATTCAAAACCAGAATGCCTTGTGTGCAGACTGAGAGCACCCTACATTATATTCCATGGTGAATCAAGAACTGAAAGGATCATGAGGAAGAAGAACCTATCTGTTACTTCTGTCCTGACAATTGAAGAGTGTTAAAAAAAATTCACATACACAAAGAGCAAATTTAACACAAGTTCAAATTGAATGTGGAGTGTAATGAGGATTGAATTCATTAGCTCTAACTTACCAGCTAACCATTACACATATAATTCACTAATTTATGTTTAACAAATTCTAAGTTTTATTATGTGATAAATTTGTCCTTTTTGTTGGAACTAAACTTGTTTCTTGAAGACCTCACATTGTTTTTGAGATACAATTTATGCCATTTTATCATAAAAGGCATTTCAGCTTCAGTGACTTTCCTACCACTGTAACATGGCTTCTCAGTGTCTTTTTTATATTTTCATGGTAATTGCTCTGATGAGCTTTCCTCTTTGGTACTAATGGGAATGCTATGCATGAAATGTCATATTAAGCATATGGTGTCAGAACAAAGATGAAACAATAAAGGTTTAAAGAAATAAACAATTGTATTAATATTAACATAAAATACACCAAATGAAAAATCTGTGTAAATGTCTCAGCTTGTTGGCCCTGTTGAGTTCATGTAAAGAGGTCATCAAGTGGGTAAATATAACTATCTTGATTCGTTCATAAAGGTGAGTTTCCAGAAATTGGTGTATTCAGACAAGACGTCCTCTGAGACATTGCAGCTCCTTTTTCTGTAGTGGGAGGTTTCATCATGAAAATAACACGAATGTGTTCTGGGTTGGGTCTGAACCCTTCACTGTCAACAATGCAACCAAGAAATTTGGCTTCTGAAGCGAGAAAGGTGCACTTTTCAGGGTTAAGTCTCAGCCCAAATTTTTGACGAGCGAGGAATAGCTGTTCCAGTGCAGTGATGTAGTCATTAAAGGTTTGGGCGTGGACAAGGTCGTCATTAATATATGACGAGATATTCGCCTTCGGCTATGCATAGAGAAAAGATTTAACCAGATGTTACAATGAAGTCTAGACAGGTATATTGGTAACAGCAATTCCACCGGATGAATGCAGTTTTGTAGCAGTCCCATCTGTCAATGGCGATTTGATGGAAGAAAAGTATTTGTTTTCCTTGCTGATCTTGTTGAAAATAGAATCAATCGTTGGCATCGGATGCAGGTCTAAATCTGTGAGTATCTTGTTAAAAGTCATCTTGAAATTTGTGAAACAATACTGTCAATCTGGGATCAACCCCTAGTCACAGCATGAAGCTGTGATACTTCTCCTACCAGCGTTTCGGGGTTGACTCTTAGTCGCTGCCACCAATGTGACCTGGTTAATTGGTGGTCGCCGCTACCTGGCGGGATCCTTTGGTCAAGGTGCCAAATGGGATGGTCAGTCAATTCTAATGGCTTCACACCAGATGCAACTGGTCCGACACCAGCTCCGTTGTTCTCAGCTCACTTTCAATGGCTGGTTACTGAAGTAACTACTTCGATCTCAAGTCTAACCTACCCACGTTGTGATTTGATCTTAGGTAGACGAGATCAATCAGGCATTAGGGCCATAGTGCAAGATGAGTGTAAACTGGCGGTGACATCGCACAAGTGCAAAAGAAAAAGAAATAACCAAAAAGATTCGGTTATGTTGAAAGAAAGCAAGTCAACTTTTATCAGTCTTTTCTATACAGGAGTATGTGTTTTTCCCAACCTGTTCTTGGAGAGTGACACTTTATACTTCTGGCAAGTTCTGGTTTTCTAAGTTAACTGGTTTAGTTTTTAGGTGCTGGCTTAACTTCGTTCATTAGTATAACTTGCTATTTCATAGGAAGGCAAAGTTGAAGATAGGAAGTCATAGAATCTATTGGTCAGCTTCTGCAAGGCAACTTGAACTTACTGGAACTGAACTGGTGGAACTGAGGGCGCTCGTTTATATGGGCATTGACCAAAAACCAGTGCAGGGTTAGATGCAGCCTGTGGTTCTTGGTAATTCCCGATTTCTGACACAGGACCTCTTTGTTGTCCAGCTAGGAAAATTGATTACTTCCCATTTGGGAAAATTAATTACTTTCTATTGTGGGGTAGTTCCCTTCGTCCATGAGGAGAGGTTGCAGAATTGCTATCCTCCTAAACTCCTTCCTTCTCACTGTTTATGCAAATTCTTGGGTTCTTGAGAAAAGTAATTTTTTTTTAAAGTAAAAATAAAATCTCAGGGTATCTTCTTTTCCGTTCTCAGTATTTTCTTGTTTAATTTTTGTGAATAATTAATCAATTACCATAACTAAATAATGTCACAAATTGGCAACTATGCAGATTCGTCTGTTTTTCTTCTGGGTAGCAAAAACAGAGCTTTCGGGTCAGTGCAGAGTTTGATGATTCCTTCAGTGGTCATGCATTGAACTTCGATGACAACATCAGCTTCTGGCACCTGCGCAATTGGGTGTTGCTTTTGGCTGCAGTATTGGTCATTAGTGGGTATGCGCACTGGCTTCATGAATGTGCCCTGATTGTCCTCATTACCAATGATAATCACGCAGTTGATGCAAAGAGCTGCTGTGACTTCTAGGTGATGGAGTTCGTTAATGTCCTGGACCAGGGACTGGGCCATCACATCTTGTCCAATTCTCAGTGAAAAAGGTGGTTTACTTCAGGTTGTTCCGTGGATGTTGTATATGTGTTTGTTGATATGGTTGCAATATGTGGATGAAAGTAAGGGCAATTTTGGCCCTTGAAACATGTGAGGTTCTTCATATAGTTTCTGCAGACAGCAGGGTTGACTCGGTTATTGGATTTATTTGTGGCCGTTTGTTTCTGGTTCCGTCTTAGAGTTATGTTGTTGTACTCTAGTCTCGTATGTGTTCTAGCCATGCATTACTGGGTGATTTATCTGTCGGTGTATCTGTTATATTTGACGCTTTAGGTTGGCAAGATCCTGATGAATACTTTGATTCGCTTGTGTATGTAGTCACTGTTTTTGCATGTATATTGCATCTATGATCAGGTTTGTTTTTATGCCACAGTCAAGGTAGCATTGGGTGTCGCTTGCTCTCAGAATTCAAACTGAATAGACGTCCAGCTAAACTTGCTATGATCTGCTATAAATTTGGATGTGCGGAATTGATAGAAAAAAACTCAGTAAAATGTTGATTCAAAGAAATCCAACTCCAGCGTGCTAAATTAAGCAGATGCAATGGAAACAAAGAAAGATACATTATCCTGAGAACCAAGGAAAAGAACAATTCAATTTATTCTTCACTCAACCCCTGGACAAGACTAAAAAGAAAGAAAGGAAACCAAAAACAAATCCATTTCACAGATAAACTTTCTATCCAGCAAGGAGAAGAGAAAAGATAAAAGATAAAAAGAAATAGAAAAGAACAACATATAAGAGACACTAAAAGAAAAGGAAGAAAAAAAGAAAGACTTTTTAAATAACAGATAAGTCTTTTGTTTCTATTGCCCGTTTTATCTTTGAAGAGATATAAAACGGGAGAGATTCCAATAATAATATGAAGAATCAAGATAAGTATTGTTTGCTTCACCCTCGCCCTTGTTGATAAACACTCCATAACCCCACCACTGTTTGCATACACCATTCCACAAAAGAAAGAGAGGAACTTCATTGATTCACCCCAATCCATTTTTATGGCTGCAGACTATCGACCCCAGATTACTGTATAAATTTTCATAGTCATTCTTTTGTTCTGTTGTTTCTGTAGTTAACTTATTTGTTGTTACATAAAATTTTATATAAACTTCCCCAGTGTTTGTCTTGTTGCTTGCACAGTTATTTAATGAGTTTTGATCCATCAGACAGACCCGTTATCTTATGTTTCTTTTTATATATAATATTGTTAACATATGCTGAAATTCAGGGTGTCCCTAAAAGCTTCAATACTTGGTACTCTAGGCCTCGTTTTTCCCTCCTCTCTTCCTACCATGTCACAGTTGTTATAGACATGTCAGTTAGGGCCATGCAGATGCTTAAGAACTTCCTTCCCTAAATGGTGTCACCTATTTGCTGTGGTTTGTAATCCCTGATGTCTAAGAAAAGAAAACTGAAATGATCACATCAAAAACTAACTCAAAGTCTCCCCAAAACCTACCCTTCTATACTTGTCCAATGTTCATATTAGACAATAAAATAAATTAATTTTTCATAATCTCAATTACTGTCATATTGATTTTCTGGGTTTCCCTCCTGACTAATTTCAAGTATTTGTCTACTCCTTCAACCCTCTCTTGTTTACTTTCTGAATATAACAGTGTTTGAATTATATTTTCACTCTGGCCATACCATGCACACCTATTCACAATTGGCATGACAATATTAAAAACTTCTTAGCTCTGAAACTTTAAACATTTTAAAAGAAATAAATCATGCCTGGGTCCTTCTAGCTTAACTTTGATTATAAACCAGCATGAGTAGTAAATTTCTATGATAAATTTACAAATTGTTACAAGATTTTCAAAGTCTTTTCCTTGTAAACCATGTTTTTAAACATATATTTTAAAAAACATTTGCATATTGATTTTCTGGGTTTCCTTCTCCACTAATTTCTGACTATTGTAACCCACCTGCTGTGATTAACTGGACCTATTTCAAGTCAACTGGAATTTCTTGGTAAGACTCCTTTTTGAATAGCAGTTAAAATCCTATACCATAATGCTGATCTATAGATAATTTTGATCAATTCTTCTGATAATGTAATCAATGGAGAACCAACACAAATAGGCTCAAAATTTTTACTGATCTACATGCCTATAACTGAATAAAGGAGCTTACCTGTTGATCTAGATAATGTATTATTTAAGAATGCAGAACCACCCAGATTATGTATAAAGTGTCTTAATGAGAGTTCTTTTATATGAAGTTGGCAAACTAATCACACAAGAAGCTTTTTGCAAATAGGTTTAAAGCTTACCCATCACTCGTGTTTTAACACCAGTATTCACCTTTCACAATCAAGATAGTCTTGTCAAGTTGTTTTTCCATCAGCCAATTATAAATATTCTTTCCTATCTGTTCTGCATGACTGATCTCTTTTGGTTGCCTTTGCTGGTCTAAAGTGAAATAGGGTATGCATGTGTTTACTGCTTTAATCATTACATTTGTTATATCAATATACCTATCAAAAGTATACAGAAAATCCTACTTTTCCTTAAATTTTAATATAAATTTTTCATCTAGTTCTTTGATTCATTTTTCTAGTACTTTCTGTAATTTGTTTTTTTTACATGTTTACTGTTAATAATCCTTGCATCTATAAGGGCTGCTGTGGCTGTGGCTACTGTGGCTTTCAGCCCAATTCCACTGGCCATGACATTTCTAATATTATCATAATTTTTTGATTCCATTTGAGGCTTACTCCCACATAGCTTTGCCAGTTTCACCAAAAAGTCTTTAGCAGGCACTGTTAAGCAGCTATAAAAATGGGACACTTCCTGTTTTCTCTCTTTTCTACCCATCATGCTGTAGCAACAACATCCATAGGAACTTGTTCCTGAGCATGGGGATATCTTTACTTGAACTTGTTCACATATGCACATGAGTATCACCCACACGATTCCTAACTTTTAATGTTTTCTTTCTTTTACATTCATATTTGTGTATTTTCTCTCCTTTGTTATGCAGATATATAAAAACACAAAAAATATAAAATATCATGTTGTTGAAATTGTCTCCATTTTTCTTGTTTTCACTGCTTTTAGTCAAACTATAAATAGTATGTACAACAATGGTGACTGCAATATAATTTCAACCTGCATCATTTGGTGACCCAACTTAGAACACATTAAAAGCTAAAACATACTGCAACAAGTTGGTGACAATATGCTTTGAATACGCTTGTAAAAAAAATATAAAACAAAACCGAAAAAATACACAATTATGAAACATTTCTGCATTTTTCAAGAACAGAAGCCAGCAAACAGATTATCTTTAGCTACAGAACAATTTTGTACACCAATTTATCTATGAACCAGACTACATGAGCACATGAATCAATACTTACAACAAATTTGTGATAAACCCATCATAAAGTGTAAAATCACAAATTATAATTATACACACAAACACAAACGCAAGTTGCAAAAACACAAAAATGCAACTTCAAGACAAAGCAACATGTTGACAAGTTGAACTCCAAATCAGCAAACATTCTCAGAAGATTCAAGATGTGAAAAACATAATACTAATAGCCATTTACTATTAATAAGGCTACTGCTACTTAACCCTTGTGGTTCCTTCAGTGGACAAGTCTGTACTGCTACTACTAAACCCTTTCTTTCTCTCAGTCACAGTCACACATGACTTTTTCAACCTGTTTTTCCTTCTACCACCGCTGCTACCACTAATAGTGATGGACCTTTGTTTTTAATTTGACCACCAGCAAATATATAAAAATTTACACATGGCTACAACCCTTCATCTCAAACTGTCAAACTTAAAAACAAACTGAAGAAAAATTCATGACTCCAGCATAAATTACTGGAACTTGAAAATTAACATTCATCATATGTGCATGCTAAAATATACCAACCATACTGGAAATGCAAAATTTTGCTAAATCAACATTTAACCTGTAGATAAAGGGATTTAAAACAGGCAAAACTGCACGCAGTGCCTTCTACGAGTTGCTCTAATACATTTCAACAATCATGAAACAACACATGAAAATTTTCGGCAAACAGTGACCAAACAAAAAATGAAGTGACTTTCTTCTATATAAATTTAAAACTTTACAACTTTCACAAATACTGAGACCACAGTTCATTTTCTTCAGAATACTGCCCAAAACTCACAAAAAAATATACCTGAACCACACAAAAAATGATTGCAACACATAAAACACTGAAAATAAATAAGACCAAAATTTCTAAAATAGATGGATAATAAAATCCCGAGGCAAATAAAGCCATAATTCAACTAACCAATCAGAAAACCTTTACAACCAGGATATAAGAAAAGAAATAAACAAATAATAAAAAAGAAACCAAAAAATCTAAAAATAGATAGTTCAACCAACTAATCAGAAAGCTTTCACAACCAGGATATAAGGCCACTAACAAGCAGCCTTTTCAAAGCAGATCTATAGATGTGTAATATAAAAAGATAGAAAATTAACCAAAACCAGCTGATAAATTAATTTTGTTCATTTTCCGATGATGTTGTCATCATAACATACCTAGAGACAAAATATGACATATGCACTACTGGCTGGCGAATTTAGACAGGTACACCCCCTTTTCTACATTGAAAACAAACATACCTTCCTTCATCACATGGTCAAGTGGTGGCTACAAAATTTAGATACATACATCCATCCATACATAGATTTACTTCCACCTGAACTCTTTCTCTCTATCTCTTATATGCACCAGGACTTTTGCACTTGAACTCTTGAAACTTCAACTTTCAACTTATCCTTCTGCATTATTATATTGTGTTATACATAAAGATTTATTTTGTATTTTTCAACACTTTGTGCATTTTCTTTTAATCATTATACAAGGCTAATATATGCCCAAATCAATTATACTGATATATGGTGGGACGGACGTTGTCATAAGATCCATAACTGATAACCTCCTAACCTCTTTCAGCTCTTTCCATCACACCAAAAAATTAAACTGCATAGTCTCTCTCAGGCTCAACAGTAAGATATGAGATATTTCAACAGCTGTTGAGGTACCAAAGAGCAAAGTTCATCAGGACAATTGCAATGAAAAAATTTGTAGAAAAGGCACAGGGAAGCTATGTTATGGCAGTGGGAAAGTGATTGAAGCTGAAATGCCAGGTCAGGACCAATAACATTGCAGACTGTTGGATTTTTATCAAGAATTTGTACATACATAACAAAAACACTAGACTAGATGTGGCAACAATATTCCATGCATGGAAAAATAGTAGACATATAAAGGTACACGATAGATTCTGGTGAGAAAAATTGTCTAGCTAGACAGTGAATCAACTTTTATGGAAATAGACTTTGCAATTGATTTGATGTAATTGTTTCAATTCATATCAAAATATGAAAATGTTAGACCAAGGTACAATGAATTACTCTCCTGGAGGTTAGCCAAGAACATTTTTTGCATTCCGTCAAGAAAGATAAAAAGTTCTTTAAGAAAGCAGGATAGTTTACTATTAATAAGTCATTTCTTGACTAACAAAAGATTTGAGATTAGCTGCCAATTTGACTTTATTGAACCTATCAGACTTGAGTAAATAATTAAGTCATTAAGATAGATACTGAACTTATGACAGGAAAATCATAGATATTAGGTTGGTGCAAAAATAATGACGTAATAATGTCGTTTTTTGACGTATTTTTTAACGTCAAAAAACAACATTATTACGTCATTATTTTTGCACCAACCTAATAAAAAATAGGAATAAAGTAAGTTCAATGATAGACCTGGGGTGGCACCTGCATTAATATAGAAAGATCTAAAAGAGTAGCCATTCAAGACATTTCATGATTTGATAAGATTGTATCAAATGAAAAATTTGGCTATAAACACCATAATGAAGGGTTGTGAAGAAGACCAGCATGCCAAACCCTGTCAAAAACAATAGCCCGAGCTTCACCATTATTATCAAAAGCTTAAAAGAATCTTTCAGCAATAACCATTAACAGAGAAGCAAAAACCATATTGTTTATCTGATAGAAGACACTTCAAGGTGGGTTGCTTAACCAATTCCAAGTTGATTAGATCCTCTAGTAAAAGGTGGTAACAGACTAATAGGTCAATAATTCAAAGCATCAAATGGTTTGTCGGAGTTCTTAAAAAGTGAAAATACAGAAGAGCATTTCCAACAAGCCAGAAACCAAGAAGCAGCAAAGCAACTACTGTAGGCCTAGAAAGAACCAGGAGACTGTTAAGTAACAAATTTAAGACAATTGCAGGAATATCATCTTTAAAGTCAGGCAGGATCACAACAAAGACTGATTTAAGATGGACATTAGGATGTTTCTAACAGTTTGAATCCATCTACAAACATAACACATGTGGCTGAAGACTGATTTGGACTACTCTAACATACATCCAAGCCCAGTATGCCAGGAGATTGGAAAACTCAATGCTGATGAGCTTCATAATATAACAATGAACACTCAACCATTGATTTTGGAGCATATTTGCTTATTTCTTAACTATAATATATTTGGTCCCAGATTATAAATGATACTGGACCCATCTACTCCACTATTCTATAATAGAGTTTCCATCTCTGGACTAATTTTCCCTCTCTTATGTAAAACTTATAGTATACAGGGTCCCTTACCCCTAACTGCATCTCCTTTCTTCCTTTATTCACCCCCTCATTTCTTTTTTCTGGATTCTCCTTCATGCTTGGGTAAACAGACTATGTTGTTGCTCAATAATTAGTTGGTGATGGTCCTCTCCCATATACTTCCTGTGAGGTTTTAGCAAATTGTTCACTAGCAAGACCACATCTCACCTGAATAGCATGTAATACAGTGAGAATTTAGAGGTTTCATTTATCGTAAACCTCCCAGCCGCTAAGGACTATGTCAGATATAAGCCCTAGTTCTCAGTATTCTCTCTTGCCAACTTAACCAACACCTCTTCCAAGGTCCTATGGAACCTCTCTACCTTTGCATTACCATGGGGGTGGTAAGGAGACATAGTTATGTGCACAGTATTCAGGCTTGCCAGGACCTCTGCCATTGTTCTGTTCCCATTTTCTGGTCTGTTATCTGTGACCAGCTGCAAAGGTGCTCCATACATAGGGAATATTTTGTGCATCACTATTGGGGGTCTCAGAGAATACCAAAATATCACCAAAATAGGCCATAGCAAACTCTTCAATTCTGCTAAGTGCTGGAAGATACCTGGGGCTTTGGCCAGTCCAGTTGGTCATAACCCTGAACTGGAACAGGCCTATATGACATGCAAACACAGCCTTTACTCTGTCATCCTCATCAAGGATGACAGTAAAGGCAGCCAATACCCCAATCTCTAATCTATTGTGGAGAAACATTTAGCCCTCCCCAACAGACAGGGCCAGTATATTATCCATCAAAGGCAGGAGAGCAGCCAGGTGTTTCGAGATGACGTTTAGATTCCTGAAGTCAACTCAAAATCTGTGCCCATCATCCTTATCTACTACCACTATAGGAAATCTCTATGGTGATTCTGGCCTGATTCCAACATATCCTATGTCAAGGATATGTTGGAATCAGGGATGATTCCAACATATCCTTTACTGCCTGCTCCACCAGAGGTCTGTTGTAAATGGGTGTCCGGTAGGGCTTCATTTTAATTGGTGCATGACCACCAGTTTCTGTTCGCATTTTCACTGTGCGAGTCTGGCCCAACTCCTTATCTGAATCAGCCACCACATCTTGATGAGCCCACAACAGCTTCCCCAGTCCGGTAATAGGTATCACTTCTGCTGCCTCCAATAGTGTCTCACATAGAGCTACTTCATCCTCTTCAGGACTGAACCTGTCCACCTGGACTAATTAAAAAACTCCTTCCCTAATCCTTTCATTGGTCATCAAGCTACCTCTACTGGACACTGCAGTCCTCGGGGGTAATTTTATATCCTTCATCAGTCATCACCACTAGCAACCCTTCAGTGGGGCACCCCAGCAGCATTCTTACACCATTTATTAGTAATAGAGTGGGATTGAACTTTATGTGAGCTTTATGTTGGTGTAGCCAATCCTCCTTCAAGATTGCATTTTCCACAGAGATTTGGGGTCACATAGAAATCATTGACACTCCTTGTCCCCACTATTTTCACTGGGAGCCTTACTTTTTCTACTATCTTCATTGGCCTCCCATCTGCCTGACTAATCTCTATGTCAGGTCTTCTCAACCACTCTCGTTTCCTCAAGCCTCTATGCTTATTTCATTTATTAGGGAAATCGATGCCCATGTATCTATCAGGGCCTTCATTGTCAACCCCTCTATCATTGCTTCACAGGTAAGCTCTCTCTCTTGGGTCAGCAAGAACACCTTAGCTGTTCTCTTCCTAGAGCGATGATCATCAGCCCAACCAAACATGGGTGCTGGCAAAAATAGTCCCCTACTATCGCTACCACATGGGGGGGGGGCTCTGTTTCGTTCAATGCTGTGGTGCCCCTCGGCACGTGGTTTGAGACCCAACTCTCCTGGCTTTGTAGGAGCAACTTCTCAGGTGTCCTGGTTTATTGCAGAACTAGCACCTTTTCTCAGGGCATTTCTTGGTGAAATGACTGACCCAGCCACATGCCCAGCACTCCATTCCTCTTTAACTGGGTCGCCCTCCCTTTTACTTTAGGGGTGGCCCACTGGCATTTCCCTGGTTGTTGAGTAGGAGCATGCTTAGTGGTGGGGGCCTTCCTGATCCTGCACCATCTTGTGCATTTTAATTCAACATGGTCCTGAGGTAATCCCCAATTTATTGCATAATCCACTGTCCTGTGACCCTCATAATGGCAGGTCCAGCAGACCAGCCCTAACCTGCCATGGGTGGGCTTATAAAATCCATGGCCCAATGTCCATGCTCTTCTATGGAATTCCTCCTCCCATAGTTCTGCTTCAACTTCCTCACGCTTTACCTTCTTCCCCCATGAAGGGGGTTTCTTCCCCATCCCAGTCTGCTCAGCCTCTGACTCTGCTCCTGTGCTCCCTTTCCTTTTGACTTCTCTAGAATTCTCTGGCTATCCTTTGTCAGGGTGATAGCTGATAACAATCTAACTGGAGCCGCTTTAATTATCTTGCGCCTTGCACACTCATCAACCAGGACCTCCACATACAGATCAGCCAACTGGGCCTGTATGGCGGCATTTTTCCTCACTTCCTCTGGGAACAACAGAACAGCTAACTTCTCAGGCGTTTCACCCCTCATCTGGCCCAGCTTCATGAAGCTTCTCATTTCCTCCATTGCCATCTACTCAGCTGCCAGTAGCCTTCTCAACCCATTCCACCCTAAACCAGGGTCCCTCATCAACTGGTCCCCTATGAATTTGGAGACTGGCTTTTCTGACACATTATAGGCCAGATAAATCATTTCTTTTTCAGATAGTTCATAAATTAGTTGTTCCTTCCCAATAGAAGCCAACCATTCCTTGAACTCCCCCAGGTTCTCCCCAAAGGTCAAAACTCTGGATACCCCTAACAGCTTCCTCAGGTTAGACGTTACCTGATGCCCAATTATTTCATCCTCAACCTCAACTCTCTTGGATTCCTTGGACCAATGCTTATTCATTTCCCTAATTGAATACTAGTCAGTCAGAAGAATTCAGCAAAAAGAAATGGAGAGAAGAGTAAAAAAAAATTTCTGGCAAAATGCAACAACAAAATGAGAAATTCAGAATACTGAAAAGTGACCTACCTGTCCATCAGTCACATCTTGGTTGCTGTATTCTGCTTAGCTTTTCTATTACTATTATTTCTTATCTTTTTTTTTTTAGAACCATATGTTTGAAAATGACAAAAGTCTGTGGTTCACTTTTTTTCTCTCTTCTTGATCGTCCACTGCTGAGGTGGTTGTGGCAACTTGAGGGTAAATCCATTGGTCCCAGCACCAGTTATGATGCCACAATCCCACCCTCAGTCACCAGGCAATTCTGTGGTCTATCCTTACAGCCAGCCTAGGACTTGGTTGCCCAATCCTCAATCCCACCCTGCCCATATTGTTTGTTTTAGATCACAGGGCGAGCAAAAGCAGTCATGTATTCAATATCATTGATCTGGTAGCTTTGTTGAGATGACATTACAAGGAACAAAGTAAGCGAAAGCTGTGTAACACAACTTTATATCAAAAGTTCATATAATGAATGTTCTACTCACTAAATTAACATGAAGATTTTAAGCACCTTCCCCCTTCATACCCCGTGACATTATGTTTAGCCACACTCAGTAAACTGGTACAAGGCTGGAGTCTGATTTCTTCCACTCTGTGATTTCTTTGGGCCAACCCTTCAGTTGTATTCGGTAGTCTGGAACAAGGCCAGCATCTAAGTTCTTTCTGCAGAAGCTGTGTCTTGAACCAACTGGCAATGCATCTCTCCTGAGCTCTCTGGTTCCTTCTTATCTCTCGCCTCACTTGTTTGTATATATGGACCTTCGCACAAACCTAATGCGGAGCATGAGGTTGTTGGGAAACTGATGACCAAATTTTGAAGAATGGTGGTGACAGAATATCGATATGACCAACTTCTTCCATTTCGCTTGGGTTCCTCTCACCATCACTGCCTGAAGGGTGCAGGCAATTCCTTTGCCTTCCTTGAAATTCTACTGGGTCTTTACCTCTCTTTGTTTCCTGATCAAACCTGTTCCCAGAGGCTAGGTATAGTCCTAGCCTAAATTGATAAATTCAATTATCATCCAAAATTTCCATCAGTGGGGAATTCTTATCACATCCTTCTGTTGTCGGTTGCATCTAGAATTTGTCACCTGTCAACTAGTGACACTCAGAATAAGGCTGGTGAATTGTATCCACTTATCTGCCATTATCACGCTAAGGTTTCTAGAATTTGCACATCTTAGGACTTCCTTATCTGATACATTTAGGATTTTGTAAAGACATCTTAAATGGAGCACATCTAAGAGTTGGCTAACTTTTGTGGTGGGTTTCTAAATTTTGCATGCATGTAAGGCATTGGGACAGGCAATGGAATTATGTAATTTGAGCTTCACTCAGAGACTAATCTTAATCAAAAACCAGGCAGTATAGTCCCCATTAGCTTTTCCAATATGATTAACTTGTCACCAGAATTAGATTGATGCTCCCAAGCTAAGTGATGTTATCAACTTCCTCAATATTGTCCTTCTAACATGTCATCTTCTAAGTTCCCAATCTGTTGGATTTTTTTCAGAACCTATCCTCAATCCAAACTTAAAACTTGCCTTTAATAAATCTGTCATATTTTACACTTCTCTGCATTTGTCAGCAAATAAAGGTAAATCATTTGCTAAGCCTAGATGATTTAATCTCTTTTCCTGACAATGTAAACCAAACTGTTGTTTGCACATTGATTTCCTCAGTATATAATTTATTACAAGGAAGAAAAATGGTGATGTTATGTCACCCTGCTGCACTCCAGTCTTAACTTCAAAGAAATTTGTTACTTCATCTACTGTTTTGCCACAGTATTGTGAATTGGTATAAAGCTTTTGGGAAAATATCTGAATATTTGTGGGATGCCAGGAATCTTGAGAATTTTTCAGACTTGATGTCTGAATCCTGCTTGCTCTTCTTGCAGTTTGGCATCTACATGTTTTTGTAGGTGTACTAAAAAGAATACAACATAAGTTTCCTAGCAATGATCCAAAGAATAATACAACTCCAGTTGTAATATTCACTCAAATTTCCTTTTTTGGGAAGTCTTACAATTTCTCCACACTTCCATTCATTAGGAACTTTGCCAGTATTTCATGGCAACTAGAATCGGTTCTTCCACCAAAGCTTCACTTCCACATTTCAGTAGCTTCACTGCAGCTTTATTGTTTGTTAAAGCTTTCAGACTCTCAACTTCTTTCAACCATAGATATGTTGAATTCTTGCACACAATCTCTGCATGGGATGGAGGAAAGCAGTGTAAAAAAGTGGTCTCATAGAAAAAAGTGAGGTAAGTAGATATATTTTACTGACTGGGCAGTCTCTTGACATGGACAGATTGAATAAAAACAGGTAATAAGAGCAAGAATATTTTGCCTATAAAATATTTTGACTGAAGTTGAAAAACTTCATTGCTTGATAAATCAGAACTGTGTGGGATGATATATTTCAATTTCCATTTTGAATTCCACTCGAAATGACTTAGACCAAGATTTTTGCTAAACAAGATGATCTTTAATTAACCATAGCCAAATATTCAGTGGTTGAGGGTGAAAGGGCTACATCAATCACATACAGATGAAATAGTTCAACATTTTTAAGGAATATATAGATTAAGGGTAACCAATGAGAAGTTATTAGCAGGCATATTTTAGTAGTTTTAGCAACTGTACTGAGAAAGTGTTTAGTATTGGGAACTTATGCAATGCTTATCACCAAATTCTAATAAGACAAGGTTTTTCACTGCTTTTGAAATAGTGAACTGTACCAGATTTTATGCATATCCTTTGGTGCTAAGAATTAGAATGAGCTTATCAAGAATACATTCATATACATTAACAAATATATGAATCAAATACAATGAAAACTTTCATCAGTTCATATAAGTTGTGAATTGCCTCAACTTAACATTCAACACATTGAACTAGAAGTCTGTTAAATTTTTTGTCTACACTATTGTCTGTAATCCCAAACTTGATCCTACAAACTTACAACCAACCCTTGGATCCACTGGTCCCAATTGATAGAGTTTTCAAGATGTTCTCACACTTTTAAGGTAGATACATCTATTTTTTTTCCAAAAGATTCATCTACTTTTGTCCTGGGAATTCCCTCTTGGAACTTCCACTGTTGAAACTTTCAATAAAAAAAGAAAAAAAGGTTACTATTACCGATTTAGTCTGTGATCAATTTATTGAGATTAATGCTTCACATCCCACTATTGTGGCCACACTTAGCCAAAATGGTAGGCCAATTGTATTTTTCCAGAATACTGACAAGCAGAAAATGTAAATGTATGCAATTGAAGCTTTGTATAAGAGGAATTATGTTTTGGGTAAATATTTTCAGTTGACCAAAAATCAGTTTTACTTATGAGAAGCAAGCAAAAAAAAGAAAAGATTACAAAATGGTAACTTGAGCTTTCATGCTGTTCCTATGATATTTTTTATTATTCAGTCACATCAACATGCTGCCAAGACATTCTCTAAATTTCACTGTTCAGACTAATAAATTTGGAAAACTTTATGGTTGTTTTATGTTAACTTGCTGTAGTGCATAGTAAAAACTTACCTTATTCAATCAAGATTAAAAGGTTGACAGCAACCTGTCCTATGTGTATGAAATGAACTCATAGAACCAAAGTAATGTGGTCATTGTCACACAACCATTGCAAAATCAAATGCTGATTTCAAGGGTCTTTTACCAGTAAAAACAATATATGTTGACTGTAACAGATGAATACACCAATTTCCTTTTGTTTCCTCATATGATATGATTTCCAGTCATCAATTGCCTGTACCATCTGCATTTTTATTTGTGCCAGTCATGTCTAATGGGGTGAGCACCTTTTTAATTGAACAGAGTGTAGCTATCAGTTTCTCAATTAATTATAATCCTCATAGAAATGGCCATGCTGAATAGTATAGTTGTATAATTTTGAAGACCATATCAGTGGTTCAAGCATAAAGATTAAAAGGATATCATCCAGAAGATTGTGCTCCACAGACTCCTCATTACATCAAAAATATGCTACATACTATTAGGTTGATGCAAAAATATCGTTTTTTGACGTATTTTTTAACGTGAAAAAAACGTTATTATTTTTGCACCAACCTAATACTACAAATGATATGACACTCAAATGGATGTTTCACCACAAGAGGAAGTTCCAAATGATTGCTCAATCCTTACATACTTGTATAAACCTGAAATGATTCTGAGGAAGCATCACAAACACACACACCTAAATATGATCATACTATGTTGAGGTTCAGCTACTTGAAGTTAACTCAAAATATGTCCACACCCGTTTTCAAGATGAACAAAAAACAACAGAATGTTCGGACACTTAGCTCCCTCAGGTGTCCCATTAACTTATCTTAATGAACAAAATAAACTGAAAAATTGCCATGTGAAGTTGCAATTCAGTTTAACTTGCAGCATTTAATCTATGAGTTTGACAAATTTGTTAAATTCTCAAATTAGTACAAACAAGTAATCTCTATGCTTGTGGTTCTAAACTTTTATAATATTCATTTCAAGATACAAGCATCATTTTCTTTATAAAAATTAAAGTACCAAAAAAATCAGATGGCTACCTACATGACATGAAGTGGTAAAATGATTACAAGTATTTCTATACAGCATGTTCCAGGGATGTGTCTATAATTAAGTATGACAGCAGTCTTCTGCCATAAGCCCTGTACATGCTAAATGGGGCTTAAATCTTGAGTGCATGGCCAATAGAGTACTTGGAAGTCAACCAAGTGTTTCTGGAATCAGTAACATGTAACCCAGGTATGATTAGAGGAATTATGTCATCTTGCCTGAACAAACCAGCATTAGAAAACATAGTGACAAAATATGTCAAGATGGATTCTAATTTCAGTTATGATTATTAGTAGTGGTCCACACTATTAAAGAGATACCACCAGACAAGCTGGATGTATAGTCTCATGTGGCTTCCTCAACACATAACCTCAACCATCTGACTGAAAGAAAGGAAAATATCACTCGTATGACCAGGTGACATTACACCAGACTTCCACGGTTCAATGTTTTCTGGCTCAGATGTCAATAATATTACCTTTGTTTCTCGGTGACTATGAAATTATGCAATGCAGTATATGCTGTATGTTTCACTGACTAATTTTGATAGGTTGTGGAAAACTAGCATTGAATTGGGATGATTTGATGCAACATTTTCCTCTGTTGGGTGGATACACTTGAATTACCAGAGGACACCTAGAGTATTCATATGCAACTGATGCCTATTCTGAATACATATAAACTAGAGCAGTTGCCAATTTGACCCCAAAAATAATTCCATGGGCAAACAGTTAAATCATTATTTACACTATTTATATTTGAAATATTGTCCTCATCTTTGTTGTTGTTAGCCTTCATCAAGTGTATATCGATTTACATAACCTACAGGGAATTCTTCATTTAATCTAAGTGGGTAGACTGTTCTTGTTCCACTGCTCATGTCTAGTTTAGTTCTAATTTTACTTAGTACTGTTCAATTATTGCTCACTTGTTTTCACTGAGTGCAAGTAGTGCACCCAGGGATCATAATCACTGTCACTACATTCACAGACCATTCTTTTTATCAACTGGGCCACTTGCTGTTGTAAACTTAGAGCATTAAACTTAACATGGCTGTTGATTAGGTTGCAACTGATGCTGCTAGCTGTCATGTTTTTATTGTTGCTGCAGCTTATTTTTGTTTGCTGCTGCTGAAGTTGAAGACTTGCTGTCATTTCATTCCACAAGGGCTGATGACTACCCCTTCCCCCCCCCCATACATGATCAGCAATGCTTGATTTCATTGTCTCACTTCTCACTATGGTTTTTTAGTGTTCCTCCAGCCTTATTTTTATGAAGTGGCTTATTTTACCTTTATATTCTTTGCCACAACTACAAGGAATTGAGTACATGCAATTCTTGGTCATATTCTGCCACTGTGTTCGGTTGCTAAACCCTGTTCACATTCTATGGGTGCCACAGCTTCAACTTTACCTATTATGTCATGCAGTGTCTGATTTCATTTATACAAAACCATCCCCTGTACTACTATAACTAATTTTTTTTGCACTTCTTAAATACATGTATAAAACCAGGTTATTCAAGGTAATTTTCCTAGTTACAATTTTTCATTTATTGTATAATTATTCTATTTTAGCACCTTCATTGATCATTATGACATAAAATAGGAAAGTTATGTTTGCCTACAAATTAATTAGAAATTCTTATAAGCTTAGATGTCAATATTACAAAAACTTTTATATCATTTACCTTATTTAAAATTTACTTATTGGACAATATAAATTCATTTAAATTTTTAACCTTCCTACAGAGAATTGTGCCAGTACAGCCTCTAACAAATTTGGTTCTCATGACTACTGGCAGCGCTGTAATATTGTATTAAATAAGTCTTCTATCACTCCCCTCTTCACTAAATTTGAAGTGTTATCATCTGCTGATAAAGCAGAATGTTTTGTTTAAAATTCTCTTCCAATTCTACTCTTGGAGTATCTTTGTGTGACTTAGAACTGAGTCTCTACTATGTGACAGGCTTATAACTCCATGGTTTCTGCTATCATCTCTGGCTTTGTGGGGATCAATAACTGGATCCCCACAAAGCATGTAGACTTGATGGTATCTCTGCAACAGTCCTTAAGAAAGATGCTCCTGAACTGGTTCCTGTTCTTTCTAAACTCTAAAATAAATGCTTTGCTGCTTCTTGCTTTCCTACTTGTTGGAAATCATCTTTTGTAGTTCCAGTCTTTAAGTACTCAGAAAAATCAGACAGTTCACCTATCTGCTTATTAGCTTTCTAATTCTTTTCGGAAAAGTTCTAACAGCCCTAATTAACTCTGAATTAAGCAACTTACATTGCAGAGTTTTCTTTCAGACAAGCAGTATTGTTTTTGCTTCTCTATGTCAACTGCTGATGTGTTAAAGATTATTCCTGAAAGAATCTATTAAGTTTTATATAAAAATGGTAAAGCTTGGACTGGATCTTTCTCAGGGTTTGGCATGCGGGTCTTCTTCATAAATTGAAAGGTTATGTTATTTTAATTGATCTAATTCAATCTTTATCATCATATCATCATATCATGGAATGAAAGTGGTCTTGAATAGTTACTCTTCTAAATCTTTTTTGCATTAATGCAAATGTCCCTCAGGACCATCTCCTTGGATCTATATTGTTCCTAATTTGCATCAATGATGTTCCTGATATCAATTCTCAACTTGGTATCTATACAGATGACATAACTATTTACTCATGTCATGACCT
Organism: Acanthosepion lycidas; assembly: GCA_963932145.1. Taxonomy (NCBI): domain Eukaryota; kingdom Metazoa; phylum Mollusca; class Cephalopoda; order Sepiida; family Sepiidae; genus Acanthosepion; species Acanthosepion lycidas. Next base: position 67,879,816 of record OZ010578.1, read on the forward strand.
ACAATCTGTTCTTAAACATGTCAAGAAATGATATTTTAATTTTAATGTCTCCAAAACGAAACTGCTTTTTTTTTTTTTAATTGTCCTAAGAAAATTTTTTTGTCTTCCATAGGCATGGCTGATGCTAACCTCCATGTGAGTGACACCGGGCTAATGTTTTCTGCTGACATGAAATGGAAACATATTGAATTGCTAGGTCTGTTGCTCGGAAAGTTGGTTCACTGTTTTGTGCTAGACAATTTTTTGCACCAGAATCTATCTGATACATTTACAAGTCTACCATTTGTCTGTAATTGAATATTGCTGCCATATCTGGTCTGGTACTTCTGCTAGATTTTGAATAAAATACAAAGAAGAACCTGAAATGTTATTGGTCCTGTCATCTCAGCTTCAGTCACTTTCCCACCACCATAATGTAGCTTCCCTGTGACTTTTTTTATAAATATTTTCATGATAATTGTTCTGATGAGCTTTCCGCTATAGTACATAGGATCTATGAACTTAAGTGCAGTATTAGATTGAGCAAGGTCTAATCATTTTACTGTTGAAATTGCTAGGTGTAACCATAATTTTTATGTTAACAGTTTCTTCTCTTGCACTTCTCTCTTGTGGAACTCTGTTCTGGCTTCTTGCTTTCCAGTAAACTTTGATCTTCAAAAATTTAAATGCGGTGTCAATTGTTATTTTCTGTCTTCTTAATTCTTGTTCTTTTGCTCTTCTCTTTAATAATGTTTTCTTTTTTCACATATTCTTTCACACTCAGTAACCTCTCACATCTTAGTGGCTTTATTGTCTTGCTTGGGGTGAAATGATTAAAAAAGAAAAAAATCTGTGTAAAATATGGTTTTCATTGTCATATTCATGTATCTAAGTGAGATGATTCCAAATGAATATCACAGGTTATAAATATGTATGTATCCAAAGACTATGATCATCTCACATATAAAGAGGATGAACACTGCTAATTAACTGCTTCAAGTGAGGAAACTCAGTAATAAATTTTATAGCATATCATTCAATTTCAATGGAATTAAATTATTGTAAAATTTACATGTTAATAGGACTTGCAAAATTTAAATTCATATATTAAAAAAATGGTTGAATCCAGTATGGCTTTCATAAAGTGAGTCTGTGAAGAATGACCTAATCACTGAAAAATGTCCAAGAAAAATTAGCTATTTTTTACAGAAAGTAGAATGATATTAAAGTCATTTGATAGTTTATCTTTCTTCAAAGTAGTCTGCTAAAGTAATGGGATCTGCTTGGCATGTGTCAATGTATGTATTTGGCTGTAGCAAAGTAGCTTCCTTGCAATGCTAATAAGAATGCACATTTCATACACATTTACAAAATAGCCTCTTTCAATGTCAAAGATGAGAGTCAGTCATTTAAATTCTAATGCATGACAAAGTATAAAAATCTATGAGGTTTTCATAATTATTATTCTTGACTTAGGAATATAGAATCATAATTCCTTTTGTTTTTAACATCAGCAATATCAGTTTATCCCATTAGTAATCTGATAGAGATAACTGAACAATGTAAATTTTTACTATCCTAAAATACCTAATTGATAAAAATGCATGACAGTATGTGTTTAAATGAGTAAGTTACTTTATTACATAATGATTCAATTAATATGTGCATCTTTAAGAGCTTCTGACTAGTTACTAATCAGAAGCTCTTAAAGATGCACATATTTACGGGTCACATGTGATGTGTATAGCTCTCAGAGTTTAGAAAGGGCAAAAAATAACTAAAAATATTTATTGTATTTACAGGACACATTCTTTAAATGGAAGAAATTCCATAAGATGGTTTGAAATGAATAGAAAAAAGTAACTTCAAATTAAGAGATGTGCTATAAACAGTTTGCCCTGTTAAGTTTAGCAATGATCCATTGTTATATGAAATGGACAAAAATATTACTGTTATGGTTGATGTATTTGCTCAAATATGAAATTCAAGCTATACAATGGTTCACCATCATCTGCAACAACTTATAAAATGAAATTTAAGGTGAACATTACACATTATATTCTTTTCTTAAAAAGCAAAAGATTTTTTACAAAAGCAGTGTTATGAAACTTCTGAACCCTTAAAAGTGATAATGATAGAACCTACATCAATAACTAAATTCTTCATATTTTTTTTGATACCAGATCCTATTAACTGAAAGGATAAAATGATCAGGGAGGAGTTGTGACATATAATAAATGACTGAACATAAAACTCCAAATAATATTAACTTTTATAAAAGAGACTATTTTTATCTTAGTCAACAGTATGATATTGCTTAGGAAAGCAAAATCACCAACATATGATGAATTTAAAGTTATCTAATGGAAAGATTTCCTACCAAATAAATTGATGACAGAATCAGACATTGCACAGTTGTATTAGAAATTATTTTTTCTGCATTACTTTCAAAAAAATACTTTGACAAGTAAATATTTCATAAATGTTACAACAATTTGAAAGTTAGAAAAATATTATTCCAAACATATGTATGGTGCAGTTTTCTCTTACATATGCAACTTATGAGGTAGAGTTAAATAAGCTGGTTATATTTTTATTGTTTTACCACCTATTCATGGTAAGAAGACATATGGCAACCTTTTGGGGCCAGTTAATATCTTATATGTTACTACTAAAGAGTCACACATCATAGAAAACTTTAGCTAACTGATAGCGGATGAGGAAGGCAATAATGCTGCAGACAACCTGCAAGAAAAACAAATCATTTTTATTTATAAAGTTTTTGAAGATTTTACTTCTCACAAAATATAATTGTTTTTTATAAAATGAAAACACAAATAGCAATATATACATTCTATATGCACATTAGAAATCAGAAAAATATGCACATCATATTACAAAACACAATAGACTGAATTTAAAATTGATAGCAAACTTATCCTTGGTAAATTTTTAGTTTATAAATATATACAGAAAGAAAAAATTTACCTACCTATAAAGAAAGCTAAAGATATTAAAAATTATGCTTTGATGTAGAGTAAATTGTAAAATGGACATAAAAGCATTTTTCTATATATTTTGATTTTTGATTTCATAAATGATTATACTCTACTCTATATTTGGTTCACCAAAATAAACAGATGTAATGCTTTCAATAACTAAAAAGAAAATTTTTTCATTATGCTAATATTTTATGAGGGAATGCTGAGAACCTAACCAAAAAGCTCTTTTAAAAAATTTTTTAAAAGAAACATTGATATTTCATCATTTGCTGAGATTTGGGGAATTGAGTCGAACAAAGAGTCATTTACAGTGAAAAAAAAAAAAATTTTCTATTAGAACCTTTATTTTTCATGGAAAGTAATGTTTTATTTACAAAAATTAGTAAGAAACATGTCACTGAAGGTATTGTCCATCGCTAGCCACTATTTTTTCCCATCTTTCTGGCACCATTTGAATTCCACATTGCAAAAATGATACATCTTTTGAGGCTAACCCCAAGTCAACCCATTTTTTAGCATCTTTATAAGTACTGTTCAGCCAGTGCATGTGCCATCAATCGAAACAAGTGATAATCAGACAGAGCAATGTCTGGTGAATATGGCGGGTGGGGTAGGACTTCCCATTTTAAGCATTTCCAAGTTGGTTTTCAACCGTTTTGCAATATGTGGCCTAGCATTGTCATGTTGCAAAATCAATTTGTTGTATCTCTGCTTGTATAGTGGCTGTTTTTTTTCAATGCTTGGGTCAAATGCATCAATTGTAGTCGATAGCAATTTCCCAAGATGCTTTCACTCGGTTTGAGCAGCTCATAATAAACTACACCCAGCTGATTCCACCAAATGCAGAGTAGAAGCATTGAACCATGGATATTTGGCTCTGCCACCGATGTTGATGCATGGTCAGGCTTACCCCATGATCTCCTATACTTAGGGTTATTGTAGTGTATCCACTTTTCATTGCCGGTCATGATACAATGCAAAAAACCTTTCCCTTTGTGCTGTTGAAGCAGCTGTTCACGCGTGACAAGACGCCATTCGACATCTCTTGGCTTCAGCTTGTACAACACCCAATGTCCTTGCTTTTGAATCATTCCTAACGATTTTAAATGTTTCAAAACTGTTGTGTGATCAACTCATAATGATTCTGCAAGCTCAGCTTGCGCCTGACATGAGTTTTCATGAAGTAATGCCTCCTCCAAGTCTTCATCTTCAAACTTTTTCGGTGTGCCAGAGCATTCTTTATCTTCAACATTAAAATCATTATTTTTGAAGCATCTAAACTAATCTCTGCATGCTGTTTCTAACAGAGCATGGTCACTGTGTGCTTCTGCTGCAGATTTCTTTTAAATATGCATACTTGCAAGTCAAAATTGATGAAGAGTGTTCCAAGTACCTGACAATTAACAAACATAAAAGATTATTTAAACTAAACTGACTTCCTTTTGGTTTAAAGGTTGCACCTTCACTTTTTCAACAAATCATGGATACAATGCTTGCAGGGTTAGAATTTGTCATTGCTTATCTGGATGACATCTTGGTGAAAAGTAAAAATATGGATGAGCATAAAAAACACATAAGGGCTATCTTCAAAAGAATAGAAGAATTAGGATTCTTCGTGAACCCCAAAAAATGTGAGATTTTTTATGGAAAAAATTAAGTATCTTGGGCAGATTGTGGATAAAGATGGCAGAAAACCAGATCCACGGAGAACTGAAGCCATAAGAAATATGCCTACCCCAGATAATGTGGCAAAATTGCAATCATACTATGCAATATACATTCCAAAGATGTATGAATTAAGAGCACTGTTAAACAAAGTGTTGAAAAAAAGGGGTTAAATGGTGTTGTTCCAAAGACTGTGAAAAAGCTTTTCAAAATATTAGAAACTGTTTACTGACTGATTTAGCATTGGCGCACTATGATCCAGAAAAAGAAATAGTTGTTGCTTCTGACGCTAGTGAATATGGAATTGGAGCAGTGTTACTTCACAAATACAAAGATGGTTCAACAAAACCAATTGCACATGCTTCAAGGACTCTTTTGCCAGCAGAAAAAAATTAGATAAAAAAAAAAAAAAAAAAAACTTAGCAATCATTTTCGCAGTTAAAAAATTCTATTGTTTCCTTCACAGTAGAGTGTTTACATTACAAACTGGCCATAAGCTGTTACTGACCATTTTTGGATCAAAGAAGGGCATTCCAACTCAACTTACAGCGGTGGGGCTGAATTACCATTTTAAGATGGAGTACATGCAGATGGGCTATCAAGGTTGATTCCAAAACATAATGAAACTTTGGAAGAAACTGTAATTGTGGCTTTAAAAGACAAACAAGAAATATTGCATTTGCTGTGTAATATTGTTTGGGAACTACCGGTGATGCTGGGAGATATAGAGAAAGCAGCAGAAAATGATAATTGTATTAAAAATATGAAAATACATACTAGGATAAATGAAAGAAATAAAAAGGGAATAAAAATTTCTTATTCCATCTGCGAAGATATGTACACAGACAGGGTGGTGATGCCACAGGCATTACATAAAAAGATCTTAAAAGAATTTCATACGGGTCACCCTGGCATATCTCATATGAAATCTCTTATGCAAAGTTATGTTTTCTGGCCATGAATAGATACAGATGTTGAAAATTTTGTGAAAAACTGCAGAGGGTGTCAGTTAGCTGCAAGAGCCCCACCAGTTAAAACACAACCATGACCAGAAACAGATATCCCCTAGACATGTCTACACACTGATTATGCAGGACCACTTAATGTGTATTATTACCTGATCATTGTGGATAGTTTCTCAAAGTGGCCAGAAGTTTTTAACTACAAAAACCCAACTTCTAGAAATGCTATCAGTGCTTTAGATAAAGTTTGCAGCTGCTTTGGAGTTCGTTGGACATTGGTCAGTGATAACGGAACTGCATTTACAGGTAAAGAATTCTGTGCTTCATTGGACATTGAACATATCACAACTCCGATTTACCACCCAAGGTCAAATGGGCAAGCGGAAAAATTTGTGGACATGTTCAAACAAGCATTAAGGAAAAATCAAGGGGTAGACACAGAGTAGAAAGCTATACAGAAATTCTTAGCAGTATACAGGGTAACACCGAACGCAAACAATACAGCGAAATCATCACCTGCAGAATTGATGTTTGGGAGAAAGATAAGATCAATATTTGACTGATTGTTGCCTTGTCCAAAAAAGAAAATGCATAACAAAGAGAATTTCTGTGCAAAGAAGTATACGCCTAGTGACAAAGTATTCTTCAGGAACTACTGAGGTGGAAAATGTTTTTGGGAGCATGGAATTATTTCAAAAAGAATTGGAAGAGTAATCTACATGGTGAAAGGAAAAAGGTGGGTATGCAAAAGGCATGTAAACCAGTTAAGACCAAGATACTCTGAAATCGTTCAACAAGATGATGAAGAAAATCTGATGGATGCCCTGTATGACACATTCAAAATAACACCACCCACTAACATACCAGAATGCATGTATACATCTCCTACACCAGCTTTGCCCGGAGGATCAAGATTTTATTCATCTCGAAAGAGTAAAAGGAAAAGAAAACCCAACAGTGCAGTTAAGTCCAGACCTAAAAAAGAGAAAGTATTAAAAAGCTAAATTTTCTAGAGGAAAATTTCAGCTTGGTGGGGAGGTGATGTAATGGAATAACCTGTCACCCCCCCACAAGTAACTCCCTATAAGTATCCGTTAAGGCAACGAACAGCAGGAGTCTAGTGGGATCTGTGAGTACAACTTACACAAGAACTACCAGCCTTCTAATAGCAGCACTCATGACTGTATTGACTTGCGACAACTGTGAGCATAACTATTACTTCCTTTCTTGTTGTACTGGTTTCTACAATAAACATTTTACTTATTTATCCACTGTGTTTGTCAAGTATATATTCCTATTAGCACAGAATATAACATTGATGTATTGCCACAATGAGATAGAGGCACTTAAAATTTGAGATTTTTAGAAAGTTTTTCTATTTTACTAAACAGATAGCAAAAGAAAAGAAAATGAAAACAGTAAAAGAAAAATGAATAGGTAGTATGTACAATTTTACATATGCTGGTATGAAAGTTTTAATATTGGATTTTTAATAAGATTGATTAATAATGATAATATTAAATATGCCACTCTCATCATAAATTTATAGTTTTCTAATTAGACAAAAAATATTTTTTGTTACTAATTAAACTTGTTTTGATTTTAGTTTGGTCATTTAAGTTCCTGACTTCAGAGTGAAAATATTTGCTACAAATGCAGCACATGGATAAAAATATTCATGCATATATATATATACATATACACACATGGAACTCTAAATACATGTAAATACATACTAAACATCAATGCTAAATATTATTGAACACTTTTTGTGTTTATTGCCTTTATATTTGTGGATGGCTTTCAGGGATTCTAATGCCGTTGAAATATTTTATTAAAGTTTTCACGTTTTTGTTTTGTTTCAATGACAAAGAGAGAAAAATAAATAAATCATGTTACCCTACCTGGATTGCAAGGATAACTCTAACAAGATGTTTTTCATGCAATGGACCAGTGAAATGAAGAACAAGGTTAGGTAAAGTTAAATTGTTGCATTCAATCTGTTCAACTTTGTTGCTTTTTGATTTGTGGATATGAACCAAATGTAAAATCTGCAAAATTTTCAACATGAATTGGCCGAGGGTATTTAGATTTTTCAGTTCAAATGTTGTTACACTCATTTTCACTTTGTCATTTTCAGGATCATATCTAGAATAATAAAAGAAAAATACAAGATGAAAATGATGCATAAGCAAGTATAGTTATTCTAATAGATTTAATTTAACCAGTTAATTGAAGAGAAAATAGATATATAGACTGTCTAGCTACTCTTCAATTATATATTGACATGCTAAAAATCATAGAATAGGTAACTAGTATCATGCAGTTACAGGTAACTAGTATCATGCAGTAAAATGTAGCATCAATTTCACATGTAGTTAGGTTTTTGGAGGAATGTCGAGCTATACCATGTTCATAGCTGTCAAAAGCTTCCTGATATGAATACATGATCTTGCATGAAAATAGACCTCTTCATCTTGTCCCATAAATGATTGATTGAACTCTTGTCAAGTGGATGTAGTGGTCAAATCATTCATCATAAGTCTCCAAAATGCTGCTCAAACCGATTTTGGGAAACTTGGGCCTGATAACACTGTGTGTTACTTTACTGGAATAACCATGAATGAAAATGAACACAAAACAGTGCAACATAGTGGTCACTGTCAGTGACTTGTTTAGGTGGACCAGAGGATACAACCTATGCCTCATGAACACCACCACACCATTAAGTAACCACTATCAGTCTACAGAGTGTTTTGTTGACAATAGTGATACATAGCTTTGTTGGTGGGGGGGGATTTTATTAATGGCTCCCTACCTCTAGGAGCACCCAAAGGAGAATGTATCCTACATCCAGCAGAATCTGGAGGTTCTGAGGAGCAAGGAAGTACCTCTTGTTCCCAGGTCCACCTTAACACAGGGTGTTAGCACCTGTTACGGTACCAAGCTATGGACAAATAGTTAATGCCCAAAACTGGGCTCAAAACATTATGAAAGTGTAAAAATAGGTTTTTATATTAAAAATACCAACTATACATTTTTGGAAAAAAAAGAAAAAAATTACCAGTAATACATTTGACTCTTGACATACAACTCTTTACAAAAATACGACAATGAAATCTGATCTACAAACTGATTTCTTACAAAGAATATATATTCTGTTCATACAAATCTATCCTAAAAATCTTGTCAGCATTAAATAGCCAATTGAGGTTGATATGCCATAAAACAAAATAAATCAAATTAAACTTTAAATCAAATAATGCCATTCAATCTGGAAGAACTAAATGAATCTTTAAAGACAGCTCACAATACAACTGTGGGCCCAGAATATATGCTCTATGAATTTCATAAAAGTTACCTAACAAAAATTGTAAAAACATATAGACAAATGGCAACTTCACAGAAATGTATATTGTTCTGGGTATGACAATAAATTATATACTGACTGACTCAAATTCATCTCAATTGCCCTTACTGTTTCAAGGGCATTAACTCATCTTGCCTTATCAGCTTGCTAGGTGAAGAGTTCTATCTAAAACCCTACAGCCTGATAGGGTCTTCACCATATCCAAAACTCTGTCTGAATCAACTGGAACTGTAACTCATCACACCATACCACATTGCCAATCCTCCAGGGTCAAATTAATGATGTCATGAACCTAGATAAGGCAATGTGTTCAGTGTTGTGATGTTAATAAGACTTTATAGATAAAAATGTCTTAAAAATTATTGTTGGACTTTGTCCATTTCATAATGTGACGTCATTTGTTTACATTTGGATACGTTTGAGCAGATATGAATGTACGCGAGAGATTCATGGAAGATTGAAGTTTAAAAGCTGTAAAAACGACCTTGCCAATCGAATGATTCTCTGAGGCTCGATCGGTTAAGGCATGTCAGGCTAAATCACGGTTTCATATATACAGGTTCGATTCCTGTCAGAGAATGAATATTTTCTATGAAAATTCCCCAGACATTCAGGCCGGTAAATGTTATTAATACTGTTTATTATAAAACAGAGCATATTCGTATCTACAAAAAGAATGTATAAACATAAAAATGTCTTAAAAATAATTGTTGGACTTTGTCCATTTCATATTCCTATATGTTAAAACTTCAAATATTGGTTAAAAATTTTAATTTTTTTAAAATAAAAATTTTAATATTAAGTTTGCTTTAGTTTTTAATTTAAAGTTAAAAATTTAAAGATTTAAATTTCTATAGATAAAAATTTTCAATGTTTTGTTTTAAATATTTTATAAATAGGTAGTTGAAATATTTCTATGCCCAGTAGAATCCCTGATATCCAGAGTGCCTCATATTTGGACATGATTTTGATGTGTATATTTGAATTATTTGGGTAATATGTAACTGATTTGAAATTTCTGTTTTTCAGGAAATTTACTTTGGATAATTGCTTATGCTTATTTCATCCTAATGGCATGTATTGGTGCAAAAGATGATGGGAATAAGAGGAAAGGAACAACTTTGGAGTTATCATAAAAAGTGGAAATTTTAAACGCTAATTTTAGAGATTGGTGAAAGTTCATTGTAACTAATGGCCGAGTTCAACATAGGAAAGTAAACATTGTATTATATAAAATCTTCCAAAGAAACTATTCTCAAGCATTCACACTGTCACAATGAACAAGGAAATAAAAAACATGATTGTGATGAAACCTGGACTGAAACTGAAAACGCTATTGAAAAGGTTGTCCGTTTTATGGAAAGAATGCTAGCATTCAGCTTTTACGATTGCAATAACACACTCAGAGTTAAAAAGTGTCTTTCATTTAAAAAATTTCTAGAACAAAAGCAAAATGAAATGTAGAAAAAGTTGAGAATGATATTAGAAGGGAAAGAATCATCATGCATTAAAAAATCCTTGTTACATTATTTGTTTTGCATATGTGGCATACTTAATTTAATGAATTTTCATGAACATTACATAATTTCTTTTTCTTTAAAATCACTTCCATTATATTTCACTCACCATTAGCTTATTTTGTTTACTATAAAATATAGAAAATAAATGTTAAACCTGATTTCAGTTCTTTTATTTTAATCTCAATATAACCCCTCATATTTGGACTTTGTAACCAATTCCTCATATCCAAAAGGCCGTCTTAGTCTGGTTGTCTGTATATAGATATATTTTTTTTTTAAATCCAACCAACTTTTAAAGATTGTAAAATGCCATTTGGTTTGACATTGTCAGTTTGATACTCTGTAATATTTTTCTCGGACTACTTTGAAGGTAATATCAAACATGTCAGTACATGCTTTAAGGGAGGCTATGAAAGCTCACAAAGCTAATCTGTCCTTGCTGGTGCACCATATCAAGTTCTTTTATATATGATCCTCTTTCTGCTCCTTATATAAAGCAGCTATAATCTAGTTAAGATATGACTAATGATAGGTAAAGCTTGATTAATGTAGCTTTGTCTGTGTCCCAGTCAGTGTGTGCTAGAACTCTAAGAAGCTGCATAATCTTCTAGCATTTGAATTTTAGGTATTTCACATGTGGTATAATTGTTATTTTTTGTCAAATATGCTGCCTAAGTATTTGTATTTATCAACAAGTGTCAAGTTTCGAAATAGAATATTGGTGCATTTTCAATGCTGGTAAAAGTGCATGCATTTTGTTTTGTTTAAAATATGAAGCCATTCTCTGTGGCCCATTTCCTTATTTTGTTGAGGTAGATTTGGTGTTGGTGCTCTGTTGTGTGCATATCAGCACATATGCTAGGCCATAAAAATCTCCTGAGCTGACCAAGCATAGAAATGAATACAATATGGGAACTAGTAATAAGGAGTGCCAGAGAAAAGCGCTAATAACAACAAAAATTGCAATATGAGCTCTGGTAAAAACATGCAATGATAACAGCAAAAATTGCGATATGAGCACTGGTAAAAAGTGGTTGAAGACATTAGGTTTATAATACCCAGAAATTCATACACAGATGTCCTCAAGGACACATGGCACAGTGGATAAAGGTGTTGGTTAGATCCAGTGACAGGACCCAAAGAGTGTGAACTCAATACCTGGTTAAGGCGATGGAGAACTTGGAGAGGGAAATTAACAGGAGATAACTTATAACTAACATCCATGTAACGTGGAACTAGAACAGTCTACCCCAGTGAGTGAAATAAAGGGTTCAGTTTGACATTCCAACGACCTGAAGAAACATTGTTATAAATATGGCGACAAGGATGAGGACAATAGACCGAATAATGTAAATAGTGTACATAATACCTCATCTCAGAAATATAGACAGATAGTATAGATATGCATTTTATTTTGTTTGTCTTTGTTTTAACAATGCCTCTATCATTCTGCATTTTACTTTAATTTCCTTACTACCCCACAACTCGATATGGCTGTTGGAGTCTCCCTATCAGAATGAAAGGCTTTGGTAATTAATGAATTAAGTGTTTCATTTTCTCTGTTGGTGATATATATATAGTAGACAAATTATTTTGTGTTAGGTTGCTGATATTGCAACTGTCAGCGTAATTGTGTTTAGGTTTACTACACTGTGAGGAATATTATTATTAATGAGTACTGATGAGCCTCCATCAGTTTGTTTATTGTATATGATTGTATGATGTGTAGAGTTTAATGTCAAATGCAGCATTTTCTTTCAAGTGGGTTTCTTGTATACATTTTCTTAAATTGTTATAAGGAGTAGTATTTCATTATGATTAACTTTCATGTCTTCTGTCCCATATTTCTTCTTGAGTCAATGTTTTTCCAGTATTTGTCTTACAGGCGATTCTCTGTCTTTTATCTATTTTCCCATTTTTTGTACATTTGATTTTTCATTTATTTTGGTTTACTTTAGGATAGGTGCATTAGTAATGTTATTCTTTTACTTGTATTTTCAGTTTTATTTCATTTATGAATTTTGGCCCAATTGCAGTAACTTTTTATAAGTTCTTTGTATTTGTCATTTACTTTTTCTTTTACAATTTGAGAGTAGTTTTTTCTCTCTCTCTCTCTATATATATATATATATATATATATATATATATATATATATATATACATACACACACTTCTACAATTTTTACATGCTTCAGAAAAGGAGATGTTTCCTTTGTTTGACTGTCATTATTTTCTTTTTTCCACACATTACATATCCTTTCAGGAGTTGAATTTTCTTCCTTATAATTGCAGAAGTGATTACATGCAACTGTGGTGTGATCTGGGTCTCTCTGTCCACATACTGCCCAATTGTTCCATCCATCTTCATGGTGTCCAAAATTCAGACAGTTATAACACCATAATTCTACTTTTCCAATTATGTAACCAATTTTTCTTTCAGAATATTAAGTATTGAAGGTTATAATATATGTTTTTGCTAATATAATTTACTCATTCATTTTAGATGACACTCTAATATCTATCATCGCTTAGTTTTTCAACTGACTATTTATCATTTCTATTTTGCAGATGGAGAGTTCCTTATTTGAAACTATGCCCCTTGATTTTTTGGGGCATTTTTTTCAGGGTATGTTTTTATCTATTTTGTTATGGAACATCTTCATTAGAATGTTCACATGTTTCTTTTTCATTTTATTTTTTTCAACCTCAACTAAGATTGTTCCATTTTTCATATTTTACAAATTTTGGGGAGTTATGTTACAAGATATAACCTATTGAACTTAGGAAAGAGAATAATTTAGTCAATAGGATTTCATAAGATAATAAATCTTGGAAAATTCACTCCTTTCACTCAATCTGTGTTAGAGTAAGAGTTGATATGCAGTATCTTGATTGATTTTTTTTTTTTTTTTGCCATTGTATTTTTAGAAATATTTCATCACACTTGCTCACCATCCACCTCGGAGTCCAGTTTAATGGGAAATACGAAGGAGGAAACATTTGACTTCATAAAACAGAGATACAAAGACTCATATTTGAAGAAGGCTGTAAGCCCTGCTTTTCCTTTTGTTTTACCATCAAAGAAATAAGGAAACAATTGGAGATGTGCAGCCATGTTACAACCCCTTTCCTCTAAACCAACTGACCCTAGAGCAGGTACCTCCACAAAGTTGGTATATTTACATATAAATTTAAATATATAAATATTTATATAATTCATTATAAATATATTTACATATATTTAAAATGAATTTTTAAAAACGAAAAAGCTTTCCTGAAGTTTTCAATTTAGCTTTAAATGAAAGCTAAAGGATTAAATTTACTATATTTGGTGTATTTCAGACAGAAATTATATTGATTGGAATAGAGTTGCATTTTTTTTCAATAACTCAATCATATCAGCCATTATTTAAAGATTTGTAAACAAAACTTAACTCTTCATTTTAAAAATCTTTAAAAAAAAACAACATTTCTGAAATGTTATTTGAGAAAAATTAGCAAATTTAAAGTTAATCCGATTTGAAACAAATATTACTTATAGCATAAAATGTTGTATATAATAATTTTCTAAACATGGGGTCTTGTTTTCCTGACATGTTAATCAATTTATTGACAGCAGATTGACTGCTGAACATGATCATAATTAACTATGGTGAAGCAGACAACACTTTTCATTAGGGTTTTGTCTTTCTTCTCGTAAGTGGGGGACAACCCTTAAAACACCTGACCATTTATTAACAGATTTATCAGTTTGTACATCCATATTTCAGAAATTCTGCATTGATATACATAAAAACAAATCAAAATTCTTTTAATAGTCAGGAGTCTTCAGATGTAATAAGCTTTAAAATATATGATTAGTAAATATAGTTTTATTTAATATACCCTGTCATTGAAATTGAACTTTAAAAGATTCAAAAACTTTATTAATTATTCAATTTTAATTTGTAAAAAATGAAAACAAGTCTTGTAAAAATTGATTTTTCATCAAAAAAGATTTTTTTCGTCAGACAATATTGACTTTAATATTCATAAAAGCAATTAAAAGCTTCTCTAATCAAATAATGTATTAATTTTATTGTTTTTTTATTTTTTGATTCAGAACACATTTTCAGTAAGACCAGGTCTAATTTTGCAAAATAAAAATCAATGATTTAAATTCTTCAAAAAATTCTGCTTTTAACTAATATAGTCACTACAAATTATCTCAATGAATTTCTGAAGCTTTCATAAAATTAAGTAAGAGGAAGAAACACATGTAAAAAAATATTTCTACCAAGATTTTCTAATAAAATAATTTCACAAATAATTTCATTCATAAGTCCTGAAAATTTCATTAAACTTAGAGAATTATTTGATTTTTCCAAATTAATTTGTCTATCACTACAAAAAGAGTTGAAAATTTGCTATGCTAAAAGTTAGTACAACTGTCAACACAAGAAAAACAAGTTTTTTAATAAAAATTTCAAATGTTCTAAAAAGGAGTAAAACATTTAATAGAAATTACTCTCTGATCCTTTCTCTTAAAAATAACAAAGATTTTGATGAGCATGTTTTCATCACTGTATGCTGATTTTTTAGTGATCTTATAGAGGTACCTATCCTAGAGCCACTGCCTTCTACTTCAGAATTTTGAAAAAACTTTGTGGCATATGTATGCAAGGTTTGTAATGTGGCGACTATACTTTCTGAATTAGGGTTTGGCATGATTGGATCAAGCCCTTCTGACTGCCAGTAATGTTGCAGTTTGCATGGTCACTTATTTGTTCAATGGAAAACCAACAAATTCTGGTGATATTTTGAGGTATTGCTGACGTACCCCTCAGATTTATGGTAATGATATTTGGAATATAAGTTTTTACTGTAACACAGTTTTCTTGTTCTATAAAATATTGGAAATTAAATCATCATAGTTCTTGAACAGTTGATTGTAACTGCTATGAAGATTATTTATCCTGTATTCAATACAATTAAGGTATCTGATGGCACAACTAAAAAGCATGTCATTAATAATGAAAAGAGCCAAGTCTTAACTATTGATAAAGAAGTTTACATTTTTATATATTAGAAAAAATTTTTTAAAAATATAAAAAATAAAATGTAAATAAGGTGAAACATTTACTTTGGTAATCTGTGTCGAGGACATGGGATAAAGTGGAACAATTGTGGTACAGAGTAAAGAAAGTTAAAAATTTGTGGGATGAAGAACAGGAGAAGGGTCTTGCTGAAATGTCCCAGAATGGCCACCACAGCAAATGTCATTCCTGAGAAATAACAGAAAGTATCACCCACAAACACCTGAGCAGGATACCTGGAATAAAATAAAACCAAAAATTGTGATGAAATAAAAATCAAAAAGGTAATCAACTATTACTATTACTTATTATTGATATTAAAAAAGATAAAATTGGTTTTCCTCTACCATTAATTATTCATTTTCATTAGTATTTACTGAAAGTAAAATTTTTAATTGTTTTTTTTACAGCTTTGTCCAAACTGTGGTAGTATACAGTGCAAAACAGAAATAAACGGTTGATTTTTATAACAATTGTTAGGTTATTTAATGTTGAAAGTCCTTATTAATATTGTTATGAGATTCTGTAAGCATTTACTGGTAGATGGTCCCTTTTGAGAGATGCATTTGGTGTATTCTATGCCTTATCAATGAGGGCAGAGAAATAGATGAAATCACAATGAGATTCAAATGTCCTTTTTGCCTAGTCAAATATATCAACTGCTTTAAACAACTAAAATACAAAAACTCAACAACTTTGTAGATGATCAAATTTAGCTTTGTAAACTAAGCCCTGATCCTATAATCTTTCTCAACAGCATATTTTTTTCTGTTTTTACACTAATAGGAAAAATGGACACAAGTTCAAATCTCATCAAGAACTTATCCTTTATTTCTGATCTCTGGTGTCTAATCACTGCCATAGACTGATGGCCTGAATAAAGTTGAAATAAAGAATCTAAGAAAAGATGATGAAAGTAAATACCAGTGAAAATTATTAATTGTTGACAATACTTCATCAAATAAAAATAAAGATAATATTGTTGTTTTGGTCCAATTTAAATTGGATTTTCCAATTATATGATATATGTTTTGCAACACAACTTTGAGGCTTTAATGTTATAACACTGATGTACACCTATAACTGTTACAAACATTCAATGAGCTGTAGGAACAGGTAGAAACAATTCCTCAGTACAGAAATGAATTTTAATAAAAAATTGGGTGTGAATAAAACAAGTAATCTACATCAGCAGTTCCCAACAACCCGTTTTTGTGCAATATATTTTCCAGGAGGATGTGCATGAGGATATGTTATGCAGATTATTGTTTCCAACCAACAGCTTCAAAACTATTCAAGTCATTGATGATTACATATCAGGAAGATTAAACTGATCATTTCATGTTGGTGTATGCATGGATGGAGCAGCTACCATAACAAGACAACTTTCTAGTTTCACTACTGGGGTCAAACAGGTTGCGTCTGAATGTGTGTCTACACATTGTGTCATTCATAGAGAAATGCTGGCTAGCTGAAAAATATTGCCTAAACTTAACAGTGTTTTGGAAGATGTGGTTAAAAGTATTAATTCAGTCAAAGGTATGCCTTTAACTGTTAACTCTGTTTAAATCACACTATGAGGAGATGGACATTCTTTTATATGTACAAATGAGATAGTGTTCTGAAGGTAAATTGCTGGCCAGAAGTTTTGTGTTATGAGAGCCACTTCATAGATTTCTTTTAGAAAAACAATCACCATTGCAACACATTTCCATAGTACAGAATGTATCACAGAAGTTGCTTACTTGTGTGACATTCAACCTATTCAATGAACTCAATCAGTCACTTCAGGAGAAAATGATATTTATCTTTAAGTTAGCAGATAAAGTAGCTACATTCAAAGCCAATCTTGTGGAGACAAATGAAAATAGTGGTATTTGACATTTCAAATATTAGCAGGGAGTTTGGAAAAGACTGAGCCTGGACTTTCATTCTCCAGCTGCTGCACAATCACCTGTCTCAGCTTTTAAGAGTTTGAATATTATTTTCCAACCACAAAAGATCCACAGACTAGGAAGAAATTAATCCACAACCCATTTGGGAACAAGCTAGATGAATTATGCTGGACGAAGATCAACTGCTTGAGAATGCAAATGATGGTGACCGTAGCATATTTCAAACTTTGAAAGTCCTGCTTCTCTTTCCAGCATCCTATCTTTGTGAAGTGGGTTTTTTTCTGCAGTGACAGCAACCAAAATGAGACTAGAGAGTAGATTGAACATAAGGAATACCATGATGGTGTCACTGTCTCCCATCACCCCTAGATGTGACCGTTGTTTTGCAAGCAAAGAAGCTGTGGGCTCCTACTGATTCTGCATTATGTTGAGTCACATTTATAGTGTAAATATAATAATTAAATCAATAATAAAATTATATTACGTGAATTTTATTGCTTATTGTGTTTTGTTATGTGTGTGGCTGATCAATCCAAAAACAAAGTCCATGGAAAATTGGTCTTGCATGACACTGTTCTATGGCACAAAAAGGTTGGAGACCACTGATCTATATGATAATGTAAAATTTATAAAAGTTAAATCAATTGTGTATCAAACTGTAAAAATAATATTTCTAAAGTATTATAGATGAGAGTAAAATGACTTTTAATGGAGTGTAAAATATAGATCTACGTGATAAGATTGTACAAATGATTACATAGCAGGAACAGTGCATTTTTCTTGAACTTACTTAAGGTGTGAAATGAAGAAAATGATGACTTATTAAATAAATTCAGCTGAGTAAACTATTTTTATATGTATTGACTTGTATTTTCATTTCTATTACTTGTTATTAACATTGAACAAGTAAGAGAAAAAATGAAATAGTAAACACAGCCTACAGAATAAAATCATTCATGAAAGGCATGTAATTGTAAACTCTATACACTATGAAATTAAATTACATTTAAAATTTAACCACTTCTTTTTACATATGACAATAGTTAAAGTTTTTTAATAAGAAAACTAATTAAAAATATGAATAGTAATTACTTACCAGTTATGCCAGAGAAGAAGGCAGCTTAGCATTGTGTATGGAAACAAGAAATAAATAGAAAACTCGTGTGGGTCTGGATCACCTGCAAAGGAAAAAAAACATGAACATATTTGATGACAGATAAGACCTATCCCACTACACACCCAAACACACACCTAATATTAGAATTTAAGAAACTTTTAGTAAATATACAAAACAAATTTATTTTTAACTGGACCAAATAGAGAATATGGACAAAAGTTCTAGTAATATTTTATACACAATCCAACAATTTTCTTTTGATATTCCATTTTTATACACCATCAAATATTAAACACTCTGTAAAAATGAACATTATCATGAATAATGCCAAAAGAAACTTAAAAATAGCATCAAATGTTTTCAATATTTTCTTGGTAGGAGGAAAATGGTTTGGCATATTTTTTTTTTAATCAAATTTCTAATGAATAACAATCCTTAAAACAGAAAAAATAAAAATAAAGGTTCAATAATTATTATCATCATTATTAGAGCTACAATTACAAGTTTTGTGCCCAAATTAATTATATTTGAAGTATTTTATAGATTTAATAAGGTCATAAAAAGTTTCTTTGAATCTTATGAGTGTAGACTAATTATGATTGATATAAACAGAGTTACACAAAAAATGAAAATAAAACTGACATCTCACTTTTAACAGATTATTTACCAAAGCTGCACAAAAATATCTTTAAATACTGAAAATACTAAAGAGTAAATTTATTCAATAAAATCACCATTGTCTTCAACTATGGCCTCCAGACAACTTTGGAATCTCCTGCAACTCTTCTTGTTTAAGTTGGTGAATACTGCCAGAACCCTTGCCTTCAGTTCATCTTTGGAGTTATAAGGAGTCTTGTTGGTCTCTTGCTCAACTGCACCCCACACATAATAATCAAAGGGGTTGGTAAGTCTGTGGAGTTAGGTGACCAGATGTAAGGAGTGATGGGATCGCAGAAATTGTCTGACAACCATGACTGGATTCTCCTGTTTGTGTGATTTGGTGCAGAGTCTTGTTGATAGACATAGGGTTTTCCAGCAGCTACCCTCTTGACCAAGGGCAGCACTACCCTCTCAAGACACTTGATGTAGGCCTCCGTGTTGTGTCTGAGGCCCTGTGGATAGATGAATGGAGGCATAACATCGCTATCACTAGTGATCACTCCAAATACCTTTGTAATCACCATTAGACACATCCAACTCTTTCTGAATCTTCAGCACTGTCCTCAGATTGACACCCAAGCACTCTAAAATGTTCGTATTGAAGCTTCTGGCATGAATGCTAAGCAGTACAGCATGATGTTTCCAAATTTCAGGTGGAGTGAACTGAGTCATGGTGCTCTTTTTCTCACAGGTGCTGCTCAACTGACCATTCTATTCTGTACCATTGACAAAATCAAAAACAAACAACAACTATGTGCAAAATTAAAAAGTATAAAATGGTGGCAATTTATCCATCGCACCATGTAGTAGAGTAATATCATATAACTTATAGAAAACTAAACATACTAGCAAAACAAATTTCAGTTGGATCAGGTAAAATCAATAATTGACAAATAACCAATTAAAAATATACTTAACATATGGTTTTAAAATTTAGTACTCAACTTTGAGATGAAAAAGAAATGAAAGTATAAAAAAGAATATATAGTTTGCAGACATAAAAATGGTTCTAACATGTTATTACAACAAATAATGAAGAGGTCATGACTATTCTTCTAGTTTAAGATGGAGGCGTTTTTGTTAGAAATTGTGGTTTTGTTGATTTCTTTTTAAGATTTCTCATATTTTTTACTCAGCAGTAAATGGTGATTGTTCTCAGAAAAGTGGGTTGTATATTTAAGAAAACTAAAAACTAAATGTGTTAAAAATTATTTTTAAAATAATAAAATGAAATCAAGAACAGTTCCAATTTGAACCCAAATTTAACTATAGATAGGATTCAGTAAGATTGAGCAAAACCAAGACTTCCATTCATTCCTGACTTCCCACCGATAAAAGAGAGACCATTAACGTGTCATCAGAGAGATATCGGTCTTGTGAAAATAAAACATACTTTGTTTACAATACCTTGTCACTAAAGAAAATGGGTGGTCACCAAAAATAACATCTAAATTATTCTGGAGAAAGAACCAGGAGAACATCTGGTTTATGTAGAAAGGTTGTATCAGCAAGCCCACCCTCAAATATCCTTACAAAAATAAAGATTAACACTGAACATTAGGAATGGGCTTGTGACATCTGTCAAAAATTTTATAGCTGACATTATTTTTGATTTTTGGTACAAGTGGGACAAACCAGATTTTGGCTTATGAGAGACGGAGATAGTGGAATTTGGGCATTGGGAATTGCCATTGTTTTCCATCATTGTGTAGGTAAAGGAAGTCATCAATCATCATTATCAGGAAAGATTTCTATATATATATATATATATATATATATATATATATGTTGAGCACATGATCGCTGAGAGTCAGTGATTCTTCCCTGAGCATGGAGTGGATGTCAGACACAGGAAGATGGCCCAGAATTGTTAAAGTCATTGCTAAAGAGCACACCTGCAATATCTGGGCTGGTACAAAAACACCAACACATGACTATGACAGAAGAATTGAGAATGTCAATGAGTGGGCTATTACCCAAGTGGTTATAAATAGAAATTTCCCATCCATAACTGAATAGGTGTAACCAGAATCTCCAAATCACCATTCCTGCAGTCGAGTATTTTGATTTGCAGTAGCTAATAGACATTTTATTCAACCAATTTTCTTTATATTTAATAAACCTGTTGTTAGCATTATCAACAGTGTTCTTTTTCCAGCCTGAGTTCCGACAAGCACCCAGATGAAAGAGACAAAAGTTTACCATGGCTATGAAAAGTGTTGCATAATCTTTGACAGGAATTGCATAATCTTCGACAGGGTTGTGTCAACCCCAATATCATAAGATTTTGGGAAACCCTACTGCGACGACACACCAGCTCCAACCAAGGAGAGAAAATAAAGCCAACTGACTGTAAGGTCAGTATTATGCAACAAAGCTACCAACTTGCAAACAGAAAAAAAAACAAACAAAAGGGTCCTTGTCAGTAGGTGGGTTACAAATGTATTTGTTGTAACCTAGGAAGGGTGACTGAATGAGGAATAACTAAAATGGAGATTGGAAACATAATGGTAATCTTTATAACATCAACAAAATACAATACTCGCCAGTGGTGTGAAGTAGGTAAACCACTGCTACTGGTGGACTACTTAGCATATTACCCCTACTTACAATAGTGTCCAATGTATTTATGATTGGGACATACCCTTTAGTGTTCATAACAGTATTGTAATATAATTTGGTACTGTGCTGTAACATTCACTTTTTCGTCAATCTCTTCATATTGGTTTATTTGCTCTATCACTCCACTACCACAACTACTGCTGTTTTTAAACCGTAGCAGTGTTGATACAATGGTAGAATTTATCCCAAATAAACAATCAAAGCAATAACAATTTCAGATTCCTACTGAAATATCATGCACCTACATGTAGTTCAGTGTACTGTATACAGCGCTTAGGAGTCACAAAAAAGTTTGAAATTTACCAAGTGTTCCAGGATTTATTTACTCAATATGAACACACAAACAATAGTTACCAATAAACAGGATAAAATATTCTTTCAAAATCAGTTTTACAATTTCTTGTGTATAAATCAAAAATGTAGCCCAATATTTTAAACTAAATTTATAAAAATTTGGTTAGTAACCAAGAATCCAAAATATGAAGTAAAACAAACTTTCATACCATATTCTGCCTTTTTCTTTAAATATCACTTATTAAAAGGGTATATTTTACAGATAAAATACATGAGCAGATACATAGGTAATAGTAATAACAACAAATTAAAATCCAAAGAAACAGATAAATGCTTATTAAGCAGTGGAGCAAGTTAGTCATAATTCTATCCTATAAATAGGACATAATACACTGATTTAAGTGAGGAGGAAAATCATTGCTATTGTTAACTTTTATGAAACTAGGAAAGGTAAACAGTACAATCCAAAGTCATTTGCAAGAAACAAAGTTGGTCTTCATTTTATAAAATAATGAAATTCAAATACAAGATACATTAGAGGAAATCCTAATAAACAGGAATGATGAAGCCGAGTTGTGTCGTTAAAATGCACAGGTCCAAAATATCTTATATTCAGTTGATATTACATTTACTTAAATAAGAGCTAGAAATGCCAATTTATTGATTGTCAGATTAAAATAATTTTCTGGCAGATTTGTTTTAATGGTAAATAATAAATCAGACATGTAAAAAAACAACATTTGTTGATTAGAATTTGCGGGTTTATGAGAAAATTATTCAGTGAATTATGTGATATTAATTACCTCCCTTTTTGAGTATCAACGATATGTTTAAATTTTTGACCAGATAAGAAATAATGAATGGGTGAATTTTCCATGCCATTATAATATTTTTATCAGCCAAGCAATATGTGAATCAGCATTTTTATATATGACTTTCCAGTTTCCACTTTTTTGTTTTCAATTGAAGAACACAAATTTCAGTTTCACCAGGTTTCAATAATTCATAATACAATCAACCTGTCATATCCCAGCAAATACAGAGCAATAAAAAATTTTTCCTGAAAAGGTTAAGTTTTGCTGTTGATGCCACAGGTAGTCCTGGTTCCACCAATAATTTTCCAACACTGCATGTCTGGTAAAAAGTGAAATACAGATGGTGAAATGCTATTCAATGCTTTGTTCTAATAATTTATGTAGAATCTATTTTCTTCTTCATATTTTGCAAATATCTTACAACTGTTGAGTGACTGAAACCAAGAATTTCACCAAATTCAAAGGCTGATTGAGAAAGGTCATCATCCAAAAGAGCTTACAAGTCATTACTTCAAAATTTTTGTAGTATATGTGGTTTACTCTCCAAGTCAAATTTACCTTTTTGAACTACAGAGACCATTCATGGCATACTGCTTCCTGCCAAATCATCAATCATCTTAACTTCTGAAGTTGCTTTGCCCAACTTGATAACGCCCCCACCCCCTACCCCCACCTCCATGCATGTATCTTGTCCATCAGCATCTTTTACTCTTCAACACATAAAATGCAAAATTACTTTTAAAATGTACATTCAGTCACTAGTTTTCACAAAGAATGCCGGGAACTTGCACACAATTTATAAGATAATTACATTACCTCAACATGTTAAAATATAAAAAAAGAGAAATGCCTTAAAAAACAACAACAAAAAACATAAAAGAACTTACCATAAAAGATCTCAAAGATGTTAAAAATAAGCACTGAAATTGCAATAACCAGTGACTGGCCAACTTCTAAGCCATTAATTCCAGCCAAAATGTTGATAGCGTTAGTTGAGAACACAGCAAGCATCCCCATGTATACATAATAAAGCAAGTCTGGAACAAAAAGCTAAATAGATCACATTTAGTCACTTGGTGAAATTTTAAAAAATCGAGTTGACAATAAATAAAAAAACAAAAACACAAAGACATTCAAAATCAAATTCCCATTATATAAGCTTTTATATTGAATTTACTTACGCAAATCAAGGTCAAATCCAAATATCTCCCTGAATGGCTTTGGAACAATGATAACAGTTTTTCCAAAATTAACATAATATACCATGAGAAGAGGCAAAGAGGCAATGGTAGGAAGCAAAAGTTTGTGGCGCCACCGAAGATCAAGTACATCATCAGCAAACCCCAAAAATATCATACAGCAGATTGACAGAAGAGCAGCAATATACTCAATAAACTGAAAGACAAAGAAATAAGTTGCTAATGAAGAAGGAAACAGTAGTAGCCATGAATATAATAGAAAGTGTAACAAAGTACAAAGCTTAGCTCACTGGTGAAAACATACTACTGAACTGAATGTAATGATGCAATTTAAATCATTGTATACAGGGTGTTTAATAATTAGTGTTACAAAATTTTTGTGCATCTTTATTAAAACAATTTGTAATTATTTTACAAAACAGAAACAAAAACTAGATGTTCATACACTTATTTCATACACTATCTATTCACTATGCTTTCCTTCTGCATCAATAACTTGCTGAAGATGCTTGGTGAATGACTCGTATGAAGCATGGATAACACTTTGGGAGATTTTGTCCTATTACTTCAAAAGTTTTGCCTTCAGAGACTTCAAACTGGGGTGGAGTGTAGCAGAAACCTTTTTTGCTAAGATACCCCAGATGATGTAGTTAAAAGGATTCAGGTATGGGGATGATGGAGTCCATTCTTCATTGAGATGAAGTGAGGAACACAGGTTGCAAACCACTCTTGAGTTATTTTGGCCCCATGAGAAAGTGCTAAATCTTGTTAGAATGACCAATGTAATTTTTTAAAAATGATTTTTAGTTCAAGGCAATAGTGATGACTCAAGAAACTTAGGCCTATCAGTAAATAAAGTTAGGCTACAGTATACAATAAACCGTGTGCCAAAACTACATAAGGTCACACCACTTATCTGTACATTGAGATACTAATATCTTTAATACAATATATATTGCTAATATATATATTACTAATATATTAATATATTGAGATACTAATATCTTTTTATATCTGTTGTATAGCAAACAATCTACAACACACACCAGTAGGTACTGTATATTGTACCAGTAAAAAAAATAAATGTTAATGACTTTTTTAAAAGTCACTCATTTTCTTTCTTCTTTTGTCACAAGAAACACCAGCTTAGGGAAAAAGTACTAAGATTATTAAAACATACACACACACACACACATTTCATTCTTTTGCTTTTGGATCTGATTATGGTAAAATGCATTATTGGATATATTTCTAAACAAATCTACTTTCATGAACATTTCCAATTGTCAAAATTTAAAAACTTTGTTGGGATTATATATCATAATTTTAAAACAAAGATATAACATTATTTTTTTATATATATATATATACAAAAGAATTACTTAACTGCAATTTTTCCTGACTCTAAGTTTTGTGGTAATATATGCACTTTTCAAGAGGTTAATCCATATATTAAGTATTTCCAACTGTATTGAACATGCTTTTTTTCCCCCAATTTTCATATTTGCATCTTTTTTTTTTTTAACTCTGTTACACATGCATGCAGTTTCATATTTTTACGTGTTCCTTTATAAATGTAATTGTTTTTCAATTGTATATATTACCATGAAACTTCGAAGTTGAGGAAGAATTACAGGTAAATAATTTTATATATATATATATATATATATATATATATATATATATATATATATATAATCATTGCTCTATTTTTATAACATTGACCAATATATGAAAATATCTGCATCACTTTTAAACCTTAAATTTTCAAATATATATATTTATATATAAAAGAACCATAATTTACATTAAAAATTAATCTGGATCAATATATTTGAGCAGATATTTATTTTTATACCTACATGTAACCATCAATTCATTTCTCTTGTTTGATAAGCTAGGGTTATTTAAGTGATTTAAGATAACTAATTTTTCAACAAGATATAAATTACATCTATTGCCTTTACCATTGTAAGATTTGGCTCTTGCTACAATATACCATGTAATAATAGGTGTATTACCATGATTCTTGTTGTCGACATTGGACATGTATTTGTTTAATATTGTTATGTTGGGATATAGATTTATCAATGTTACTAATGCAGCTATAACTAATCTTAACTTTATTTTTGTTAACAATCTTTTTTAGTGTTGGTGAATGATTAAAGTACTACTGAATTACATTTAGCAAAATTCTTCTGATATTTGTTTAAACATTATGATTAAAAGGCGGATTAAACCATATAATGTTACACCTATAGTGTTTTTGTTTATTTTTACCTTCTTTGTTTTTTTCTGAATAATCTAAATTTACTTTATGGTTGCTTAGTTATAAAGCTTTTATATATTTAATTATCTTTGATATATGGTTTGTAATAACCATTATTCAAGCCTATGTTCACATTGAGAAAGTTGATTACTTTAGCATTGGTGATATTTAGCTTGTGATCTTTGAAAAATTTTATCAGTTCATTTCTCTATCAGTCTATATTTCTTGGACTTGTTTTCCTGAGTAGTGAGCTTATGGGTAGGCCAAATTTCTGTCTATAAAAATTCCTGTTGAAAATGAAATAACATTGGTTTATATTCTTATAATTTTGTATGTTGGTAGTGGGAGGTTGATTTTCACTTTTTTAAATGTCTACATAACCAAAATAGGAATCTATGGCAATCCATATAAAAAGAAAACATGAACCTTATATAGCACTTACTGAGTTGTGTAAAGACAAATATAATTCTAACAATAATGCGGTGTTCTAGCATAAATGAAAATAATTAAAATAGCAGAGAAGCTACATAAGCAGTTTAGCCACCCTAATACTGATAAATTGTGCACATTGGTAAAAAAAAAAAAAAAAAAAAACTGCTAGGATAAAAAGATTTCTCAATATTTTAAAAGATATTACTCCAAAATGCAACATATGCTTATGTTACAAAAAGATTGAACTGAAGCATATTGTCGGTTTTCCTTTTGGTTTCTCAGTTTAATGAAGCTGTAGCCATGGACTTAAAGAAAATCAGAGGAAATAATGTTCAGCAGATGAGTGACTATGCCACCAGATAGTGTAGCCACAAGAATTAAAAGCAAAGAAGCTAGTGAGATTATTGGTGCAGTATTCAGATTCTGGATTTTCTACTTTGATGCTCCTGACAAACTTTTGACAGATAATAGAAGAAAATTTAATAACATTATGTTCATGGACATGGTACAGAACCTGGACATTTTTGTAAAAACTACCACTGCTCAGAGTTCATGGAGCAATGGAATCAATGAACACCATAATGGAATATTGAATCTAATGGTAATCAAAACAATTGAGGATGTTGGTTGTTCCTTTAATGATACATTGGGATGGTCTGTCAGTGCCAGAAATTCTCTATAGTGGGCTATGATAAGTTTTTAGCCACGCTTGATTACAGTAATTCTGGCTTGTGTAATAACATCTTTTTTTCCAGAAAATACCATATTAGTATCAAGCTACTCTCATTTATGAACAATAGTTGACTTATATTTTGCAATGAAAGTTAGCAGAAGTAAGGAAATTGGTGAATTTCAACAAGGGCAAATAATAGGATGGCATCAATGTGGCAAGTCAAAGAGAGAAATTGCTAGTTTTTCCAGGTTAATCATCAAATGGTTAATAATATTGTCAAGAAATTTAATGAAGAAGGCCATTGTCATGTGGAACAGCATTCAGGATTTACTATAAAAATTGGCTAATCCAATAAAGGATTCCAATTCTTTTTTTTTTTTTGTTTTTTTTTTAGTTAGAAGATACATTTAATATTTTTTGTACTAACATCAGGTCCAGCGAAGTACCATTTTCTGAAATTTGGTAACCCAAGAATGTTAATTCTTTGCAATGAAATATACACTTTGTTTACATTATCCCTGCCTTCCTCAACTTATCCATTACAAATTGAATTTTTTGTTTCAATTTTTCTTCAGTGGCCACACCTAAAAACATACTGTCCTGATAAATTATCATATTTTTTACTCTCCTCACTTACAAATTTTCCATAGCTTTTTGAAAAATTGAGCTGGCTGTCAATTCCAAATGGTAAGTGGGACCACCTAAGTAAGCCTATGGGGGAGTTTATTATTGTGATTTCTTTAAATTTGTCATCTATTTGAATTTAGTGGTACACATTTTTTTTTTAAATCAATTTTCGTAAAATATCTCATTCCTGTCAGAGAATGTAGTATGTTTTCTATATTTGAAATAGTGTAGGAATCCAAACAAATCTTATGATTTATGCCTACTTTGTAATCTCCGCAAATTCTAAAATCATCATTAGGTTTTCTTAGAACCATAATAGGCAATGCCCATTTGCTGCCTCCACATTCTACATATTGAAGAATGCCTTCTTCCACCATTTTTCACAGCTTAACTACTGTTAGCTTTATATGAATGGGAAGCCTACAGCTTTCAAAATATGATGGTTTGGTATTTCTTTTTAACTTAAGGCTTGCTTTATAGTTTTTTAAATGTCCCACTTTCAGGATTTCCTATATTCATAGCATTAAGTAAGCATGCGATATTAATATCAGTTCCTACTAAACTGTGACATTTTATACAGTCTACGACCATAATATTGATGGTTTCAAATCTCTTTTTTGTTTCAAAAGTGCCTTGAAAGGACCTGAATATTTTTATAATACACATTCCATTAAACTGTCTTAATCTTACTAAGCTTTTTTTAATTTTGGTTTCAATAATTGTTCCCAAAAATTCTTCAGAATAAGGGTTACTTCGTTTCCAGTGTCAACTTGCATTTTTAAGTCTGATTTCTTTCTGTCCTACTGGTGTTTGGTCATCTTGTAACTTCTTTATTCTGGCATGTGCCTCAAAACATTTTATCCAAATCTTTCTTTTCAGGTTCTTCTGTGTTCAACAAAACTGTCAGGTGAAGCCATTTTGATATGATGATCAACTTAATAGCTGTAGATATTCTACATACACTGACTCCCTCCCACAAAGTGAATTTGCTTGGTGTGTCAGGTCTTGTTGAAAGATCACGACTGCCATTAAAAGTGAAATGGATTATTCCAAAATTCCTATCTTGCATGCAGATGTACAATGAAAAATATTAAGAATTCAAACCAGCTTGAATTTATAAAATAGAAAGTCTTGTGCGAACAAGAATTAAGTCCCATATGCAAATATTAGTTCCCCCTGATGCAGGCATAAATAGCGAGTCTGTGAGAGGGATCAATAGAACTTTCGTTGACATGACATCATAAAGACAGACAAACGAGAACAAGAGAAGGAAGAGGTCAGTCGCTTGAAAGCAAGCACCTTAATCCATTTCAGTTATCGCAAACGACTGTCAGATAAATTAATCACAAGCTATTTTGGCTGTACTTTGATAAAAATGGACTGGTTCAATTTGAAATTAATACCAGAATTTGATAGCTCCCCTACTGGTCTGTCTATTGTTGAGTGGTTTGAGAAGGCGGAACGTGTCTGCAAGCTGTTCACAATCAAGGAGCCTGCATTGGTCATCCTGTTGAGGCTAACAGGAGGCACTTATGCTGTTTACCAGCAACTTGGGGATGAAGCGGACTTAGACAAAATCAAGTATGCCCTTTACACAGCATTTGGCACGGATCGCGGCGACTCCTCCCTGGGGAGACAGTTGATGTGTGCCTGGCCAATCTAAGAAAGCTGTCGGAACTATTCAGGGGCGTTAACAACCAGATACTGGCGTGTGCATTTTTGGAAGGTCTACCCATTGCGAGCATCATCAAAGCTGGGGGAGATGGGTATTGACCAGCTACTGGCTAGAGCCCAAACCATTTTGAAGGAGTCAGAGCACATCACAGCAGCTGCACTGACAGAGGAGGCCTTGTGTAAATCAGAGGAGAATGCTGCCAGTGACTGTCACGTCCCCATAGCTTAGGAGGGCCCCAAATGCTACAAGTGTGGTGGTCACAACCACTTCTTCCAAGAGTGCAAGAGTCAAAGTAATACGGGAACGGGAATCGTAGTAAACCACGTTGTTATCGCTGTAATAATCTGGGCCATCTAATGTGGAACTGTCTGGGAAACAAGCTTAGGGGCAAACAACCGTTTCCACTCTTGCCCCCTGTCAATCAGTAAGTATGGATTTGCCCATAGTCAGAGTACACATGAATGGAATGCAATGTTTGACTTTCATAGACATGTGATGTTCCCGCTCAATAATCAGTGCAAGCTGCTGTCAGGTCTGGAAGGAGCAACATGTGATGATTAGGATGACTGATGGGACATTCTGTGTGTGCTGCATAATTGGAGTGATTTCAATCCTAACAGAGCGAGGTGATTGTGCCAAGGTTGATGCACTGAATCGATGCCATATGTAAACTAGGCGGTGGTAAGATCATGTGTACCAGAGAAGTGCAGCTTCGGAGAAATTGTGAATCATGTGCCGCCATTACAATTGAGAAATGGGATTTCTGTATCACGTATGACCAAGGAACAAAGACTTGGACAGCAGAATGAAAGTGGACAGGAAATAGAGCACCAGATCAATTGCGCAATACTGTTGTAGAATATACAGTGTCAAATAAGAACAGAGCTGCCTATGAGAGTGAACTGGAGACATGGATCACGAATGGCTGCCATATCCACAAGACCAATTGGGGGCCTCCAAGAGGATTAATCCCCTTGGTTGCCGTTACAGAAGCCATCAAGGATAAGGTACGACCGGTGATGGACTACAGGGAGATATATACGTAGATGCCTTTACGGCAGATGCAGATGTGTGTGCTGAACGAATGAGGGAATGGTGGCAACAAGGAGCCAATGTGGCTCTGCTTGACCTGCGAAAAGTGTATCTTCAAATACGAATCCATGAGACATTATGGCCTTTCCAAACTTATCCTCAAAGGAAGGAGGTACTGCTTGACACGTCTAGGGTTTGGCCTTAATGTGGCTCCCCTAACTTTGAAATCAATCATTAAGACAGTACTAGGTCAAGATGAGCTGATGAAAAGAGCTGTGTCAACATATGTCTACGACATATATGTAAATGAGGACATCATTTCAGCGAATGAAGTCAGGTGTAAATTAGAATCCTTTGGCTTGTCTAGACGCTAATCATTTAAAGGATGAAGCCGTTGTGCTTGGGCTTAAAGTCTGGGGGGAGCACAACACATTGTGATAGAAGAGAGGGAGCTCAGTTCTGGAACTCCCTGCTACACTAACATGAAGCACAGTATTTTCCATATGTGGGAAGTTAGTGGGGCCCTTTCCCGTCTGCAGGTGGTTCCGCACAGCCACAGGAATGATAAAAAGATGAGTGAGCATGATAACAAATGGGTGGCATGACACTATAAAAGACGTTCCTCTTACACAGATGATTGTTGAAATGCTGACTAGAGTGCACCAAGACAACCCCTTTCAGGGAGATTGGTGCATGGCTGAAGAAGAAGTCAATGCATGGGTTGATGCAAGTTCCCTGTGGTGCTGGAAAACCATGGAGTTATACTAGAAGATGCGAGCTGGATTCGACCAAGAGATGACACACAACATATAAACCTGGCTGAATTGGATGCCACATTGAAAGGTATAAATTTGGCATTACAGTGGCGGACCAAGGCGGTACACCTATACACAGACTCGGTATGCGTGTACCAATGACTACAGAATATCCTGACAGGTATTCGAGTGAGGATGAAAGCTGCGAGTGAAATGCTAGTGCACAGTAAACTGGCGAACCTACAGCAGCTAATCGAAGAATATGGTTTGGTAATTGACATCAAACTGACTACGTCACAGAGGAACCTGGCCGATAAGTTGACTAGAGTGCCAAAAAGATGGCTTGACATGTTGAAACAGGGATCAGAGCCACCGACGTGTGCAGCCCTTATGAGCCAGCTGACAATCGAACAAATCCGCCCCATACATAGCAAGAGCAGTCATCCTGGCATTTGACGTTCGACTTCATCCAGAAAATATGTACTGCAGGGACAAAAGCAATGGTTAGGTCAGCCATACGAGGTTGTGAGGAACGCTGTGCGGTGGACCCTGCCCGAGTCAAGCTCAGGGTAGAAAAAAACGAACGTGACACATCACAATCGTAATTGCAACCTGATGTGTTTCACTGTGTGGTGCCCACTGGCACGACAAGATGCAATATTGGTTATACAACAATTAAGAGCTATCTCTATGAATTTGGTCCCCCTGTTTAAATGTTGACAGAAAATGCCTCAACTTTCCGTAGCTGAGATTTTCAGGACTTAGCGGTTGAATGGGGAGTGCGAGTAAGGTACAGAGGCGCATACACTCCAGAGGGTAACATGATAGTGGTGTGGTGTCACCACACCATTAAAAAGATAGCAGCCAGAACATGGTGCTTCATTCAAGAGGCTGTGTATTGGTACAATGTCATGCCCAAAGATGATATAACACCAACTACACCAGTCAACGGGATATATAGATACATACAGCGGATAAAGGGGGATAGACCAAGTAATGCCAAATATTCTGAAGAATACCAAAGAACCATATAAAATTGGTGATCTCATATGGATCAAGCCCCCAAATGGACATTGTACCACTAAATTTAGCAGAGGACGCGTTGATGGAATTATTACTTCCCAAACAGTCCAAGTCAATGTTGTGACACACCATCTGAAAAACCTTCACCCGCAACACGAGTCAACCACTTCAGAAGAGCATCACAGCGAAGATACGTCATCTAATAGTGATTTGGAGACAACAATGATTTGCACAATACATTCAGACTGTCTGCTCCCTGTATCAGACAGTACAGATTCAGACAACAGAGAAGGTTGTGATGACTCCGAAAATGTCAAGAACGTAGACGTGGCAGTACTGCCATCAGAAGCATCCCCTCCACCTCTACGAAAAAGTGTTTGTTGAAGGCATTCGCCCCTCCTCCTAACTGTCATCTGTGTGATCATGAGATCGGGGGGAGTGTGAGGAACAAAATGACCCATCTCCTGCAAAGCGAATGTGCTTGGCGTGTCAGGTCTTGTTGCGTGTCAGGTCTTGTTGAAAGATTGCGACCTCCATTAAAAGTGAAATGGATTATTCTGAAATTCCTATCTTGCATGCAGACGTACAATGAAAAGGACTAAGAATTCCAACCAGCTTGAATTTATAAAATAGGAAGTCTCGTGCCAATGAGAATTAAGTCTTGTATGCAAATATTAGTTCCCCCTGATGCAGGCATAAATAGCGAGAGCAGAAGGAAGAGATTTCAGATATCACAAACAACTGGCAAACTAAATTCACCACAGAGAGCATTATTTTGATCAAGCAAAGAAATCTCTGAAAAAATTCAAAGGAGACTTTGCTTCAAGTAATGATATGGCTGGTGCCACTGCAGCAATAAAATTAGAGCCAGCATTTCTTACATCTTAGGAAGCCAGGCTCACATATTCAAGGTGTGGCAGATCTCATGGACAAGGATTCAGGGGAACCTCTAATAACAACATTCAAAATATGGAAATTAAATGATCCATGAAGGAAAATGGATATAATAAACCTATCAATCCAAATGCACATGATGGCTGT
>OZ010578.1:67918518-67933518 GCA_963932145.1 Acanthosepion lycidas
ATATTACATACATATATATACACAAATATATATATATATATACATATATATACACAAATATATATATATATATACATATATATACACAAATATAATATATATATACATATATAAACAAATATATATATATATATACATATATATACACAAATATATATATACATATATATACACAAATATATATACACAAGTGTATATATATATATATATATATATACACATATATATACACAAGAATATATATATATATATATATACACATATATATACACAAGAATATATATATATATATATATATACACATATATATACACAAGAATATATATATATATATATACACATATATATACACAAGAATATATATATATATAATACACATATATATACACAAGAATATATATATATATACACATATATATACACAAGAATATATATATATATATACACATATATATACACAATAATATATATATATATATACACATATATATACACAAGAATATATATATATATATATACACATATATATACACAAGAATATATATATATATATATACACATATATATACACAAGAATATATATATATATATATACACATAATATATACACAAGTATATATATATATATACACATATATATACACAAGATATATATATATATATATACACACACATATATAATACAAGTATATATAATATATATATATACACACACATATATATACACAAGTATATATATATATATATATACACACACATATATATACACAAGTATAATATATATAATATATACACACACATATAATACACAAGTATAATATATAATATATATATACACACACATATATATACACAAGTATATATATATATATATATACACAATATATACACAAGTATATATATATATACACACATATATATACACAAGTATAAATATACACACACATATAATATACACAAGTATATATATATAATATATATATATACACACATATATATACACAATAGTATATAATATATATATATATACACACATATATATACACAAGTATATATATATATATATATACACACATATATATACACAAGTATATAATATATATATATATACACACATATATATACACAAGTATATATATATATACACACATATATATACACATGTATATATACACACATATATATACACAAGTATATATACACACATATATATATATATACATATATATAAACAAGTATATATATATATATATAACATATATATAAACAAGTATATATATAATATAATACATATATATAAACAAGTAATATATATATATATACATATAATAAACAAGTATATATATATATATATATACATATATATACACAAGTATATATATATATATATACATATATATACACAAGTATATATATATATATATACATATATATACACAAAGTATATATATATACATATATATACACAAGTATATATATATACATATATACACAAGTGTATATATATATATATACATATATATACACAAGTATATATATAATATATATATACATATATATACACAAGTATATATATATATATATATACATATATATACACAAGTATATATATATATATATATATACATATATAATACACAAGTATATAATATATATATAATATACATATATATACACAATATAAATATAATATATATACAATATATACACAAGTATATATATATATAAAACATATATATAACACAAGTATATATATATATATACATATATACAAGTATATATACATATAATATAATATATACACAAGTAATATATATATATATATACATATATATACACAAGTATATATATATATATAACATATAATACACAATATAATAAAATAATCTATATATACAAATTATACACAATACATATAAATATCTAATACACAGTAATATATATATACATATAATATACACAAGTACATATATATATATACATATATATACACAAGTACATAAATATATAAACATATATATACACAAGTACATATATATATATACATATATATACACAAGTACATATATATATATACATATATACACAAGTACATATATATATATATACATATTATACACAAGTACATATATACATATATAATACACAAGTACATATATATAAATATACATATATATACACAAGTACATATATATATATATACAATATATATACACAAGTACATATATATATATATACATATATATACACAAGTACATATATATATATATACATATATATACACAAGTACATATATATACATATATATACACAAGTACATATATATATATATACATATATATATATGTACATATATATATATACATACATATACATACACAAGTACGTATATATATACATACATATACATACATACATATACATATATATACAACACACAATACATATATATATATATAACAAGTACATATATATATATAATACACAAGTACATATATATATAATATACACAAGTACATATATATATATATACACAAGTACATATATATATATATATATATACACACAAGTACATATATATATATATACATATATATACACAAGTACATATATATATAATATACATATATATACACAAGTACATATATATATATATACATATATATACACACAAGTACATATATATATATATATACAATATATATACACAATACATATATATATATATACATATATATACACAAGTACATATATATATATATATACATATATATACACAAGTACATATATATATATATACATATATATACACAAGTACATATATATATATATATACATATATATACACAAGTACATATATATATTACATATATATACACAAGTACATATATATATACATATAATACACAAGTACATAATATATATACATATATATACACAAGTACATATATATATAATATACATATATATACACAAGTACATATATATATATACATATATATATACACAAGTACATATATATATATACATATATATATAAACAAGTACACATATATATACTATATATATACACAAGTACACATATATATATATACACAAGTACACATATATATATATACACAATAAACATATATATATACACACAAGTACACATATATATATACACACAAGTACACATATATATATACACACAAGTACACATATATATAATATACACAAGTACACATATATATATATATACACAAGTACACATATATATATATACACAAGTACACAATATATAATAAATATATATAATACACATACATATACACAAGTGCGTATATATATATATATGTACTTTATAATATATATATATATACATATACATACACAAGTACGTATATATATATATACATACATATACATACACAAGTACGTATATATATATATATATATACATACAATATACATACACAAGTACGTATATACATAACATATACATACATATACATACACAAGTACGTATATACATACATATACATACATATACATTACACAAGTACGTATATACATACATATACATACATATACATACACAAGTACGTATATACATACATATACATACATATACATACACAAGTACGTATATACATACATATACGTACATATACATACACAAGTACGTATATATATATATACGTACATATACATACACAAGTACGTATATATATATATACATACATATACATACACAAGTACGTATATATATATATACATACATATACATACACAAGTACGTATATATATATATACATACATATACATACACAAGTACGTATATATATATACATACATATACATACACAAGTACGTTTATCATATATAATACATACATACACATACACAAGTACGTATATATTATATACATACATACACATACACAAGTACGTATAATTATATATACATACATAACACATACACAAGTACGTATATATATATATACAATACATACACATACACAAGTTACGTATATATATATATAAATATACACATACACAAGTACGTATATATATATATATATATACACATACACAAGTACGTATATACTATATATACATACACATACACAAGTACGTATATATATATATAACATACATATACATACACAAGTACGTATATATATATATACATACATATACATACACAAGTACGTATATATATATACATACATATACATACACAAGTACGTATATATATATACATACATATACATACACAAGTACGTATATATATATACATACATATACATACACAAGTACGTATATATATATACATACATATACATACACAAGTACGTATATATATATACATACATATACATACACAAGTACGTATATATATATACATACATATACATACACAAGTACGTATATATATATACATACATATACATACACAAGTACGTATATATATATACATACATATACATACACAAGTACGTATATATATATACATACATATACATACACAAGTACGTATATATATATACATACATATACATACACAAGTACGTATATATATATACATACATATACATACACAAGTACGTATATATATATACATACATATACATACACAAGTACGTATATATATATACATACATATACATACACAAGTACGTATATATATATATATATACATACATATACATACACAAGTACGTATATATATATATATATACATACATATACATACACAAGTACGTATATATATATATATATACATACATATACATACACAAGTACGTATATATATATATATACATACATATACATACACAAGTACGTATATATATATATACATACATATACATACACAAGTACGTATATATATATATATATATACATACATATACAAGTACGTATATATATATATATATATATATATATACATACACAAGTACGTATATATATATATATATATATATATACATACACATACACAAGTACGTATATATATATATATACATACATATACATACACAAGTACGTATATATATATATACATACGTATACATACACAAGTACGTATATATATATATATATATATATACATATATACACATGTATATATACATATATACACATGTATATATATATATACACACATATATACACAAGTATATATATATACACACATATATACACAAGTATATATATATATATACACAAGTATATATATATATATACACACAAGTATATATATATATACACAAGTATATATATATATATATACACAAGTATATATATATATATACATACACAAGTATATATATATATATACACAAGTATATATATATACACAAGTATATATATATATACACAAGTATATATATATATACACAAGTATATATATATATACACAAGTATATATATATATATATACACAAGTATATATATATATATATACACAAGTATATATATATATATACACAAGTATATATATACATATACACAAGTATATATATACATATACACAAGTATATATATACATATACACAAGTATATATATATATATACACAAGTATATATATATATATACACAAGTATATATATACATATACACAAGTATATATATACATATATACACAAGTATATATATATATACATATATACACAAGTATATATATATACATATATACACAAGTATATATATATACATATATACACAAGTATATATATATATACATATATACACAAGTATATATATATATACATATATACACAAGTATATATATATATACATATATACACAAGTATATATATATATATACATATATACACAAGTATATATATATATACATATATACACAAGTATATATATATATACATATATACACAAGTATATATATATATACATATATACACAAGTATATATATATATACATATATACACAAGTATATATATATATACATATATACACAAGTATATATATATATACATATATACACAA
This sequence comes from Acanthosepion lycidas, assembly GCA_963932145.1. Classification (NCBI taxonomy): domain Eukaryota; kingdom Metazoa; phylum Mollusca; class Cephalopoda; order Sepiida; family Sepiidae; genus Acanthosepion; species Acanthosepion lycidas. The sequence continues at coordinate 67,924,514 of OZ010578.1, forward strand.
GTATATATATATATACATATATACACAAGTATATATATATATATACATATATACACAAGTATATATATATATACATATATACACAAGTATATATATATATACATATATACACAAGTATATATATATATATACATATATACACAAGTATATATATATATATACATATATACACAAGTATATATATATATATACATATATACACAAGTATATATATATATACACATATATACACAAGTATATATATATATACACAAGTATATATATATATACACAAGTATATATATATATACACAAGTATATATATATATACACAAGTATATATATATACACAAGTATATATATATATATATACACAAGTATATATATATACACAAGTATATATATATATACACAAGTATATATATATATATACACAAGTATATATATATATACACAAGTATATATATATATACACACAAGTATATATATATATATACACAAGTATATATATATATATACACAAGTATATATATATATACACAAGTATATATATATATACACAAGTATATATATATATACACAAGTATATATATATATATACACAAGTATATATATATATACACAAGTATATATATATATACACAAGTATATATATATATACACAAGTATATATATATATACACAAGTATATATATATATACACAAGTATATATATATATATATATATACACAAGTATATATATATATACACAAGTATATATATATATATAGATATATATATATATATCCACAAGCACATATATATATTTTATGCATTTTTATTTTAAGAATAGCAAAACACAAATGTTTTTGTGCAGTTTAAGGAGAAAGTAGTTTGCAAAGTTTCATGTTGGACTTTTCCTGACTGATGCTGTGCAGCCAGATAAAGCAGTTGAGGCTGATAGTGATTAAATAAAGACATGACTTGGAGAATACAGGAGATAAACAACATACTAAAATTATCTGAATCAATCTTTGAAAAATCATTTGATTCATCAAATTGATATAAGTGAAAATTAAAACCTACTTGATCATATTTTCTATTTTGATGAACAATAAAAAGTGGATACTTTTGTATGTGGTAGACAGATCACTGGACAAGCAAAATGAACCATCACTGACTAGACCAAAAGCTAATCTTTATCTAAAGAAAGTGATATTTTGAATATGATTGGATTAAGAGGCAGCACTCAATGAAAGGCATCTTCAATAAGAGATAGAGTGTCATATGCTATGAAGATAACATTTCACGATATATTCCTTACTATGGTAACACAAAAATTGTTACAACTTGGTTGAGAAATTTCAATTACCATCTATCTATTCTGATCTTTACAGAACTCTCTTAGAGAAAAAAAATCCTTGAACAAAACAAAGATGCTAAAAGTAGTTCTGAGAAAGATGGAATTATGAAGTTGTCTAGAAAATAAAAGATATCAAAACAAAAAAGTAAATATTTTCAACAATGTGAAAAAATTGTCTTATTTTAATTTTCCTATTTACATAATAATAATAAAGTATGTTAGGAGCAACTGAACATACATATACATATATATATATATATATATATATATAGGGTACATCAGGTAATTGAGGAAAAGTTAGAAAAATAAAACTATTCAATAGAATAAAACAGCATATTAAAAAATTGCATACATGCTCAATTTAGAAAAAAATGTTATTCAATAAAATTACTCTTAGTCTTAACAATGGCCTTGATGCAGCTTTGGAAGCAACTACATTTTTGGATCAGTTGGTTCTCAATCATGTTGGTTATGTTCCCAAAGGTGGCTTTCAATGGGTTTTTGGTATTGTGAGGCTGTTGCTTTAATGGTTGGTTTCCCTCAGAGATGTAGTAATTTGAGATATTCAGAAGAGCTAGAAGGCCACATGTTGGAAATGACAATCTTTGGTCATTTGGGCCATGTGGGAAGGAGCAGCATCCTATTGGAGCATGTATGGCATCCTCTGGGTTACCCTTTCAATTCAGGGCTTCACCACTGTATTTAGCACCTCAATGTAGGCAATGGCACTGATCCTAATTTCCTGAAAGAAAAAAAATGGGGCAGTATAACATAATATGAACTTTGTGTGCAACACTGTAGGTTTCCTCCATGGAGTCCACACAGAGCTGCCTGTTGTTCATTTTGTTCCTGTTATGGTCCAGGTTTTTCACTGGAGAAGAACCAAAACATGGCTACTAGAGCTTGTTCAGCAAGTGCTTCAGTTGCATCATGTAGTTCTTTTGGGCCTTGCTGGATATAAAATCACCCTTTCCTCATCACATTGGGTTTCTACTTGATGCCTTCCAACACTACATACATAGTAGTGGACTTCATCACCTTGAGTTGCTCAGCAATGGCTTTCATCAACTTGCTGAGCTTGTTGGTTGTGGTTTTTACAACATTTGTTTTAATGATACTTGCCCAACTACATTCCTATCCTTGAAAATAAGGGATCTGGGCACATTCAATAAGCTGGTTCCCTCCAAGTTACTGCAGTTGCTAGCTCATGCCATGAGCATTACCTGTATCAACATGGATGAAAAAGATACAAGAATTTTAAATGTTGGTGAATGCTGTGTAAATTAGGTCTTCCTTCATTTATAGTCCACTGTGTGTCTTCAAATATTAGGTTGGTGCAAAAATAATGTCGGTTTTTGACGTACTTTTTAACGTCAAAAACCGACATTATTTTTGCACCAACCTAATACCTACTGCACTATGTATATGTATGTATAATATATATATATATATATATGAGAGTGTATCAAAAAATGTTTCCAAAATGTTACAAAATGATCAAATATTGAATTTTGGTGGGAAAGAGCTTCTTCATGCAGAGAATGTTTCAACACCCGTTCACATTGATGACTGAAATGATTTGTTGTGTTAGTCCTTTTCATTTATAGTGAATGAAATTGAAAATATTGTTATTTTGCATGGGGTGGGTATAAATGTTTGGTGAGTATATACACAAAAATAACTTTCTATAATTTCTAAGAAATGAAGTCAATCAACAAATGTTAGACTTGCTTGTAATTTTCAGCACCAATATGGATATTTGTTACATAAAATAGACCCATCTCATTTCAAGTGACTATGAAGATGTGTTGTCAAAGAAGTTTCATTTCCTGTCAGCATATTTTGATATACATTGGTTTGATTGGAAAACTAATTTTTGAGGGTAACCTTGTCTTTGTGGATCTGGCAAGAAGACTGTTCATATTAGATGTTAATATAAAAGAGAAACTAATATCCAGTAAAGGCTTAACAAGAAAATAATGAAAAACAAGAGAATTACATTCTTCTGAAAAGAAAAAACTACTTTTAATGAAGTTATTGTTTTTTAACATTTATCATGGTAAATTCCCAAGTATCTTGTTTTGTTTTGAAACATCCTCTAAACAGTTTTGCGAAATGATTCTCTTTTAGTCAAGTTAATATAATTCATTATATTAATTTATAAATTTATATTAAATTATGAACAACAAATTCATACCATGAAAATTGTATATCTACAAATCTATCAAACAAGCAATAATTTAAGAAAATTATAAAATATTTGAAAGATATATTACTTTTGATATTTAAAGCTTCATGAATATAGAGATGATCAATTATAAAATCAATCTGATACTTACTTTATGGTGAGGAAAGTGCTCTGGATTTTTCTTAGTTAGATATTGGCTGAATGGGACTGGGATGAAAATAAACATTATGATCAAGAAAACAGTTCCAATGATCACACCTTGAGATTCAGGGCTAAAAAGGACAAAATATTGTGCATAAAATGAATGGAGGTGATTGAGTGATGGAAAGCATATAAAATATACAAAATATTTAAAAGTTTCAGTCATTTCTCTGATTTTTTCAAGTACAAAATAAAAAATACTGTACTTTTAGATGATTAAGATACCATAGATTAATCTTATATTTAGTGAAATAAATTCTGATAAGTAAAATAGCAAAGAATTTAACACCTGGTTTAAAGACAAGTGTTTTAATATTAAAAAAAAAAAAATTTGTATTGAGAGTGTGTAGATACAAATGAGAGTATGTGCAGGTAGCATAATGGTTATCAGCATGTAAAGTGGAACTGGCAATATTCAAATGTTCAAGTTCTGGCAAAAAAACACACCTGAATCAAAAGGCACTCCACACACGAGAGAACTGACGTCATTGACCACCTAACGAGGGAAGGGATGGTGAATTAAACCAAAGAAAAATAGAGACAGAAATAAAAGGGGCCAATGAACAAACGTCCTCTAGCTAAGTTAACCTAAAGAGAGAAAAATATGGACAAAAAACAAAAACCTAAATTAACCTAAATCTGGTCAGGGTTAGCCTATGTTTAACACAGGGAGAACAATATCATGATGCCTAACCATCATCAAAGTCCCACTCCAAGTCAACCCCTTTCACTCGTGATTTTCAAGCGTAGCTTAGATTTGGCACAAGGCCAAAAGTAGGGGTACTCAGTTGTAATTTTTCTAGCGAGACAAGCTTGCTAACCATTACACCACCTCGAGGTGCCCTTGAGAGCAATTTACATGGTATTTACTCTGTCCCCCCACTAGGAGGCACAGTGGAGTAATGGATAGCGGCTTGGATTGAGGAATCGGAGAGCCGTGTTCAAATTCCAATCGAATCCATTACATTCACTTACATGCTAATACCCTTGGAAAAGGTGTGAATCCTCTTCTTCTCTCTCCAGCTATGGGTAAATAGCAAGACAGACTGGGTTCTATAGCCTTGGATGGAAACTGGTCTAAGAGAAGGACAACTCTGAATTCAAAACCTGCGGAGGGTCGTTTGGGGACCTTGTGGCACTTAGTGCACCAAGTCTCTGTAATCGGCCCTTCAAAAAGTGTGGATGATCCTGCACGAAACCTTCACCACTATAATCAAATCTCATGTGCTATACATTCAGGTTTGGGGGCCGCTTGTGAATTCTAAATTTCCATGAAACTCCAATATTGGAGCCAGTTCAACCCACCCCGGGTAAATGCTGTTGCAAGGACAAGAACACTAGGACAACATGTGACAGGACAGGAACAAAAATTCCCCTCCGCCACCACAAATGTCAGTTGCACTAGCCTCAGTGTGAGCACTGATCCCTCGTCCTGGTACAATGGGAGGGCACGGCCTTGGGCAGCTGTTCCCCAGGGCCAGACACCTCTTCAGTATTATTTTCCTCAGTTGCCCCTCTGTCCTTTGACAGAGAAAGACTCTGAGTGCACTCTGTCCAAAAACAGAGATGCAACTGAGAGATGATAAGTAAACGTGTAACTACTTAAAGAGTAATTTACAATATTTATTTCTGTGAAATATACAGAAAATGTGGTACAAGGCCTAAAAAGGGGGGGGGGGACGGCCGGTCTTCATCTGTCTTAATTTTAAACTTAGCTATCCACAAGCACTGACCCAAGCATACAAACAATATTCCTAACACCAAAACAACACATACTTACTAAACTCTTACTACAACCACCATAATACCACCGTAAATACCTCATTGTTTCAATGGAAAAACCTAAATAGTCCCCATATGTACAAATCGTCATATGTGGGGGGGGGGATAAAACAACAAATTAAAAAGATCCCCAATGAGTATATACAATATGAAGAAACTAAACAAAAGAAACTAAACAAAATCATTGTTAGTAATAAACCCCCCCACAATACTTAAATGTGGCAGAAACATCAGTTCACTGGACGAAATCAATGCAGGCCTATAAAAATATAAAAAAACATTCATTCATCTGTAGCACTCACACAGACACGCACTCATCCAGACACAATAACAGAAAACGCAAAAGAAAAACATACACAGGCGAAAAAAAAATGAAAATTGCCCTGCATCCACCAGAGAACTGACATCACTGACCACCTAATGAGGGAGGGGATGGAGAATTAAACTAAAGAAAAAATAGGGATAGAAATAAAAGGGGCCAGTGTGAGCACAGATTCCTCCCTCAGGTGCAATGGGAGGGCGCAGCCTCGGGCAGCTGTTCCCCAGGGCTGAGCACCTCTTAGTATAATTTTCTCACTTGCCACTCTATCCTTGGACAGAGAAGCCCCTGAGCACACTCTGCCCAAAGACACAACTGAGAGATGATAAGTAGATATGTACCTACTCAAAAAGAGTAGATATTTACTCAACCCCCCATGAGGTCAGGTGGCGTTCATTGAAACCAGCAGCTTCGTGAAAGGTAGCCTGAACTCTCGCTAGTGACCATTATTTTTTTTTTTTGGAATAGGACAATGGGACTTTTACTAAGTTAAAACTTAGTTTAGTGAAGGTGTAATTACAAATAAAATAACATTCCTTTCCCCCAGTATGTATGTCTCCTTGCGTAAGCCTGGACACTTTGTCAACTACCTCCACCCGTTCTTTTCTGTTGCTGTTTTTGCTGCTGTTGTTGTGATACGTGTCTTATGTAATAGGAGGAGGTGGGCTCTCCTACCGCCCGGTCAGTACTCCTTCCCATTCCCTTGGACAAGTTTAGAAGCTCACTTGTTTAGGAAGGGGCTCCCGAAACTCTCTCTCTCTGGCCTCTGTACATGTGCTGCCGTGTTTCTCCCGTGATGTGTGCAGTCTGTGGCAATACCTCTTCAGTCTGAGGGTACTCGGTTGACAGTTTCCTGGTTGCTGTTTCTGACTGGTAGTTAGGAGCCCTAACTCTTGCGTAGCATCTTGAGCAGCCGCTCTGATCAACAGTTGCGTAATACCGAGGTGTCTGTAGTGCCATGTCGCGCATGGAAAGGTGTCCTTGCAGTCACCTCTGGTGGGCAACCCTGAGGTCACATTATGATGCAGACTGTGCCAACTCCTCTCTGCCCACCTCACGGGTCGATAACCGTCTGCTTCTTCTACTTCAGGCCTTCTCATCTTCCAACCAGAATTCCACATGATGACTTACAAAGATCGAAAAAGTAAACCTAAACCAGCCCTTCAAAAATCACCTAAACCCTTCAACATTTCATGCCCATTATACCAAGTGGCTTAAGAATGCTACCACTGACCTTGCAGGCATTCAAATACTTAATTTTTCTGTCTCTCAATCCCTCACGGAGATAGTCGACTTCCCCACGTTTTGCCTACAACCGTGACGGTAAGGCCTCTCTTCTGGATCTGTGTTTTACCTCCATCCCGGAGTCTTGTAGTGCCTCGCAGCTCTGCCCTCTCGGTAACTCCGATCATGCTGTAGTGTCAGTCAACATCTCCTTCAACTCCACCCCCTGCAAAGAACCTCCTACCTCTAGAACCTCGTTCTGCTATCAACAAGCTGACTGGGACTCGTTCCGTGATTTCCTCCGCAATGTTCCCTGGGATGTTGTCTTTATGCTCCCCTTTTCAAAAATTTGCTTCTGAGGTCTCCTCCTGGGTCAAAGCCGGAATCGATGCTTTCATCCCCTCAAGTAAATTTAAGGTCAAATCGCGCTCTGCCCCCTGGTTTTCTGCTGCTTGCTCAGCCGCCATTGCACATGGGAACCACTTCTTCCACCTATATCGTAGCGATATGTCTGACTGCCATAACGAGTGTAAGCGTGTCTTCAACGAAGACAAGTCACTATATGCTGCTCGAATAAAGGAATGTATCGCTTCTCGCAAATTCAGCTCCAAGGATTATTGGCATCTCTGCAAGAGCGTACTAAACAGTAGCAAACCCTCTATACCTCTTTTGTTCAACCAGTTTGAGGTCCTGACTTCCTCTGCCGACAAGGCTGAATGCTTTACACGGAAATTTTCTTTCAACTCAACACTCGACTCTTCCGGTGTAATCATACCAGATTTCCCTCTTAGAACAGAGGCCCTATTGAGCGACTTGCACATAACCCAGTCATTCGTATTGGGCATTATCTCTAATTTAGATCCCAACAAGGCTAGTGGTGGAGATGGGATACCAGGAATTGTCTTGAAGAAATGTGCACCTGAACTGGCACCTGCCCTCTCCAAATTATACAACTACTGCCTCAGGGAATCTTGTTTTCCAGACTGCTGGATGTCTTCATCGATTGTTTCTGTCTTTAAGAAATCTGGCGACCCCTCTAATTACCATCCTACCAGTCTCCTTCCCCTCTTCAGCAAAGTCTTTGAAGCTTTAATCAACGCCTAAGTGGTTAACCACCTTACATCCCATTATCTGCTCTCAGACAGGCAATATGGCTTCCGCTTTGACCGATCTACAGCTGATGTGCTTACGGCCATCACTGAAATTGTCTGCCAAGCTCTTCAGAATAACGAAGAAGCTTGTGCCGCGGCCCTAGACATCTCCAAAGCGTTTGATAGGGTTATGGTATTACAGGTTGATTGTTTGACTTAATACAAACTTTTAGACTTTTGTCTAACCACAAATTGAAGGTTATTCTCAACAGATTCTCCTCCAGCTCCTATCCCACGAACGCAGGTGTTCCTTAAGGCTCCTTCCTAAGCCTTACTCTGTTTCTTATCTTCATCAATGATCTTCCATACACCATTGATTCCCAAGTAGGCATCTATGCAGACGACACTACAATTTACTTCTGCCTCAAAAACAAATCTAGTGTCACTGACAAAACTAACCTGGCTGTTTGTCTCGAAAAGGACCTCCAATCAGTTGTGAACTGGAGCAGTAATTGGCTGGTTAACTTTAACCCCTCCAAAACAAAACTGCTCTCTATTAATCACCATAGATCCTTCCCTGCCCCCCATTTGAATGTCTGTCACTCAACTTCCTGAGAGCACCTCTCTGTGGCTGCTCGGTCTCACCTTGTCTACTGACCTGAGATGGAACAAATACATTGAGTCAATTGCTTCGTCCACCGCAAGGAAAGTTGGCTCCTTGTGCCACACCAGGAAATTTTTCTCCCCGGAATCAATTCTTCAAATCTACAAATCAACTATTCACCCTTGCATGGAGTATTGCTGCCATATATGGTCTGGAGCCCCTTCTGTTTGCCTCGGGGTTCTTGATAAGATCCAGAGACGGATATGCAATATAA
>OZ010578.1:67950374-68230374 GCA_963932145.1 Acanthosepion lycidas
AACCGCATTCTTCTGTCCCTAGATATATTACATAGAAATAATAACAGACTCAATTTTGATGTTTATAGAAAGACTACAAACAAATATAATCTGATCAGTTTCTACTCAGACCACTATTCTAAAATTAAATCTGGAATTATCATAGGTTTCTATCTGTGAGCATTAAGAATCTGCAGTCTCCAATATTTACCTAAAGAAGAAACATGAATAAAAAACACGTTCAAAACCTACAATACCCATATCATTTAATCCACAACACAAGGAGAAAGGCATACAAAATATACAACCGAAACAAAAATAATAACATAATCCACAATAATAAATTACACGAAAACAGATGCATAATACTACCAACCAACTCTGTCTATTCCATTATCCTACAACAACCTATCCCATCTAAATAATCTTAAAATAGTCACAAACACTTCCAAAACCATTACGGATATACTCAGATCCTCAAACACTAATACCAATAAAGCAGGCAAGCATTTATAATATAAATTGCCAAAACTGTTCCTCCCAATATATTTGAGAAACAAGTAGAAATTTAAAAAAGACAAATTTATGAGCACAAAAGAGACCTCACAAAAAAAAAAACTAATGCACTAGTCATACATAGCAATAAATTCAACTACAATTTTGATTTAAAAAATGTTACACTCATAAAAAAAGAAAATAACTCGCTCAGAAGTAAAATCCTCGAGAGTGCCACCATTGAATATTATCCAAATATTAATTTTACGCCCAGGTTTTTTCCCTATTTCACCTTTTCTAACAGAATTACTACTCCCGCAAGCAAACTGTATCGAGAAATCAAAAGAAAATGGTTGAATCCATCAACACAACAATAAAAACAATATTTCCACATGACAGTACTTGGCATAATTTTCAATTGACAATATGAATACAATAGCGTTTCCCAAATTCTTATAGTTGCTAAGGACATTTTGTTTTGTTATTATTGCTTTGTTTTAATAAATACATTTCGTTTTTGCCTTGAAAAAGTCCACATTGGACAAAACGCGTCAGCTATTGTGCTAGTTTTCCTATTGTCTTTTACATTTATAAATAGTCTTTTTCTACAGGTTAACTCTTAGAAATTTTTCGTATATATATGATTAGAAGAAAGAGTCCATGTATGCTTCATATAGTTTATAAAATAGAGTAGATAATTTGGTTAATAAAACAAAAGCAAACGAAAGGGTACCGATGTGATCAGCATGAAAAACGGTTTTGCGGTTTCTTTTCTCACATCCACTGAAGAAGGACACAGGTATGTCTGAAAATTCCGAACATGGAACCTTAATATCCATGCTTCATTTTTGTCATGTGGTTGATATTAATAAATGTTTTTTGTGCTGATCATATTTGTAGCTTTTCATTTTGGACTTCACTGTGACAACACTCAAATCTGCACTAAAAATGGAAATAACCTATGCCTTACAAGTTGCATCCCTGATGATGATCTCAGAAAGATATGTAAAGTACTTGGGAAATAAAAGTGCATTTCTAGCATCATTTGATTGTAATACACAGAAAAATATTTGTGAATATGAAAGGATTATGCTACAAATAAGCAGACATAATATTTGTAATTTATCTAATCAGACTTGCCTAAAAGAGAATTTACTGCCTAAATATATATATATATATATATATATATATATATATATATATATATGCGTGTGTGTGTGTGGGCATGAGTTTTCCTTTAAGTGCTGATATATTGAGCTGTGTTCAGCCAAATGAAATGTGTTTTTTTTGTTAGCATTGTCAGAGTAAAGCCAACATACATACTAACATTTTTACCAGATACAATCTTCTAAAGGACATTTAAATTGATATACAATATTGGCCTTTTTCAAGATGCTAGTTGGCAGAGAAGAGTTGTTTTGGACAACTAGGTTTATTGTATTAAATCTAATATAGTTTATAATTAATTTTATTTTTTTACTTGGATCAGTGGGAGATATATTAATGTTTATGAATTTTTTAGAGTTTTTTCCTCCTGTTTATAGTTAGAATGTATTTGATTATGATATAGTAATTTGATATGTTTAGAGTTATTTGATGTATTCATTTTTTCATTGAACAAAGCTCAATATATCAGCACTTAGACAGAGTTTAATTGAAAATATATCTATATTACATAAAAACAATAAGAAGCAAAAGCTAAAAATCCTTGATGCTCTTTATATAAGAGAATTATTATTATTATTATACAAAATAAATAAAAGTCAACTATGAGTATAGAAACAAAGTCCTTATATGCGTATAAAAAAAATTTATATACATATGAGCAAAAACAAAAAATTACATCCAAAAAAGTTACTTCCCTTATACTGGAAAAAAACAAAAGAACACGTGAACTTTGAAATCTAGAATGCTGCTTAAGCAGTAAAAAAAACAAACAGTTGAAATGTTTTAAATTCACAGGAACACATATACATACTCACAGACTACCCCCTGAAGATGGTCTTAGATGAGAAGTACTTGGGAAAATAAAAACTATCTGAAACTAAATTTTGGTATTTTTCTTACTCAATTTTCTAAGACTATCAAAAAATTAATCCAACTTGAAAGGATCACAACGAAAACTAATCGACATGATATGCCTGAATTATTTAACCAAACATGTTTGAATATATATATATATATATATATATATATATATATATATATATATGCATGCATGAAACAGGAGATGCTGGTAGTTTAAATTTGCATCCATGTTTTAAAATATATCAGCATTCTTGGTAGATCTTCTGTTGTCACAATGTGAGATAGTCAGGGACAAAGGTTATGGAGAGAAAAAGAATACTGATGAATTTAGCTAGATTGAAAAATATTCTTTTCAAAACAATTTCTTTCAAAGATTTTGAAACTACCAAGTGTTTCTCATTTTGTGTGCATGTGTAGATGTGGCAATATCAACAAAGCTCAGTCTGATGAAATCCTAATGGATAATGAATGAAACGTGTCACAAAAACTTTTTTCCAATTTGTCATACTATTTTTCTAAATACAGTTGATATATAAAATTGTACAAAATTATATATGTAAAATTTAGGAATCTTGGTATCGTTACATGAAATTTAATTTACATTTTTCACTTAATTTAAATTTTTATTCATAAAACCAAATACACCAATGATCAATTTTATTTTTGGGTAATCTGTATTTATGTTTCTAAGAGATGAAAAGAGTATATTCAATTTTTATCATGCTTCTCATACTGAAACATAACATTTTAATTTTAGTTGATTTAAAGAAATAATTTACAAGATAACCAAAAAAGTCCTTGCAGTTTTTTTATGTCGAGTGGAAAGAAGATGTGCAAATGAGTGCATCATATGCTGGGAAAACAGTGGGGGCTTTGCTCTTGACCAATACAAGTGTATTGTGCACACAGATCAATCATAGGTTGAGCAGTTGCAAGGAAACATAGCAGTGTCAAAGCAGCAAATTCAGGGTTGTCTGCTTTATAACTTTAAGGTGGGCTTGTCTGCAGCTGCATCAATTCACTAAATTACATCAAGCCTTTGGAATTAAAGCTGTGAGTGAATGCACTGTCAGGCATTGATTGTAGAAGTTCAGGTAAGGAGATCCATCACTCTGTAATAAATTCCACAGTAGCCAGATGCATGTCCTAGATGATGAGGCCCTGAAGGCAGCCATAGAAGTAGAAAACAGCTAAACCTGTGGCGTGCTTGCCGAATGCTTTCAGGTTTCTGATAAAACAGTCATACTACATAGGGAAGACATACAAGTTCATTGAGTATGTACCCCACACACTGTTGGAAGCCAACAAGCAACAACATGTGATAGCCTGCTTCCCCTTTACTTTCTCAGCAACGAGTGCTCACCAGTGATGAAAAGTGAGTCCTGTATGACACTCTCAAGCATGCTAGATATTGGTTGTCACTATGGGACTACAAGACCACCTCTACACCCACATAAGATCATGCTCTGCATCTGGTGAACTAGTTGACAAGTGGTGCTGCTGCCAACAGGCCAAACTATCATTGCAGACTTGTACTCAAAGAAGTTGAAACATATACAACAGGCACTGAAGCAGAAGTATTCAGCATTGGTTAACTGCAAGGGTGTACAGGGATACCATACATCAACATGGCTGGGTGCCACCCACCTTATTCCCTGGACCTTGCACCAACAGATTTCCACCTCTTCCATTCTCTGGACAACTGCTTTTGCTGTAGGTGCTCACAGACTTCTTTGTATACAAGACACCTGATTTTTTTTTACCACCAAAGCATTGCACAGTTGGAGGCATGTTGGCAAAAGGTTCTGGATGCCGATATGAATTACACTGACATGGCATGTCAAATATACTGTATACCTTTTTTCTAATAAGTGAAAAATGCAAAGGTTTTTTGATTGCTTTGTATTAATGCTATTATTCTAGTCTTTATTATTACAAATGCCTCTTCCAAGAAAGTTAATTTTAATATTTTGTTACATTTCATTTTTAATAGGCTTTTTCTTCTAAAGACTTTCTTCAATTCTGCTTTTACACTGCAAAACTTATTTCAAAATGGTATTATTTGTTACATAAAGTTAATTTAATATTTTTCTCTATAATATTATTATTCATAACAGATATATTGATAAAATTTAATTTTTTTCAGGAGTAATTTGTGTTTTTTTAAGTTATTTTAAAATGTATATTGAATTTTAATTTAGTTTACCATTAAAAAACAAAATATCAGGAAACATATTTTATATTGTAAAATTAATGAAAAATCATTTATTAAGAATGTTATGTAAAGTTAATATCAAAATTAAATTCAATAAATTTAATCCAATATTTTTAGATATTGTAACCCTGCTGCTAAAACACATTTTTTATGAGTAATTTTTTCTACTTCTATAATCATAAAAAAGTATATTTATGACAAAATAAGTCAGCATAATAATAGTTAATTTATTTCTAAACAATAAAATAAATAAAACAAAAAGTTTACTTTCATGTTTTAATGTGGATAATTCAAAGATTAAAATGCATGTAATATTTGGTACACATTTGTTAATGGGGTGGGAAGTTATGGATCCAAAACTTTGCAAAATTATATATTAATTGTAATAAGATGTTAGTAAAGAAAAATATACAAAGATAAAGAGGATTAACTTTTCTAGCCAAATTAATTATGCTCCTAATCTCTATTTTTTTCTTTAAATTTCTTAAGCTGACTGCAACAGCAAATTACCACAACCCAAACCAAAAATCTTCGCTCACAGTGGAACAATGAGATTTTTGAGATAGGCCCCAAGTTCTTTGTGCGGGTTGCACTATGACATGACCTTTAAAGCACATCATGTATAGATTTTCAGGAAAAGAGTTTTTGAATGAAGCAAATGTGTTGTACATGAGAGAAACCTGAATCAATTGGTTTTTCTGGGAAAAGGTTTGATTTCCTTCCAGAATCTTCTCTAAGTTATGATTGTAAAGATGACCATCTAGAGAAGAGAGAGTGTAGCATTTGACTATTCTTTACTTTTCAAAACTTTTTTCAAAGAACAAACATCCCACCTACATTTTCCTTACCATTTTTTATCTTGAAAAAAAAATTGCTTTCCTATATTATTTTAGATATTTAAATGTCACTTAATGAACATGATATTCGTGTCTGGAAAAAAAAAAAAAAGTAGCATAATAAATACTACCCTTAAGAGAAAACAAGGAACATTCTTCATTTAGAAATAAGAAGGGTAGAACCCATGCTTATTTGTTTTCTTTACATTCCAAATTTTGGATAGTTTGTCCCTCCTTGACCATTACTTTTTTTCTTAAAAGGGAGCAGTGAAAATTTCTTGATCCATCCAAGAAGCCCTTTCAAAATAAATTCTGATCTTTGGTTATTAGCATTTGATCATATTTTGGGAAGATAGTCAAAATGAAAACTTTTCAGCCTTCCCTTGTACCACACTGACATGCCTAGAATCATGCAGGATTTACTCTATGCTGGCAAATTGCAGGAACTCAACGTGTCATAAAGGCTCATTTGATAGCCACATCTTTTTTTTCAGAAGTCTCCATCCAGAATGGGCCACAAACCAATTCTGGACAACTTGAACCAGATGATACAGTACATTATCCTGCTGGAATAACACCTCATTATTGGGGTACATGGAGCCCACAAATGGGTACAACATAGTTTCCAGTAAATAGATCACCAGAACCAACCCATGCCATGTGAACTTTGCCAACAGCAAATATACAATAATAACAGAACAATTCACAAGTAAAATAATAAACTCATAAGCTAAGAAATGTTGGTAAAAAATAAAATAGTAGATGAGGATCTAGAAACCAATTTAATAAAAAGAAACATGATTTCTGGTGTAAAAAAGCCTGAATATTTCAAAAACAGCATTACAAATTTGCAGAAATCTACCGTTTAGATAGAATAAGATAGCGACAACCTTATTTAGGTTTTACTTTTTTATTTGTGTCTCAAAAACAGCCTGGCCGACATTTGGTCTTTCCTTTTTTTAACAAACATTTTGGCTTTTAAAACTTTGTTTTTATTAAGGTCTTCGGTGCAAAATTGGAGGTAGATAAAAAAAAAAAAGGTATGTTTATATTGTTTACTTACTATTCCAAAAATAGCCTTTTAAAATTTGCGGAAATCTATCGCAATCTTACTTGGGTCCCGGGTACAGCACAGACGCCCTGACGGGACTAGATTACTTCTCGAAAGTTTACCCATTTACTAGATAATTAAAAAAAAAAAAAAAATCCAACATAACGCCTTCACAAGGTTCCTGACTGAAACAGCCAAACTGCACCAAAAATAAGATTGTCGGTATCCTCCTACAAGGTGGACTTTCTACAATTTTTATAATAATCATGCTTTTTTAATAAAAACTTAAAAACAAAATTTCAAAGTCAAAATGTTTATGTCATTATAAAGACCAAATGTCGGCCGGGCTGTAGCCGAGACACAAAAGACCCAACTAAGATTCTCAAGGTTTCCGCAAATTTTTAATACTGTTTTTGGAATAGTCAGACCTTTTTTTTTTTTTTTTGTTTCTGGGTCCTAATCTGCAGTTTTGTCGAAATATTTGTCAACACATTTTTTGTCCTAAAATTAAAATGTTTTACTTTTATTTTAGGACTAGGATTGAAATAGAAGAGTGTGCAACTGTGCATCTTCTTGCCAAATACTGTCTGCTGAAATGATCATCATTTACTCCACAAGTTGTCTCTTAGACTAATTAATTATTAATATTTTTATCTTTATTATCAACTCAAATATATTCAAACAATCTTTGAAATTTATCTTTAACTGACAATTTTTTTTTTATATAAAATTTGTAAAAATTAAGATAGTGAAAACTAAAAGTAAAATTACTTATTTTAACTTTTAAAAAAGACATTATGAAAATATAAAAACGTAAAAAACCGAAACATTGCAATTGTTTAACTCTCACTGAACATGTAAATCTTTTAGCGAGAGCAAAATAAAATAATTATGAATTAAACTGAATAATATTTCAATTACTTTAAAATTTTGAAGAAATTATAACATTTAAGTTTAAGAAAATCTCAAAGTAAATTAACTTCACTTCATCAAACAAGTTATTCAGTTGAATATTTCATGCAAAGTTTAAATTAAAAAAAAAACTTTAATTTTTAAAACAAGTGTTATTCCTAATCTTTTTAACTTTCTCTTCAGTCACATATTGTCTAAAAAAAAAAAAAAAGCAATCATCAAAACTTCGAACTAGAATACTTAATTACTTAAACGAAATTCATAGAATAGAGAAGGAATATGGCTAGTAGCTAGCCGCTAGTTGTAATAAAAAAGCAACTAAAACATGGGAAAATATTTAAGCGATAGATTAAAAATTTGAAGATTAATTTCACTCACATTTTCTTAGTGTGTTTTTTGTTCATGTCGATACCAAACAGGTGAGATTTTATGAACATGTCTTTACATTTCTGGATAAGTTTATGCGCCAAAAAGATTCCGATGGCCGAAAGAAAAGCATTGACAATAAATGGAAACATTGCCGGCATCATAATCACTTTCATTTCGATATAGAAAAGGCCGCTTATGAACTAAATTGACAATTAAAGCATAAGTCACATAAATTAAATTATAAACCTTTTATTAATACAAAATATAAAATACTAAAATTTAAAATAAGGATTATTTTATTGCTAATGATGATGTATCTTATATTTCATTAGATTATTATTTAGGTAAAGTACAGTTATCCCCCTTTCTAAAATAATTGGGATTTTTTTTCGCCAGCACGATGATGTTTTGAAAAGAACTTAAGAAGGAAATATCGATGAGACAACCAATACTCGGCAAAGACGATGAACGTAAGGTTAATGATGATGCCATCCATACAGTATGAAAGTTACGTTAAAAAACAGACAGAAAAGTTAACACCCGCTAAAATAATAAATAAAAACGTTTTAAATTATCTTTGATTTTAAATTTTATTGTAATTTTTTAGAGATTCATTTTTTTACATAAATATTCTTTGAGTTTTCTTCTTAATACAAAGATGTTAACGATAAAATTTTATTTTTTTATTACGTTTTTTTTTTTTTTTTTTTTTTTTTCTCACTATGTATGCTTTTTTAGCGATGTTTTGGAGGTACCTACTTAATAAAGGTAAAATTCCGAGTTGGATTATTTTACAATTACAATGCACTTTCTTTACTCTACGGGCGATAACTGTAGTGTAAAATCTTTAATGAACACATATAATCCAGCCAAGTTAACATTACGTCACGTACTTGTTATAAAAATATTTTCGCAGGGGGTACAAAATTTTATTAAAGCAGACATAACAAGCAATTCATAACACAAACGAAACAATTCATAACAAAAAAAGGAGGGCTAACATAACATGAGTAATTAATTCCATATCAACCAATATAGGCCCTCTCAAAATGAAATTGAAATCTTATGTTGTACCCACAGATAAACTGTTTAACACCCTAAATCTTTTGCTTCTTTAGACACTTGGTGTCAATTTCGAAATAGCACGATTTGTCAAATTTGGCACTTTATATATAAGTTTCCATTAAAAGAAGATACCAAATTCATATTTGGTAGTTCTCTAGCCTAATATATGGTGAAAACACCTGTGATTTTATTCTATTCCTAGTTTCTATACAGTGTTAAAGTTTCAGGCTAATAAAAGTTGCTATTTTGCATTTTTTGTATGGGCTTTGCCAACCATAAAGAAAAACGTTATTCATTAGCAGTAGAATAAAAAAAAAGTATAAATTATCTAATGATATGCCGTGTGAAAAGAGTTGAAATATTTATTTTACAAGATTTTTACACGATTCTTAGTTAACGAAAGTTTGCACCCCCACCTCGAAAAACATCAAATTTTATGCTTTTTTCAAAAGTTTGGAAAAGAGCATTTAGACAGTTGAATTCAAGATCTATAATTTTCTCAGTTAGGGATACCTAGAGGTGGTGTAATGGTTAGCAAGCTTATCTCGCTAGAACTATTACGACTGAGTAGTGAGTTCAATCCTCACTAGGTGTCCCCTACTACTGCCTTGTGCCACATCTAAGCTACGCTTGGAAAATCACTATTTATTTGCTCAATTATGGATTCACATTCAGGGCCGGCGCTACTGTCTCGCCCCTACCCCGAAACTTTGATACCGCCCCCACCTCTCATACATGTCGATTTCAAGGTCTCCCAACCTGGGGGCCACAAACCCGCAAAGGAAAATTGGTGATGCGGGTAGCGCATTTTTTAAATTACTAAAAATCAGGGAATTATCCAATTTAAATGAAAATCTCAGTACATATTTATTTTTAAAAAATCCGAGAAAAATGTTATTCTTTTTGTTTGTAATAACCACTTTTCATGAATTTTACTTGAAAAAATGTTTAAGTCGCAAATTTTTACATTTCCATAAAGATTAATCGTCGTCGCATCTTCGCTGAAATAAAATGTTTTACAAATATTCCAACACAACACAAAAGGGATTGTCTTAAAAATTTCTTTTAAAAACAGTATTTCAATTTTCGGGAAATTTTTTCACCTGTTGAAATCTTTAAACATTTTTATATTCTATCTTTCTTTGTAGAAAGATAAAATATAAAATTGTTTAAAGATTTTATTTTAATTTTATTTTATTTTAATTACTAGCCATGGACTTCTGGTTAGACTTAAGTAAAAAAAAAAAAATCAGAAATCCCCTTTAGTCGATGATCTCCGGATAAAAATGATTTTAACGACCTATTACTCACTAAATTGATTTAAAAGAACTGTTCAGAAAGAAAAAATACAATTAAAAAATAAGCACTACTGAAATTACCACTTCTGACCTAACCCTGCCCCAGTAGGCATGGGGCCCCCACGCGGTTGAGAGGTTCGTTGATTTAGTGAGTAAGCACCAGCCCTGTCGATTATTGATGGTGATTGACAATATGACTTAGGTAGAAAAAAGTACAAAAGAAGCAGAAAAAAAAAACTGCTAAAATTAGCCCTTTTGGGTGTTCCAACCTCGTGGGTGATTCCTAGCTGCCTAGTACGCACCGTACCAGCCATGAAGATACGATGATGTTATTAGTTTATGACTGACAATGTAACGTCAGTTTAAAAATAATTTTAAAAAAATGGTGGATGGCCATAAAAGAGTGCTGAAAAAATGGCAGAAGCTACCACGGGGCAAAAAATAAACGCGATAACCCCAATCCTCACCCCAACCACCACATCGATGGGGGTTAAAACACGTCTGTCCTATCATCCACATCCCTTATCTTTAACTCATAAAAATTTTAAAAAAAACTTATTTGATGTTAACTTAGTAAATTTGAAGTGTAAGTGTAAATTTTGCATGCCTCTAAAGTGAGAAAAGAGCAGAAACTAAAATGAAACACATTGCGTCAATAGCACAGAAAAGACAAGCCTCATCATGTACACACAGCGGCACAGCAGAGCAATGGTGATGAGTCCACTAACGAAGATATTTATTCCCACTTAGTAATATATAAAATATTAGGAAAAACGCGAATTACCACCAAATGAGAAAGAAGCATACGTCAAACTGAGAGTTGGAAACAGAATAAAACAAGTAGAAGTCAATGCCAAAATTGACACGGGAGCCATGAGCAGCCTTTTACCGCTTGAAATACTCAAAAAACTTAAGAAAGTACCACTTGAAAAGACTTCAGTACGTCTATTTGCATTTGAGTACGGCAATAGAACAAACAAGTGCGTGTCTCCTCGGACACATTTATCAATGCTACATTCGACAATGTGAAGACAGCTGAACCAATGCTGGTAAGATTACAGACATGCAGGAAATTAGGTTTAGTAACACTCAACCTAGTAATTCAAACGGAAGACGATGACATAGAGGAATCCAGAAAAGGTCAGAAAAGACCAAGCTGCAGAACAGAAGAGAAATTACCTTTAACAGAATTATAAATTATCGCTCAAACGAAATCTCAGAACACGGAAACAAGTCCTGACAGAATTCTCCTATGTATTTGATTGGATAGGATGCCTACCTGGGGAATATATAAAATACAGACTCCAAAATACCGCCAGTCGTCCACCAGCCACGGAGAGTCCCAGTATCTCTGAGGGATAAATTTAAAGCAGAATTGGATTCCCTCACGAAGCTAAGTATTGTATTGCCCGTCACAAACCCAACTTATGGGCAAATTTATTTGTATGTGTTTCTAAGGCGAATGGATCAGTCAAAGTTGGCCTCGCCCCGAATGACAAATAAAGGCATATAAAGGCCCCATTTGAAGATGTAGTCTACTGGCATGTACTGGCAGGGTCTAAATGGTTTACAACTGTTGATGTGAAATCCGGATATTGACAGATGAAGCTCGATCAACAGTCAAAAGAATTGACGATCATTACTCCATTTGGATAATTTCTTTTCAATTTCCGATGAAATTTCCGGTGAAATGCGGAAAATTTTGGCGATATCAAGAATATTCAGTTGATACCATTTTGTATGTATTTGAGGAATATGGCATGTGACCATGTCGCCGCACTTAACAAACTTCTCGAAAAAGGTAGGAAAATAAACTGCAAATTCAACCCTGATAAAAACTGACTAAAACATGACAGGACATGATGTCTAAGGATAATGAGTTCACTTGGACTCCTTAAAATATTAAAAACGTGATTAGGAGTACCACAGTGTTAAGGTACTTTAATGCAAATGCACTCATAACACTAAAGGACTGGGAGAAACACTGCTACAGGCTCAAATACACGTAGTGTTCACCAGTAATACACTAACGCGTCCAGAAACTCGATACTCTAACACTGAGAGAGAAATGTTTTCCGTCACTATATATGGAGACACAAGGTGACTGTACACTCTGACCACTAACCACTAGAGTCGATACCGGTGAAGAATTTGGCACAAGCGTCACCAAGACTAGCATGAATTTTACTAAAAGTGGAAGTGTATGACTTCACAATAAAGTACAATCAAAGCAGAACAGTCCCCATAACAGACTGTTTATTAAGAATATCCACAAGACAAGGAACGTTAGTGAGAGCTATTGATCTCAGTACTGAATCAACATCTAAACGGATCTCCAACTCGGTTGCATACTGTGAAAGATGGCTAGCAGACAGAAGAAGCTGTCTAGATACTTTATTGTCCTATTGGAACTTTAGAGATAAAGTGGGAATACAGGATAGTGTTCTGTTGAAGAGGAATAAGATAATAATACCAGCGTCACTTCAACCAGACATACTATAGCAACTACATACATCACAGCAGGGGATTGAGAAAACAAAGATAAAAAGTAGAACGGCAGTATAATGGATAGGGATCAATCGAGACATTGAAGACATAGTTACGGAATGCCCGATGTGCCAAAAATACCAACCAATATGAGATCCCACCCTACCTTTAGCAATACATAAGTACTGAACTCTTTTCTATGGAAGACAACGAATACCTCCTGAAAGTTGATCAGTTTAGCAAGTGTCCATTCCTAAAACGCCCCCATTCCACTACACGACATCTACAACTGTAATAAACCAACTGAAGCTGCTATTTAACACCAATAATCACAGTCCGGCCCACCTCTCAGACTCTTCTGCATGTATCTTAACAATCTCCTTATTTCCTCTATTCGGGGGCCTCAGTTCTCGCTCCCCCTCTCAATCGCACCTTTATAGGTAGTTCTACGTCCTTAGATGCTTTTTCGATTTCTAACCGTTCTTTCAACTGGACTAATGGAATCTCATCCTCTTCTCCCCAACTATCCGATCCTTCATTACTCATCTTCAGTGCACCATCTGCTTCATTACCTTTCTCAATGTAGCTACTTCCACGATTGTCGATCGTCTTTATTCTCTCCAAACTATCTGGAGTAATCATAATTTCCTCCTCCCCTTCTTCGCTATCAGTCTCTAATTCTTCGGGTTCAACCAAGGTTGCCCTCCTGAATCCACTTTCCGCTCTCCTCTCTTTAGCTCGTTCCCATTCAACTACCTCGGCTAATTTTATATCGTCAGCATGTACTCGTTTTACCCTTCCTGCTACTTGATCCCAAATTATGTAAGTAACAGGTCCCGTCTGTTCCACTATTCTATAAAAAGGAATCCATCTCCGATCCAGTTTACCTTTCCTCAGGTGTACTTTGTAATATACTGGATCACCCAGTTGGAAGTTAATTTCCTTCCTGTTTTGATTTACTCTGTCATTACGCCTCTTCTGAGCTCTCCTGATTTTCCTTCACCTGAGTAAAAAAAAACTTATGTTGTTGCTCCAAGATCAATTTATGGTGATCTTCTCCCATATATTTACTTCTGGGTCTTAACAAATTATCTATCGCTAAGACCACATATCTGCCAAATAGCCTATAATAAGGGGAAAATTTTGCGGTTTCGTTCATCGAAAATCGCACAGCAGCCAGCGCCTGAGTTAGATACTCATCCCAGCTGTCCTTGTTATCTCCTGCTAACTTCGCTAGTACATCGGCTAAGATCTAGTGGAATCTTTCTACCTTCGCATTGGGATGGTATGGGGAGGTGGTATGTGTATAGTATCCTCTCAGAGTCTCCTCCATAATCTGATTTACATTCTCCGGTCCATTGTCAGCAACCAATTGCTCAGGGGCTCCATATCTAAGAAATATCTCCCGAAGTATGATATTTGATACTTTTCCGGCTTTCTTGTCAAGTATCACGAAGGCCTCTGACCAATTTGTGAGCCAGTCCACGAAGCTCACTATATCTGAATTTCCACGAGGAGTTTGTCCGTAGGCCCTGAAATATCCATGCTCACCTTCTGAAATGGGTAATTGGGAATATCTCTCTCGTTCACTGGGGAGACCCTATTATCCCGACTCTGCGATTGACACGTTATGCACTTGTTCACATAAACCAATACATCATTATACAATCTTGGCCAAAATAATTCCTGCTTATTAATTCATAGGTTCTATTAATCCACATAGGAACAAAGCGCCTGTAATATCCAATGGCTTTTATAAAGCCACGTACCGCACTCACTGTCTTGGGCTCCGGCATAGCCCTTATAACTTCTACCTTTTCTAAATCAGGTTTTATTCCCGTTTTGTTTATAATAAAACCCAAATACTTGATCTAGCCCTTCACAAATTGACATTTAGGCAATTTTAACTTCAATCCGTGTTTCCTCAACCGATCGAACACTTTCTGCAGGTGTCCAAAGTGCTCCTCAAGTGTCTTAGAAAACACTATAATATCATCCAAGTAAGCCATAGCAAAATCTTCCATACCTCCTAGCACTATGGACATCAACTGAGTAAATGCAGATAACCCAAACGGCATCACACGGAAATTGAAGAGACTCACGTGACAAGTGAAAGCTGTCTTCTGGTCTTTTTCATTCAAGGCTACCTGCCAATAACCTGACCTTAGATCCAGCGTAGAAAAACAGGTTGACTTTCTCAAAAGCGTCAGAATATCATCGATCAGCGGTAAAGGTACGACTAACGGTTTTGTTATGGTCTAACTGTCTAAAATCCACACAAAATCTATGTACTTCATCCTTCTTTTCCACAATGACTATTAAAAAACTCCATGGGGATCTAGATCTCTCTATTACTCCTGAGTCCAACATTACATTTACTGCCTCTTTCACTAATTCTCTCTTATGGATCGGGGTCCTATAAGGCCTCAATTTAATTGGTCACCAGTATCTACTTTTATTTGAACTGTCCTAGTCTGTCCTAACTCCTTGTCAGTATTAGCTACCACATCTCGATTAGCTTCTAGCAGTTTCCTTATCTCATTTTCATATCTTTCAGGCACTACCAAGTCTTCTTCCTTTATTTCGAGGCTACTAGTCTCTACCCTTCTTCCATGGTTCTTGCTTACTTTCAGTTGCTTCATAATTTTTAGTGGACAAGCGTAACTTAACTCTTCTCCTTGTTTTATTGTAATAGTTTTATTGGTTGTATTAACCAGCAATAGGGGCACCATCTCCATCCATTCTACCACGGTACTACACAAGGTCACCCTCTTCTTCACCATTATCATACCTCTCTGTAGGTGTTATCTGATATAACCCTTCCGTTAGTTTCTCCACTGTCTTTATCCTTCCTTCACATGAAACAGCCATCCTAGGGGGAAGTTTCACATCGGTCTGGGCTACTACGGGGCACTTCTTTTCACCTTCATGCCCTAATGGAACCGCTACTCCTCCCAAAAATAATGTATCCGTGTCAAAGCAGATTTAGGCCTTATTCAGCCTAAGCCAGTCACTCCCTAAAATTAATTCCCCGCACAAATCTGGTGCCACATACACCTTAAGCTCACCGGTGGTCCTCGTCAATTTGAATGGTAGCTATGTCATACCCTCTATTCTCATCTGACTACTATCTGCCTAGATAATGAATAAATCCACTGGCTGAAGTTTTCTATCTAACCCCAGCTGTCTAAACACCTTGGAATTTATTAAGGAGACAGTCGCTCCAGTATCCACTAATGTCTTTACTGTCTTGTGCCACATCAACGCATTACAGGTAAATTCCAGCCCCTCTTTAAATAGCTGAAATATCTGGGCTCTGTCCCTATTCCTCAACCTTCCTTTAATTTTATTTCCCTGGCTTTCCTATTTTTCAAACCCAATATGGGTGCTGGTAATAGGGGCTCATCGTTCTCTACCCTAGGCCAGCTTCTCTTGGGTAGGGTGGGGACTGGTCTTCTTGTACCCCTTATTTCTTCCCTTCCTCTCTCAGCACCTTTTCTTCCTGGACAATTCCTTCTTAAGTGTCCAGCCGTCTTACATAGCCAGCGCTTACGCCATTTACAGTTGACTGCAAAATGTCCAGCCACACCACAGGACCAGCACTTTAGTGGCCTTGTTTTTAATGGGGCCACCCTGTCCCTTCTCTACGGGGTTTCCACTGTTGTTTCCCGGTCGCTTATTCTTTTCGGGGAGGGGGTACTAGGATGTCTATTTTAGTGCAATTCGGACCTAGAGACCTGGGGTCTCCTTACCAATTGGTGGGACAGTCTCTGGTCCTGTGTCCTCCGTAATTGTAGGTCCAGCATACCAGCCCATACCGCCCTGGGGTGGACTTATAAAATCCGTACCGTATATCTCATTCCTTCTGGTTGGTGTCGGTCTCGACCTCCCAATCCTTCTCTTTCGCGTCCTTACGGGGTTTTATGTTCACTATTCTATTTCTGGAGTTTTTCTCTGTACCCTTCCAACTCCTGGATCTTTAGGCTCCTTGGTTTCTGTTGTTTCTTATCCATTCCCAGATCCTCTCGCTATTTTTAGCTTCTTCCAGGGGCTCCATCAATCTACAGGGCCCACCCTTCAGGACGTTACCCCTCATGTCATCATCACGGATGGCGTCCATAAAAGCGTTTGCTAACAGCGCCTGAATCGCCCCATTTTCTCTTATTTCTGGATTCAGAAATGCTAACTCCGCCAATCCCCTCATCTTATTTCTTAGGTCCTCAAGAGTTTCCCCAACTTCCTATTTAATCCTAAACAATTTCCGCGCCTCTATGGTTGTTCGCTCGCTAGCATATCGTCTGATTAGGGTTTCTTTCAGCTCGTCCCATGTTATCTTGGGGTTCTCTTTGTATAAAACCCCGATAAGTTTTGAGATTGGTCCAGCTGCTGCTTCATAAGCTAACAGCACCATCTCCCAGTCTGTCAACCCGCACACCAGCTGTTTCTTTTGTATAGCTACTAACAATTCATGAAATGCTGTCGGGTTGCCTCGGTAGGTGGGTAACTTCATCCTACCCAACAGGCCTCTAAAGGCCGCCGTTATTTCGAGAACCGTCGCTTCACCCTCCGTACTGTCTACTCATCTATTCTGGCGGTATACCTCAATTAATAAGTAATTTGAAGGGTGAGGGTCACACTAATCGTTACTGGCTGTTTTCACACACCACAATTGAGCGATAAAAGAACCCTAAAAATCAGTAATGGAGGGAAACCAATCGGTGACCTACCTGGGGTGTACTTCTGCTGCTGTTTTGCTGCTTCTGTAACTATCGGCTCTTCGAATCAATATAATCTTTCGATTCAGCTCATCAATAATACATATAATAATACAATTCCTGTGTCAAATAGTTGAATGTCTCTTGTATATGAACAATGATCTACAAAAGAAAATACTTCGTGTAATGTCGTTAAAGGAGAGCGATGGCTTAGTTTTAAGCCTTTTTGGTCTGTTCTTAGCGCAACTAGTACAACCGTCGATGTTACCGTACTCAGTAGTAGGTATATTAGTGGTAGCAGGAACAGAAGTACTTATCTCAACAGGGCATGTTAGCGAACGCTTCGTTCCAATTTCTGACGTCATTTCCTCTCCTCCTCGAGTGTCCAACTCGTCTCTCCACTATCTCTAACCCAACTCAACTTTACTCTTTATATAGAGAACTGGTGACGTATTTGTTTTTCTAGTGCGAATGTACTTACATAATTTTATCAGGAACGGGTTTGACCCATTTCTCGACACACTTCTCAATTAAAATTCACACTCCTTTCATCTTTCATCAGTATTCTGACTATTGACATTGTTCTAAGTTTATCTATTAATAGCTCTGAGCAATTTTGGTAAACTTTGCATAGATTCATGCTGTCTTGTTATCGATAAAATTAACCTTTAGATCAAGACATTCTGAATTCTATTTTATATTAATACTCTGGTATCTTTTGTACGCTTAAAGAGAAAAAAAGATTGTATCTCGTTTTCTACATAAAATCTGTAACATTTACATTTCAAAGTCTTTACAGCATTTTTAACAGCTTGGTTCTTTTGAAAACTCCTTTTTTCCTGTTTTCCAGCATATTCTCCTTTAATATCATTATTATTATTTCGGGGTGATATTGCCCCCCGCCACACTACATAAAAAGGAAAATGCCATAGGCAAACCAATTTCATTTTTATCTGTAAAATTGAACAAAGAACAACAAAAATACAGTGCCTTCTCGAGGGAATTACTCACGATTTATTTGTCTATAAGACATTTCCGGCATTTACTTGAAGGTCGAAATTTTACTTTTTTCACGGATCACAAGCAGAAAGGAAACCAAAATATTTTACCATTATTAAAAATGGTAAACGAGATACTGTCTCCATAGAGAGACTAAAACCTGTGTACTTGGAATTACGTACAAGGAACAGTCTACATCTTCACTACTAGACACCAAGGTGTGCGTACCAACTCTTTTCCCAACAAACATACCTGCAAAAGTCACTACAAAATCCGGTAGAAAAGTCAATTGACCCACTCACTTTAAAACTTTAAACACTATGTCAGATATTGAAAATATTTCCAATATTTATCAATCTAAGGAATAAAATTCTACACGGTGCAATAGATAAATTGCCGCCATTTTATATTTTTTTATTATGTGCGTTGTTTGTTTATGATTTTGTCGACTGCCCAGTATAATAGGGTCAGTTGGGCATCGTCCGTGAGAAAAAGAGCATTATGACGCAATTCACTCCTCCAGAAATTTGGAAACGGCATGCTGAACTGCTTGGCATTTGTGCTGAAAGCTCCCATTCGAAGATTTCAGATTGTTTGAGTGTCAATTTGAGAACAGCTTAGAGGATTCGGAAAGACTTTGATGAGCCTAATGGTGATTACAAAGGTACTGTAGCTCGGAAAACTCACTCTGATCATTCTGATTAGAAAATAACTTCCGAATTTGTTGGTGAGGATCTCTGACTCAACCTGGAGGCCTACATCACATGCCTTGAGTAGGTAGTGTTGCACTGAGTCAAGAGGGTGGCTGCTGGAAGACCATGTGTCTGGCAACAGGACTCTGAACCATGCCACGCAAGTAGGAGAATCCAGTCATAGCTGTCAGAAAATTTTTGCGACCACATCACCCCTTATATCTGGCAACGTAACTTCCCAGACTGCAACTCCCTTGATAATTATGTGTAGGGCGCAGTTGGGCGAGAGATCAACAAAACACCTCATAACACCTAAGATGAACTGAAGGCAAGGATTATGGCAGAATTCAACAACTTAACGAGACCTTCCAGAATAGTTGCAGGAGATTCCGAAATCTGTGGTGGCCGCGGTTGATACCAAAGGTGATTTTATTGAATAAATTTATTCTTATTTCAAGATATTTTTGTGTAATTTTGGTAAATATATCTGATAAAATGAGATGTTAGTGTTATTTTTATTTTTTGCATAATTTAGACGACAATTTATCCATCGCATCCTGTATGTATATTTTTCGAACTAATAAAACCCCATCAGGAGGTTTGTTTGATAAACGATAATTACTAAGGAAAATACCGCCAAAATACATGGCGGGCGTAGTTGTAGACCTACCACGTGTTATTTTGGGACCATTTCGAGAATAATAATAATTCCTTTCACCACTCCTGCAAATGTTTCATTTAAAAGGTGTGTTATTGTTGTTGTTAAATGTTTAAACCGACCCAGATAAAAACAAAAACCTGGGGACACGGTTACCAATACGGTTACTCTTATCTATATTTCGCAAGTTATTATCCAAAATAAAATCACCCGGTTTCATTACATTTTCAGATAACATTTCATTTATAATTCAGCTCATATTATGTTGTTAATTGTAGTCAGAATGTATGTTTCCCCGAGGGGTTTGTTGTCCTCAAAATTGTTGTCCTCAAAATTTAATTTTAGTGCTAACTGTCAACTTCCTTTAACCTGTTGTTGAAAGTAAGTTACAGCGAGCCAATCGTTTACAATCATGGTGTTCACCTAATTCGTTGTATAGTAGAACTTTTATTTTATATTTAGTACAGAGAACATATGACGTCATAGTCTGAACTGAAAATATATGCATGCCTTATAGCTATGCAATAAATAATTACGGAAGAATTAGTTTTGCAGGGATAAATTTTTGCTTGTTCCTATTTTGCTGTCTTCAATTTATTTTTGATCATTCTATGATTTCTGTTCAATTTTTCCCTTCAACAAAATCTTGTTTCTCTTCCTTGTAACCCATGGAAATATTTATATATCTAAAATTAAAAAAAAAAAAGTATCAATAACTGTACTATTTTATATACTTATTGACAAAAGAATGAACAACATTCAAGTTGCATAATATCAGCAAATGCTGACGTGAGATTTGTGCGCATGAAACTAAATAAAAGAAAGGTGAAGAATTAGCTGATTAACTAAAAAATTAACCGAGCACATTAACTGAAACACTGATTTAGCAGGCAGAGTTCAATTTTTAAGCACACATTTACACATTAAAACTTATTCCTTTGGAGATTGTCGAGCTAAATTAATTGGTTGTGGACAGCCAATTCATTTTACTTTTGACAGATTAATGTCTTCTGAGCTTCTCTTTATCTATTGAATTGAAGCTCAAGTATCACAATATAAAAATCTCTCTCCCCTTCACCCTCTAACTCTCTCTAATTGTGTTTGATTTTAAGTAAGATTCTGAGTGTATATTTAATAAAACAATCTTCACGAATTTGCTATTGACCGAATACTCTTCAAGTTTAGTGTCCTTGTGTCATGTTTACCATGAAAGCAACAACACCATCGAATGAAATTAAGAGAATCATTGTTTTAAATCGTAGTATATTGCTTTTTTGTTTATTCTGTGAGATTCCATCGAATATCTTGTTACTTTGCATTAAGTTCAGTAGTTAAACACATAACCGTTTTTATTTTGAGTGTTCTTTTCTTTGTTAATCTTCACTTCTACTCCATTTACACTTCCTTTTCTCTCCCCTATCCATTGTGAATATATTGTCCATTATCAGCTATATCAAAATGAAGCTAATAGCATCCGTCAAGTAGACATCAAACTCCGTCCTCCCATCACACCTGTGGTCCATTTTAGAAAACCATGGAGCTGTCGAGTGGAATAAATCAAAGGCGGTGGGGGGTGTAAAGGAGGTGAAAATTGAGCCGTAAACTAACGCCTTGTAAAGTGTTAACATGAAGAGGGTCCGTGTTTATCCAATACAGCGACAGCTACCATTGAACAATTGCGGCAAGTTCTACTATTTTCCCGATTGCTGGTAGCTTTATCTATTCCTAACTCCGCTCAGTCGCTTCTAATGATGGATTCTATCACTGACAAGTTTTCTCTTTAAACTAATTTTTATCGCTGTTTCTATGAACTGGCAGAAATTTGAACGCGAACCCCTTCTTCATAGGAAATACGTAAAAGCCGAAATAAATTTTTTTAATGATTTTAAGGTTTTAGAAGGATTCTTTAAGTGCTTGTGTCGTATTTTATTTTTTATTTATGTTCACCCAATACAAGGCCCCAAAACCACTCAAAGGTACTGAATGAGGTGAATGGTATGGACGTAAGAGGAGGAAGTAGGAAGTGAAGATTTTTACTAGGATAAGGAGGATAAATAACGATTGACCCTGGACTAGAAGATGTCAAGATTGAAGTGTTCGGGAAGCATCCACGCAGCAATGTTTCACAAAGTTGCTGTACTTGGGAAGAATTTGAGTGGAGGTGAGTCAATCATGTGGCATGGTGGGTTTTAGCTGTAAAGGTCTGAACTGGTGAAAGTAAAGAATGAAGCTTATCAGAACATTTGCTAGAGTAACGATAGGCTTACGACGTTGTGGGAAAGGTGCTGTAGGGTGGAAAATAAATCAGCCATCACAAGGCTGCGTAAAAGATTTTTTAAAACTCTATCAAGGCTGGAAAGTGATGATTAGGAAGCTTCAGCCCTGATATAGCAGCAATACTTCATTTTTAGTTTGATCTGGCTATTGTTAAGATACAGTATATCAGGAGGAGTCCGGTACTTCCTAGAGCGGTACAATTCCTGCCATTTTACAGGAATATATCGTTCCACTTGAGGTCTGGGATGAACTTGAGTCACGAGAGACGCCCAAAGTAAGGATTTTTCTTTAGAGTGAAAGTGAACATCATGAACGGAGAAAATTTAAGGTCTGATTAGTAACGATGAAACGTTACCATCTTGATAGTTGAGGTACTGAAAGTCACAAGCCAATTTTTCTCCTATTGAACTGATCAGCCGCCAGGCTTTCATCACTTTGATTTTGGCAGAAGCACCAATAAACTGTGCTATCGTCTGCATAGATATTTATTAATGTAAGAATTCTGAACAGTGCCTTTAACCCTAACCCTGCCTTTAAAGATACTATTCAGCTTTGCTTGATCATTGATTTCTCGAATATTCAAGCCGGTAGACGAAAATAAATAAATATACTCTTTAATAAATAAATGGAGCGTCTATTCAAATAAGAATATCTACCAAAAATAATGTTTAAGTAATAAAAATCTGTCGGATTAATAAACAAAAAATCCATTCCTTCATGTCTGTGTATGTGTATACTAAATTTGATTAATGTTTCTGGAAGAATCAATGCAAACGACTACTGACTATAAACAGTGTTAGGACTTAAGGCTTTGCTATTCAGTTACCTGCAACAAACAATTACAAATTATGAAGTAATAGACCAAAATCAAAGCAAAACTTTCCATAGACATTTTAACTCTTGATAATGTATCATATACGTGTGCTAAGTGTTAAATATTTTCTGTCATGGTGATATTAGTAGGGTTAAATTTATTTTATATTAAAGAATAGTTTCCCTGTGTAAATTTTATTGAATGTAGCAAGGAGGACAATTTTGAACGGATTTTTGTTGTTGAATTAATTTTTTTCTATAGTGAGTTTGTGATATTGACAATAAAATGGAAGTTCAATTCCCAAATGATTTCTAAATCTTAGGGCAATATTGCTTACGTATATCTATTGTAAAATTCACTATAAGAGGATCATAAACGTATAAGAGACTGGGAAATATCTTGTGCATGTTATGTTCTCTATTGAATAAAATCAGCGTATAGATCCCACTGATTCATTGGCTAATAACATTTCATTTAATTCATTTAAAATGCTGTATAAATGTACACCTTATGAATTATTTGGTTGGTGCAAAAATAATGACGTAATAATGTCGTTTTTTGACATTTTTAACGTCAAAAACGACATTATTACGTCATTATTTTTGCACCAACCTAATAATTCGAATACATTCAACATGGCTGTTAGCATTTTGTTGTAGAAAATAATTGTGTACAAAAAATTAACAATATGAAATCCTTATCTAAATGATTTTACAAACATGCAAACGAATTGGGTTTTTGAAACAAATACTTTTTACTCGTGCATTGTGTACGTAATAAACAAGAAATTAGCTTTTTTTTACTCGTCGTTTACTCCTTAATATATCTTATCATTTTCATATTTTGCTTTTTCATTTCATTTGCAAAATATTCTCAAGAAATGTAATATTTTAGCTTGTTATCGCAAGTTTGAACCACAAACCGGCCACTAAAGTGTTATTATTGCAAAATCTGTAGTATTCAAATGTCAGAATTGACCTAATAAATATTTTCCACATAAAACAACGTGAAACCACAGTTGTCTGTTTTCATTAATATATTCATGAAATTTATTAATACAGATGTTACAATAAAAGGCAATGCTGAACAAAATACAATACAATTAAATATCTCATTTTCAATCTATATTGATGCTTTTTATGTATTGTATATGCATTTTATTGCTACTCACATATTTTTCGCAGTTTGAGCTAATCTTTAATCTTCATTCTATTTTGAACTGTGAAAATAACTGATCTATTTTTTGTATTTTGTAAAATTCATCAAGACCCACTTTTTACAAGAATTTAATCACTGATTAACTCACACTAATGTCCTCGTCTTGGTTGTTATAGTGACATCGTTTCTAGTCAAATGTTCTGTCATTGAAAAAAATATAGAAAATGTACCAATGAAAATTGAAATGGTGGCACAGACTAAAACTTCAGAAAATTATAGATATCTTCGTTAATTGCTTACTACAAAATGTTAATTTTTCATGTTGATAGAATCGGTTAATTTGAACCGTTTTGATTTCTGATAGTTCTGATTCACCTTCCCAAATGACGGAAATTCTTTTTTCCCATATGGTTTATACAGTTGAATTCAACATGTTTGACCAGAATCTAATTTGGATACGGGTAATAAACAATGTAGGAAAAGGGATTTATTTGTATTTGGTAGATCATTCATACGTTTCAAGAAAGAATTCCAGCGTCAAATGTAACAGGGAAAATGAAGGGTAGTCTTTAGTTAACTGTTATTTTTTGCAACCAGTGACTCTCATAGCCTAAGTGGTATTGCAGCTATAACAGTAAAATAATCCTCTCACGATAAAAGAATGAGAGGCCAAGTTTTGTCAATCGTCAATTTGTTATTTTCGAGTGGCAGTATCGACTGACTGATGTAGATTGATGATGAAAAGCAACTGTAATTAAAATGATTGAAATACTAATCAAAAACTGATGTATTATTTAAGTAATACATTAAGTGCTCAACTTAGAAAATTAGTATTATACACACACACACACACACACACACATATATATATATATATATATATATATATATATATATATTGTTTGGGTTATAAAAACTTCACCAGGGTCATATGGTATCCTACGTTTAGAAAGGT
Organism: Acanthosepion lycidas; assembly: GCA_963932145.1. Taxonomy (NCBI): domain Eukaryota; kingdom Metazoa; phylum Mollusca; class Cephalopoda; order Sepiida; family Sepiidae; genus Acanthosepion; species Acanthosepion lycidas. The sequence goes on from OZ010578.1 coordinate 67,975,378, forward strand.
TCGGATATTTCTATGTAAAGTAAGTATACAAGTATACAATAATACTCTGAATAATTTAGTTGATTAGATATTGTAATAAATAATGAAAACCAGTGAATAAGTGTGCCGAAACAAATTAACGAAGAGTCAAGAAACATAAGAGAAACTATTCAAACGACTTTTTACTGAAGCAAAATGTTGCAGTTTGCTGTCAAAGGATTTGAGGAAAAAACTACAAATTTTCTGAGTTATTTTTTGACTCTCCTTATTATTCCCGTTTTCTCATCTTTCTTTAATATTAACCAGATGTTCTAATTTACATACTGAAAGAATATCTAAGACACCGAAAATTAGTTGTCTTATATATTTTTTAACGTCTGAAAGGGAGCTTGTTCGAAATCGTATACCGTCCAGCAATCTCATTTGATCCATCATCTTGGCTTTTTTCTCTTGTTTTTGTTTTCTTAGCCCAACATCAGCATCAGTCATTAAATGGAAAAACGAAACCTGAAACCGTCGAATGTCCTCAGAGCACTGGTCAGTTAGAATATTGTTCAGTTCAGTGACTTGACATTAACTTTTGTAGTCAGCATATCGAGGGGTTGTTGGTCTAAGGTTTAGGCATCGCTGTCCAGCCCACACAGAATATAAACATATATTATCTTGTTGGTGCCTTATTTTAGTTAAAGAGTCTTGTTTGTTGTTACTTTTCATAAAGTAAGTTTTTCTTAATATTGACGATTCAGAATTAATTTGATTTAATTTTTGACTCGCCGATTTAGAGTACTAGCGTTCTTTTTTTTTTCTTTTTACCAAGCCACAAATTGACTCGAGCTAAAAATATTGCTCGAGCTATATTAATCCTATAAGCTCTTTTTAAACTTGATAACACATGCACATGTTTATTAAAACTGACAAACAGTAAACACGTGTGCAAACATGAATTAATAATTTTATGTACAAAAAAAATGAATGTTGATATTTCTTTGACGGGATCGATGATGTTAAAATTTGTTCTAAAATATTTACTTCGTAATAGTTATATGATGTAATATCAACAAGCTATACATAATTTTAAATAACGTCTATTTAAATCTTTTAGGCGTATGTCAAAGCTTTTTTGAAAACTAGAAGCTAGGATCCACAGTTGAAAACCGGTTTTGAGTGTTTCGAATTCAGTATTCATTTGTTGAGTAAAAAATGACTGTAAACATAACATGCAACACAAACTGAGCAAAATAGCAAGAGATGATGATTATTGAAACCTACAAAGATGGTTTAATTAAAAGTCTGTGCTGTAAATGGTTTACATAATGTGAATTTGACTTGGAGAAGAAACAACTTAGAACACAAGAATTTGGAAGAGGTGATTTGTAAGTTCTTTTTTAATAATGACCCCCACTCAACCAACGTTTGAATTGATTGAAAAACTTAATGTCGATCATTCAATAGTTGTATGATGTTTGCAAAATATGAAGAAGATTCAAAAAGTATGAAAAGGGGCTTATATGAATTGTTAGGATGAAGTATGGATCAATGTCCAATAACCTGAATTTTACTTCCTGACAGACTTGAAAATGATAATCTGAAATGTCAAAAATCATGGACAAACCAAGAGCTTCAAGAACAAAATCATTTATAAAATGTTATTTCTTTTTATTTGATGTATGAATATATATGTATTACGTATACATCAAAATTAATGAAGAACATTAATTGACAAAACAATTAACATGAACCTCGGTAGTGAAATTACAAAAGAACGCTGTTTAAACTAATTTGGTCTTGGGTGACAGTTGCAAGTGATTTTTTCAACAGTCTCGCAAAATATGTAAATATAGGTAACTCCACGAAATCGCTAAAAAAATAGCATAGCATGATGAAAAAGACGCCAAACTTGACGAAAACAAAATTTTATCGTCTAAATATTCATCTTATTATAAAGAGGAAAGAACAAATTTTTTTAATTATTTAAAAAAAATTTTCTTTCTTTTTAGAACATTCTAAATTTTGATTAAAAAAACCTTGTTTCTCTTTGTATCACCGGAACTAGTAAAATAACATATACAATTTTTAGCACGTTTTTTTTTTTTTTTGTTTTTGTATGACACACAATAATTTGGAAAATCTTGCAAAAATAAAAATAATTGTCGGATGTTAATGAAACTTTCAGAAACTATTCACAGATGATCGAAATTATTATAAATAAGATTTTTTTTTTTTTTTTATCTTATTAAAGTCATGGCAGAAATATTTTTTTATATTTATTACCCCCCTAACTAACTTTATGAAAACGCTAGAAATTCGATCACATCAGGTTAAGTGATTACAATAGTTAAAAAGCACAGGGCTTTGAGGAATGCAACTCATGATTTTTTTTTTTTTTTTTTTTTTTTTAATGGATCTGCACTACCTGAAAATCAGCTCTGAATTGTAACATACAAAACTCAATAAAACAAAGATATTATTTAATTTCAAATGCTTTTATTTGCGTTTAGTTGTTTTTATGAAAATGGACAATATTTTCTGAAAGCAAAAAATTTTTTCGATGAAAAATGAATTTTTAATACAATTATTTGTTTTTTTTTTTTTTTTAATTATAATAGATTTTTACATTTAAGTTGTTAAAATATAAAATTAGTTAAAAGCCGCATTGGGTTTCCTAAGTGTCCTTATGAGATAGATCTTTTTTTAGCGCGTTGTAAATTATATTATTTTGACTAATCAGAAGATCCGCAGTAATTAAGAAATGTAATTTTGTGTTTATAATCGGGCTGTAATTATAAAGTACGGAAGACCAACCAGAATAAGTTGCGTTATTTGAGTTAAGCATTGTTCTCCACTGTTAAGGCATTTACTTTTGCGAAACACGTGTGGAGAAGTTAATTTGATTTTTCAATTTCAACTGAGAAGGGTACCTACAAGTATCAGTATCATCTTATGAAATTTATATGATCTTATTTTTATATTAATCTCAGTTATGACATTTTTCCATAAATGAAATATCAAAATTAATAATAAAATGAAGGGAAATACAAATAACATAGTAAAATGTAATAAATGTGCATAAAATTATAGTATTTTATGTACACTGCTGATAAAATTTCATAAGAAAGGTACCTATAAATTAATTAGATACCTTTCTTATGAAATATGAAATTTAATCTCTCTCTTAACAGTCTTATTTTAATTTCTTTATAATATATTTTCCATAAAACATTGTAAACGTAAAGGTGAAAACTAAGTGCAAAAAAAAATTAGAGCGCTGAAAGTTTTCCTTAAAAATAACGAGGTAAATAATTTGTTCACTTAAATCTCAATAGCTTCACTTTTCGGCTTCCGTAGAACAAATTATGATCCCGTAAATCCGTCAATACGTCATTCAACAACTGTCAAGTGATGCGAAAGGTTATGACCTGCTTTGTTTTATTTTCAAATTACATCTTTTCGGCGCAGTCAACCTTGGTTCAAAATATTTTAAATAAACATTATAATTTCTGATTTTCTTAAAATAAGTTTTGAAAAATGATAATTGATTTTTAAAAGAATTTCAAAGTGAGATTTTCATCTTTTTTATAAAATGGAAAAAAATGGATGCCATAATCGATTATCTGTCAATTTTGCTGACTAAAAAAAAAACACGATTTTTAACGAAAATTTCGGACGTGGTCGGAACGATTAAAAAATGTAAAAAAATACCCCCAAAATACTTTGATCTTTCCTCTTAATAATAACATGAACATTTAGTCGATAAAATTTTGTTTCCGTCAAGTTTGGCGTCTTTTTCATCATACTATGCTTTTTTTAGCGATCTCATGGAGATACTTATGTAAATATGTCCTGCGAAGATGTAGAGTCTGTATTCCATTTTATCATTTTTATATAATGCTTATTACAAGTAGGAAAGGCATTGTTTTATTAATTGGAGTGGTGAATGGGTAGTCAGTAAGTATAAACAATATGTCGAGAGTTGATGAACATCGGCTAACAAACATATGTGCTGTTATTATAGATATAATATATATATATTACCTGTTCAGGGTGTCGGCGTTGTTGGTTATTCATGAGAGTGAAAAAAAGAATGGTACTTTTTAAAAACTTTCCAGCTTCTATTTCAGTCTTCATATTTCTTCTTTTCCCAATTTTCTCTCCTTTCTATTCTCATTTTCCACTTGTCCATTTTACCCTTTTCCTCTTATCTTGTAATTTCTATTTCTATCCTGATTGTTTCCATCATTTACTCTTCGTTTCCTTTTCTATTACACTCATCTCTTCTTCCCTCCTCTTAATTACACAAAATACAACTTCGAGCGCATCACTTCTTTATACACTACAGTTGCTTTCTCAGAGATTCTCAAAGGGAATATCAGAGACTAACGTTGAAAATATTATTTAAACATTTAATTAGGTGTGATAATTGTAACTACTCGTGTTACCGTTAGGCGAGAAGATGATCTTTTGGTCGAGGACTAATATCAACAAACTGATGGGTCGAGAAATGGTGGGAACAAAGTCGATAGCAAAACGGCTATGTGAAATTTACTCCTGTTTCACATTTGCGTAAAATGGCTTTGAAGCCAAAAAATAAATGAAGGAAACGAAAGATAAATAAAAAGAAAGTGATTTGAAGAGAATAAACAAAAAAAAAAAAAAAAAAAAACAGAAAAAGAAAAAAAACTGAATTGGAAATTACCAGAGAAAACGAAAGATGACATTATAGTATCAAGACAGTTGTTAAAACAATCCTCATTCCTAATGGGACTGTAAAGGAAAATACCATAGTTGCTTCCCCAAAGGAAACTAGATCACAAATTCCCTTTCTTTTTTTGGTACATTTTCTCTATTCTTGGTTCTTTGTTTTTGTGCGTCTGAAATAATTTTCTGCTGGGACAAGCAGCCATTCAGATGGAATATGGCGGTTTCAGTAGATTTTACACGTGTAATGTATATGGATACAGAGAGGGAATATGGATAGAGTAGGAAGTTTGGCAAAGAGAGAATTTAAGAAAGGAATAAAAGCAAATATGAATGGAAGAGAAATCAGAAAATGAATAAACGTAATCTAATGAAAGGGAAAGAGGAAAGAGAAAGCGAAAGGAAATATCAAATATGAAATACAAAGCGAAAGAGAATATAAAGTGATAAAGAGAGAGCGATAAAGATCATCAAGCAAGAAAGAGAAGAGAAAGTGAAAGATAACATCAAATAAGGAAGTTAACATGAAAAAGAACATTAAATAAGAAAGAGAAAAAGAACGTGAAAAAGTATATTCAGAAAGATAAAGTTAACATAAGAAAGAGATCATGAAGTATTGAAGAGAGAAAACGACAAGGAACTTTAAGAAAAAAGAGAAAGAGCAATTGAACATCAATAAGAAGGAAAAAGAGAAAGCGAAAGAGATTATTAAGAAAGAAAGGAAAAGAAACCAAAAGAGATTATCATGAAAGAAAGACGAACAGAGAAGGAACATCAAGAAGAAGAAAGAGAAAGAGAACATCAAGTAAGAAAGCGTGAATGAAAGAGAACAATTAAGAAAAAACGGAAAAACAATCCGGTGAGAGAGAGAGAGAGAGAGGTCCTCAAGTAGGAAAGGGGAAGAGAAAGTAAAAGAGAAAATTGAGTGAGAAAGAGTAAACAAAAAAATCACGTAAGAAAGATAATGAGAAAGCGAAAAAGAGCATCATGTGTAGAAAGAAAAATATCGAGAAAGAAACAGCTAAAGAGTATATCGAATAAAAAAGAGAATGATAAATCGAAGTAAAAACAGAAAGAGACACGAATGAAAATACCAAGAAAGGAAGAAGAAGGAGAAAGTGAAAAGAGACATCAAGTAAAAAGGAGAAAGCGAAAACGAAAGGAACCAAAGTAAAACAGATAAAGAGAAAGCGGAAGAGAACGTCACGTAAAAAAAGAAAACAACATGTAAGAGAGAGAAAACGAAAGAGAGTATTGTGTAAGAAAACGAAATAGAAAGCGAAAGAGAAGATAAAGTAAAAAAGACAAAGTTAAAGGGAACATAAAGTAAAAGAAAGAGAAGGAGAAAAAGAATATCAATTGAGAAAAAAAAGCACGAGTTAAGAAAGAGAAAGCTAAAATAAGATCAAGGAAGAAAGAGAAAGCGAAATAAAACGTCAAGTCGGAAAGAGAAAGTGAATAAGATCAATTAATGAACAGTGAAAACGAAAAGAACGTCAGTAAGAAAGAGAAAGAGAAGGCGTTATAGAGTGTCTAGCTAGTAATAAAGAGAAAGAGAAAATTAAGTAAGGATAAAAGGCGTAAACGAAAATCATGTAAGAATGAAGACGCAATAATAACATCAAGTAAGAAGGAGGAAGAAAGGGAACACTAAAGAGAACATGACGGAAAGAAAAGAGAAAGCAGAGGGGAATATCAAGAAAGAGAAAGTAAAATGAGAAAAAGAAAGAGAAGATCGATTAAGAAAGAAAAGTGAAAGAGAAAAATGAAGTTAGAAAGAGAAAGCCAAAAAAAAAAAAACGTCAAGTGGGTTAAAGAAAACGAACAGATCAGGTTAGAAAGAGAATGAGAAAGGGAAAGAGATCATCAAGTAAGAAACATAAAAAGAAAACGGAGAAAACATCAAGAGAATGTGTGCAAGTAAGAAAGAGAATCCGAAAGAGAAAATCAAGGAAGAAAGAGAAAACGAAAAAGAATATCAAATAAAAAGAACGCTAAGAGAACATTAAGTAAGAAAGAGAAAGAGAACATTAAGTTATAAAAAAGAAGGAGAAAACAAAAGAAAACTTCAAATAGGAAAGAAAAAAAAACAGAGAAAGTGAGAATCAAGTGAGAATCAAGTGAGAATCAAGTGAGAAAGCGAAAGGGAATATCACCTAAGAAAAAGAATGAGAGCATCAAGTAAGAGAAAGTAAAAGGGAAAAATAACATCAAGGAAGAAAGAGACATTAAAAGCGAACATCAAGTAAGAAAGAGAAAATGAAAAGGAACATTAATTAAAAAGGAAAAAGAAAAGGAGAACATCAACTCAGAAAGATATGAAGAAAGCGAATGAGAACATTTTGTTAGAACGAGAATGCGAAAAAGTATATCATGTAGGAAGGAAAAAGACAGCGAAAGAAATTATCAATTAAGAAAGCGAAAGAGGTCAAATTGAGGAAGATAAAATGAAAGAGACGATAAAATAAGAATGAAAAATAGAACGTCAAGTAAGAAAACTTAAAATATCGAAAGATTGTTCATTGAGTAAGAAAGTGAAAACCAACAAGAAAGAAGACGAAAGAGAACGTGAAATGATAAAACGAAAGAGAAAAGGAAAGTTTACGTAAAAATAAAGACAAAATCAAGTCAGAAATAGAAAGAAAAAGCGAAAAGCACAATATTTACATTATTCGGACTATTGTCCTCATCTTTGTCGCCATATTTATTACAACGTTTCGGTCGTTGTATGCTCCAGCCTTCTTCAGGTGGTTGGAATGTCGAACTGAACCCTTTATTTCGTTCACTGGGGTAGACTGTTCTAGTTCCACGTGCCATGTTTTTGATGGATGTCAGTTATCAGTTATCTCCTGCTTAATTCCCTCTCCAAGTTCTTCACCGCTTTAACCAGGTATTGAACTCTTGCACTCTTTGGGTCCTGTCACTGGATCTAACTAACGCCTTTATCCACTGTGCCATGTGTCCTCAAGACAACAGTCTATCCTAGTGAGCGAAATAAAGGGTTTAGTTCGACATTTCAACCACCTTCTTCAGAAGGCTGGAGCATAAAACGGCCGAAACGTTGTAATAAATATGGCGACAAAAATGAGGACAAATGTCCGAATAATGTAAATAGTGTACATAATAACTCATCTCAGAAATATAGACAAATACTGAAACGAAAAGCACATCGAGAAAGATCCTTAAGTAAGAAAGCAAACATGAAGAAAGAAGGAGAAAGAGGGCGTCAAGAAAGAGAAAACGAAAGAAGACATCAAGTTAGAAATAGAAAGAAAAAGCGAAAAAAGATTATCAAGTAAGAAAGAAAAAGAAGAAGAGATAAAGCGCATAAAGTGAAGAAGAAAAAGAGTCGACGAAGGAGATCATCGAGTATGGAGAAAGAGAAAGCGAAGGAGAATATAAAAAGATAGAAAGCGAAAGTGAACTTTAGGTAAGAAAGATTAGGAAAAAAGAATAAAGAACATCAAGTAAGAAAGAGAAAGTGAAAGCCAAACAGTACATCCACAAGAAAGAAACTAATAAAATTATTCAGAATGAAGAAAAAGTAAGAAATGTTAGCACAATGAGAGTGAAAGTGATTTTTGAGTGAAAGAGAGAGATACATAAATTAAATTAGACTGAAAAACATATTGTTGAATATTGTTCATATTGTAGTCATCCTGACTACCGGCTTCGATGTTGTAGTTATTCCATTGTCTTTTTTTCTTGATAGTGTATGCTATTTCAACCTGTTAGTTTGATCAATGTTCCCCAATTTCGAAACAATAAAGTCAGAGAGACAGACAGACAGAGAGAGAGAGAGAGAGAGAGAGACGGCAGAGAGACGGCAGAGAGAAGGGAGAAAGAGTGACGTTCAAGGGAATCAAAGAATTTGATATTTTGAATCAAATTGATATTTGAAATTTCATATTTCCGTTATTTTCTGATAGAATAGAAAAATGCTATCAAATGTCGAATATGGCTCTTTTTTCCTCAATAAAACTTAGTTTTCGTGTTTTTTCTGAACTTATAGCAATTGTCTACCTGTTTGTACTTGGAAATATTTTGACTCTCTTAGTAATGATTGCGTAACAAAGACAATATGTCCTTTCTTATACGTACATAAACATATAATATGACAAGAATAACGTAATTATTCTTGTCATCCAATTCTATGAAATCCTGAAATATCAAGGAATGTATTATATTTGTTGTTATGTGATAAATAAAATTCACAACAAAAACGAACTAAGCTAGCTCTATTAATGTCTTTTTTAGCAAAACACTATTTTATGTTTTGGAATTAGCGATTAAAATCTATATATGGAAATATTGTATATAATTAGGATTCCGATTAACTTTTAAATTAGTTATGTCTTTAAATTTGAAAACTTGAAAAGGTCGTTCTATTCAAATTGCTGTTGTTTCAGATTGGTGAATGTATTTTGTGCATCAGAAGGTGAGGTTATCAGAAGACTTAGAAATGTAGGTGTTCAAGAGACATTCATCCACAACAAATATAAAAATAAGAACATTGAAGGTAAAAATCATTCAGGAGGGAATCAAAAATGAGGAAAATGTTACAAATAACATTCATTTTTATATCAATTGAACATTACACAATCAAGATAGAATATTGCTGATCAAATGCAACCAATTGTAATAAAATATGTAGAAGGATTATGCTGAGTTTCAATGTATGCAGGCTTGTGGTTAAGATTTGTGTATGAAATTAAACAAAATGTTTTATCGTATTACAAAATATCTTTTGTGGGAGTTCAGTCACTAGTGTGTATGTGTGCGTTTGTTAAAGTTACTGTTCAAAGTTTGTAAGAGTTGTGTACCTTTAGCTGTTGTCTTGATGTTGGATTGAGATTTACAAATACTGTTTAGTAGTGGGTCAATTCACTTTCTTTAGTATGTTGTAAGTAATGTTCCTGAGAGAGCGACGTGCTGTTTGTCGAGTCAGAAGAATTAGCGCGCGAAAAGTGTAGTTAGGTCAAAGTTTTGGCTAGCGTGGATTTGTTTAGTATCTCTCCAGGGTCGAAGTTCTGACAATATTTATTACTGTGAAAATGTGACACAAGGCCGAAAAAGGAGGTGGGGAAAAGGACGGTCATCATTTGTCTTAATTTTAAAACTTAGCTAGCCACAACCACTGACCCAATCATACAAAACAATATTCCTACCACCAAAACAACACATTCATACTTAGCTTTCTTACTACATCCACCAAAATACCTCATTGTCTCAATGAAAATCCTAAATAGTCCGCATATGTACAAATCGTTGTCTGTGAGAGGAGGGGAATAAAAAACAACAAGCTAAAAAACACCCTAATGATATATACACAGTGTGGTAATAAACTATTTACAAGAAACTAAACAAAATCATGTTAATAATAAAAACCTCCATAAACTTTAAATGTGGCAGAAATATCAGTTAACTGGTCTAAATCGATGCGGGACTATAAGAATATAGAAAACAGTCACCCATCCCAAGCACTTACACAGGCATGCACTCATTCTGACACATGGACAACAACAAATACAAAAAACACACACGCGAAACGAAAGGCACCCCGCATCCACCAGAGAACTGATATCACTGACCACCTAACGAGGGAGGGGATGGAGAGTTAAACTAAAGAAAAAAAAAGGATAGAAATAAAAGGGGCCAATAAGCAAACACATCCTAGCTAAATTTACTGGAAAAGAAAAGAAAAGAAAAACTAAAGGATAATATACAAAAAACCTACTCTAGCCTAAATCCAGGGATGGGTTGCCCAAGTTCAACCCAGGAAAACAAAATCCTGATGCCTAACCGGCATCAAAATGCCACTCCAGGTCAGCCCCTTTTACTCGGCACAAACGCGCACGATTCACCCTTTTGCCAAATTCTGATGAGGTGAGCCTCTGCCTTTCCGTCCTAATCTTGACTTTAAGCTGATGCTTAAAGAACAAGATCGGTTGGGAAGAAGTGAACTTCTCGCCATCATAGAACTCCTTCTGACGCATCGTCCAAATCACGACTCTCATAACACTTAGTAAGCAACAGAACACATAATGTTCAGCCTTCGTCATCTGCAACACGACATTGCTACAAACAGAACTGGCCTCAAAGACAAAGAACTTTCCTTGAAGCATGCGGACCATGAGGCTTTCAACAAACTTGCACAACGGCCCTACCACCCTGCAATGAAAGAAAGCGTGACCAATCGTCTCGACTTCCCCAATACAGCGACGGTAGTTTGGAGATTGAGAGGGCCCCACGAATGACCACGAATCAGGTGAGTGATGCCTCATCGTTATTGAGGCAATTCAACCCAGACGCCCAAGGCCATATCGAGCGAGCCTCGTGCTTCGTAAGACCGAGCTCGTCAATTAGATCATCACGAACGGACCCCCTGACTAATAGTTGATACAAAGCCCTACGAGACAACGCCTGGACGTTGGAGAGGCCATCCGACGCCCATAAGAGGCGTTTCAGAGCACGACGACATTCGCAGTAGATGTGTACGGCCGGCCTCCTCCTCGCACGAATGCACACTTCTCAGGGATGGGAAGTTTCGACGGACGTCTTCCTTCCAGAAGGCGCCCTCCTCATCCAATTCGCGACACATTCGGTCTAGGAAGGCGATGCGAAGCATATATTGACGAATCTCAATGCTAGGCATACACCGAGCGCCCTCAGAGGGATGAAGGCAAGAGATCTCCCGAGATACCATAGCGGCCTTGTCTTTCCACAAGAAAGAGAACAAGAGCCTTACTAATGATATTAGTGCGGTATACGGAAGTGGAAGTGCAGAGAGTCGGTAAAGGAGAATCGGGCAGATGTGTGAAACACATACTTTCGACCTCCCCTTCAAGGAAAACTTCCTCCGAGATCTCGGCCTTCCCTTGTACCTCCGACCAATTCATTTCCAACTGAAGATCAGGACCGAACCAGACGCCGAGTATCTTGACCGGCCTATCCATCCAAAGGAAAGGTCCGGGAAGAGAAACTCCCTTCCACGCCCCCAACCGCAAGTCAACAGACTTATCGCGGTTGATCTTGTCCCCTGTCACCATCTCATAATCACTGAGCTCTTTGCTGACTTCGTCAATCTCGGCTCTGCTCAACACAAGAACCGAAACGTCATCAGCATAGGCAAAATACCTGGCTGAGGTGGTAGCCCCAGGCAGGGAAATTCCGCACAGGACCGGATTCGCCTTTAACTTGCGAAGGAAAGGTTCCAACGCAAGAACATAAAGCAAAGGCGAAAGTGGACACCCTTGACGAATGGAGCGAGATAATACGAAAGGCTCCGATCTTATTCCATTTACTTCCACTAGCGTACCGGGGGTCGCATACAAACGTCGGATCCAGGAGCGAAAGTCGAGTCCGAAACCGGCCGCCGAAAGGACAGCCTTCAGAAAACGATGGTCAGCTCTATCGAAGGTCTTGTACTGATCTAAATTGATCAGCGCGACTTCACTGTCGACTTGTACTAAGATCAAGCGTACTATATGAAGGTTGTCCTGAATAGTCCTGCCCTTCACAGCACAAGTCTGTTCAGAGCCAATCAGACAAGATCTTCGCCAAAATCTTTAATTCTGTGTTTAACATGGTTAAAGGGCGAAAGTTATATAACCCATTCCCACCGTTTTTGTCCTTACGCAGCAACTTGATCACACCCCTGGTGAAGCGCTGAGGTATAGACCGCTGCTTCATCCAGTTGTTGAAAATCAGTTCCAGCAAAGGAACAAAAACGGGCGATTGCCTCAAGTAAACTTCGTAGGGAAGACCATCTAGTCCTGGAGATTTATCCAGGTCAACCTGTTTCAGCGCTTCCCAGATTTCGGACTCTGTGATAGAACCCTCGCACCCAGCCGCTTCAGCTGCCTCGAGGCAGGGAAAGTCGGCTAAATAGGCGTCGAACTGAGCAGAGCTCAGACCGGGCTCCCGAGTGAAAAGTTCCTGAAAGTAATCTCGGAAGGCCTCGCATATGCCCGCGTTTGTAGTCACGGCCCGCTTATCCGGCAATGTGACGCACGCAATATGTCGCCGAGACGCGCTCCGATTTTCCTCTGCACGCAATTCAGCGGCCATATTCGTCGCCTCAGAGGACATTCTTTTTAACCTAGCCTAACTACCAGAGCTTGATCCTTCTTGATAAGCAAGGAAGACAACCCTACCTTAGCTAAGGCTATTTCCCCACTATTACGGGATTTCACTGCCCGATCAACTTTTTGTTCTAAAACCGTTTGCGCCGCTAATCTATCTAGATTGAGTCGACGACTAAAATCGGCAGCAAACGTTCTAATTTTGGATTTTAATTTATCCCACCAGGCGTTCCCTACAACCGCCCCCGTCAATTCCCTCTGTATCATTAGCAGCAGCTGGTCCCGGAAATCCTGCTCACCAAATAATGAGCAGTTTAATTTCAAGTAGCCAGCCAACTTAACCTTAGACTTATCTAAGTTTACACGGACCCGGGCAAGCCTATGATCCGAATAAAGTATATAATGGAAACTTGGACATCCTAAAAGCCCTACATCGACTCTCCTAAGACTCGGTCGAGGTAGCTAGTAAGCGTCCCAGGAGCCGAGTTGCCACTATTTGTCCAAGTCCATGCTACCTCCCGAGGGTGCTCATTCCGGTACTTATCATCAAGATCAAACCCGTCGATAAAGTCCCGAAATGTTTTCATATTCCGGTTGTTAGTACCCAGATTTTGCCCTGTACGATCTATATCGGGGTCAAGGACGGCATTCCAATCCATCGCTAAAACTACCCGACGAGATGTCGTCAAGAACGGCTCGATCTGTCGAAACAAAGCAGGCCGCTCAGAATGGTTATTGGGCACATAAACCCCAATGAGACGCAGAGCCTTATCCTTTATGATAACATCCAGTGCGCAAAGCCTGCCCGCCGGATGTGCGAAGACAAGAGTACATGCAGCCATCAAAGACTTGCTCACTAGCCAAGAGTCACCCCTCGAACCACCATCAAAACATGCTGAATAAAGGGAGAACCCCTTAGTATGTCCTCACGGTCATGAGAAAAAACCGGGTCTCTTGGACACAATAGACATTCACCCTGAGGCGCTGAATGTCGCGTGAGAGCCTTGCCCTGCGAGACTCTGACCTCGGGCCTCGGACATTTATATTTGCTAACAAGAGAGCCATAGTGAAAACTGATTAGGGTTGCTTTCTTGAATTGAACATGGTCGGGGTAAGGATACCGACCGCCTCCCCCATCGACCCGTGGCCCATCTCAGTCTTGATGGTGCCGTCTTGGGAGAGGCCGCCTATATCCCAAGGGAAAGTCAGTTTTAGTGCTCTATAGATGGAGGGGTGAACAAAAATCGGAATCCTCCCAGCACAAAATTGCTTTATTTTTTTCAATTTATCGCTCTGGACGATTCCAATGGGCGGGGACATTCCGAAAGCGATTATAGCTTCATCCAGCATCACCCAGGCGTGCTTCGCCCCCGTACCAGTCCTCATCACAGTTAGAACCCTTTCCGCATTAGGAAATTTTTGTGGTTCCTCTATGTCTTTGTCACCGAATTGCTTGATAGATAACAGGTATTTTAGGTTTTTAATACTGTTTCCGTAGTCTCTTGCTTTTTCAGCTTGGATGAGCGAAATTTTACAAACATCCATACCGGGATTGAAAATATGTTTTTTTTGGGGGGGGGATTCCGGTTAATTCATGAGAGGGGATTCAGTGCCTTTTGTTTAGTGGAGGGGCATTTCTGGGGATGTAATGGGAGAAGGACTTGGGGGGTGTATATGTTTGTCTAAAAGGGCTGGGATCTCTACTGAGAGGGATTGAGGATTGGGGAAAAAAGTGGAAGGAGAGGCAGGTGAGGACTTCTCTCTACAAAGAGGGGTTGAGGGATGGGAAGAAAGTGGAGATGGACTTGGGCTGACTGGATATAGAGGGTTGAGGAGACTGTACTAAATGTTGGATAGTGGATGCGGAGGGAGGTGTTTCCTTAATAGGAGAGGATTTTTTTTCTGTCGGAGGACTAATTTCTTTTTTAGATCCTTGATTTTTTTCAGTCTTCTCGTATGAAGGGTCATATTGTTTTTGAGTTCTTTTAGTATCGGTAATGTGGCCGGGGCGTCGCCCTTACTGTTGTCAGAGGGAGTGGGGCTGTAAGTGCCTTTAGTCCTAGGGGCTTCAGGGGACTGAGGACCCTCTGTCTGACGCTTCCCTCTGGCCCTGCTATCAACCTGCCATTCCCCCTCTCCTTCCTTCTCAACTGCACTTGCAGTGGAAGAAAGGTCTTCGAGGAATGGGAGATCGTGATGGCCCAACCGGGGGTTTGGCTACTCCGGTCCCGGAATCCAGCATTCCCATTTCAGGCGAGTCAGTTTTTAAAGACTCGGTTAGAGGGGGAGTTTGGTCGACTGAGGCCTGACCTCCAGAGGCCTTCCTCTGTGGACAGGAAGAGGTGACCAGTCTCTCCGCACTTCCAACAAACTGGTTTACGGCCCGTCACAATGACCGGCAGCTTCAGGCCACCAACATTATGACAGTTGGTGATAGAGACGAAGGCCTTATGATCTAGCATAATGTCGAAGCTCCATCCCCCAGTCAGGCTATCACAGGAAGCACCTAAATTTCGCCGTACTGGGACAAGAAAGCCGCCAGGTGCTCCCCGATAATTGAGAAGGGATCTCATATACTCCCTTCGTACTCTGTACGGAGAATTAAATCCTTAGTGATTAATTCTCTACTTGAGGCTTTTACGCAGTCTTCAGCGGTGAGTAACAGCACGTCCCACATGAAGATGCCCTTGCTCTTAACGATTCGAAGTGGCTTAAACCCCAGGGACACCAGTGTTTTCACTGTGTTTTTGTTGTGTCTTTCGTCGAACGACAAATTTTGTGCGAACGCTTGTCGACGATAAAAACGGACACTATTCTTTTCTCGATTTTCTTAAGTTCGATTGGATCTTCATTCTACCACAAGGTGTGCGTAACTCTTGGCACGCTCAAAGAACTCCGTAATATCGATAATGCATTTAGGTGGGGACTTCCAACAAGTGGGCGATTCCCTGGCCTCTGCATTCTTACTTGACTTTTCTTCTTCCTGGTCATTATTAGCTTCTATGTTTAGGCTCTTTTCGGCCCCCGTAGATTAAGAAGCTTTTATTAAAGCATCTATAATTTCATCATTTGTTGGAATACTCGATAAGACTGGGTACTCCTGTTCTTATCAGGTGGGTCTTTCTTTGGATTGAACAGATGCTTCCTTATAGATCTCTTGAAAGTCGCCATTTTAGGCTTCTTTTTCAAAACTAAGAAAGAAGGTACTTTTTTCCCTTCTTTTCCATTTTTAAAGGGAAGGGGGGGGCGAAAAGGGGAAAAATAGTTATAAGTTTAGCCTTATAGGCGAAACTAAAAATTCCAGAAAAAAATAAAACAGACAAAAAACAGCAGGTGACAGACAAAAAAACCCAAAAAACGAAAACAAAAAAAACACAAAGCTCGCCCGAAAGCGAGACAGCAAGTAAAAAAGTACAAAAACAAGGAACAAATAAATATACACAAAGGTTTTACAAAAATCAAATTACGAAAGAGAACAAATAAAACAAGGTTCACAAATTTAAAATGTACGAAAAATAAAAAAATAGACGAAAAATAAAAGAACAAAGATCGCCTAGAGGCGAAACAATAAATTTAAAAAAGAAAACACAAGAAAGAAAATAAACAATAAAACGAAAACTTTAGACAAGGAAAAAAGAAAAACGAAAATGCGAAACTTACAACAATAGACTGAGCTAATCACAAAACAAAATGGCTGACGCTACGAATGCGAGTCAACCCGATAAACAAATAAACAAAAGAAAATAGACAAATTAGACAATACAAGAATTAGAACAAATATGGCACAGAAAAAATTTAAAAACAAAACATGGAAAACTTAAAGGATATTAAAAGGAAAGAAACAAATAAAGAAATAACACGGAGAAATTAAAGTTAGTCGTAAAAAAAATAAATAAAGCGAAACACTGGCAGGGGTTACAAAATAAAAAACGAAAATATATTTAAAAGAGAAATGAAAGAAAATTAAAATAATAAAAGAAGACTAAAATAAAATAAAAAGAGAAAAAAATAAAGGGGTAAAAAATAAAAAATGGGGAGAGTAAAAAAAGGAAAAAGAAAAAATCAAAATCTTTTTCAAAACAGTCGTAAAAAACACAAAAAGTCGGTAATAAAATCAAACTCAACCAAAAATGTACTTCAAACAAAAAGCGTAAAGTCCAAAAAACAGTCGGGCGGCAAAAACCAGTCAGAAAAGGTCAGAAATAGTTCACCAAAAAGGTCAGAAGAGTTCACCAAAAAGACTTAACTCGGGTTGAGGTTCTGACATTATTTATTGTATTAAAAAATACAATTATGGCACAAGGCCGAAAAAGGGGAGGGGTTGAGGCTGGTCTTAACTTACTATCGTATACCTAGCTAATCCGATTCACGACCCATTCACTCATTACAATTTGCCCATTCACCACAAAAACTCATCCATCACCACTGTTTGAATCGAATCGAAACACCTCTATTTATTGAATTTGTGGTCTCAGAATCGGCTCCAAAAGCGGTGCGCGGGAAAAGGTATTTTTGCTCAAACTTACTACAGTTTTAAGGTCTCAGCCAATGAAAAACCTAGTTTGCTGAAACTAAGATGCTGATTGGTTAAGAGGTGATTATGCGTGAAAAATGCATTATCCCGGAGGGGTGACAGGTAGGTATGGAATATTCCATCACTGTGTTAATGATGTTGATGTTGACTATAAAATAATTTAACGGGAATAATTTTTGATCCCGATCATAAAAATGTGCCTTCTATTTTTTTTAAGAAATTTTGTTTTTAAATAAAAGTGACTTACACTGGCCCTCTGACGATAGGGTGATAAAATATTATTTGAAGCGTGATTTTCTTTTAAAATAAACATACACAACTGTCCTACACAGAAACTGAATCGAGAGACATTGAAAGTTTTCATTGGACAAATTCAATAAGTTTGTGAGATAATATATCCCGTGTATTATTTTTTCTTGTTAAATAATGTAACGATGAGAATAGAGATTATTTAATAATGATATATTCAACATTTGACAATGGCTGAAATGTAAATACTCTTGTGACCGATGTTGGAAACCAGTTTCCGGTTTGATGTTAAGCTTCAATATGCTCTCTAGCTTGTCATTGACCTTATTTAATTGAAGTAAGCATAAGATTTATTTAATTTTGAGTTGCTATAATATTTTATATGTAGATTGTAAAAACAAACTTTTGGGGACTATAATTCACTACGCAAAAATGGTATTTAGGATGTTGCGGGGCCGATAAGGATGTCTCCCCCGCAAGCTTTACGAAGAAAGGTATGAACAGCTAAGACAATGAAGAACAAAGGCAGAGGTCGGATTTATTTGTCGATCTGGACAAATGTACGTAAAGGAATTGTTTGGTGTAGTTCGATCGTGAAGTCAGGGAGCGGTATTCCAGGTCCAGTCGATCCCCGGATGTTCGCCCTTTGTAAAGAAGCGCGTCGGCGTTTTTGAAGAGAGAGGATCGGCGTAGACAGTGCTGGGGTAGCCTGTTCGTCCCTAGAATGACAGTCGTGTAAAAACGCAGCTTGGTAGTCCTTAAAAGGACTATCGCATGTAATGTAGCCAGGTAGATCCCCTAAAGTCCAGGTAATCCTAAAAAGGACTTTCGCATATAATGTTCGGCTGCTGCTGAAGTTGGTCCGGCCAGCTGCTGCTGCTGAAGTTGGCTTGGCCCGCTGCTGCTGAGGTTGGCTGCTTCGTGAGATCCAGCGACGAGGGTCGGCCAGGTGAAGGTGAGAGGGGGAGGGGCCAAGTTGGCCGAGTCGGCCAAAAGAAATCGGCTGTGTTTATGTCGGCTGCGCTTAGCATCGTTGCCGGTTGGCAATGTCTTTTGGTTGATGACTAAAAATTACCTTCCGCATTTTGACTGTACACATTGGTTTCATTTGGACACCATGGGTATATAAAGTAGTTTCTGGTCATTATTTTTAGTAGGAGGACTTGTGTATGTTTATGTTTCATTTGTTTTGCTTTTTGTGTATCGTTCTCTGAAAAATGCTGAGTCACGGGAAATTAAAGGCATTTAACGGTGACGATTTCAGACGTTTGAGTAGCCGGGAGTAACTTCCGGCCAGGTGCGATAAGGAATCTTGGTCTTGTTACTTTTGGATTTTAAGCTTCTTATTTAACATTTTTATTTTCACTTAAAGCTTAAGGTTCTTCTTCTTCTAAAAAAAAAAAAAAAAAAAAAGCAAAAGCGCTTCGCTTCTTCCATGAGGTTTAGATTTCACCGAAGACTTTTTTTCACATACTTCTGTTTTTACTTCGAAATTTATTTATAAATAAAATGCCATTATTTGTAAATGGTCACAAAGTTATTTTAATATTTTCTTTGATATTGTTATTCATAAGAATTATTTATTGGTAAAATTTAATTCTTCTATGTGTAATTTGTGTTTTTATTTTAAACACTATTTTTGTTTAGTTTAAAAATCTACCATAAATGTAGACGCAAATAAATGTAATATTTTTGTATTATTAGGTTGGTGCAAAAATAATGTCGTTTTCTCACATAGTAAGACATGTGAGAAAACGACATTATTTTTGCACTAACCTAATACAATAAAAAACATTTAAGAACGTTTTTACATAAAATTTATAATTAATTTCTAAATATTTAATTCAGTATTTATTTTTGATATTGAAAAAATGCTGTGAGTGTGAATGAAATTAATCCTGCTCCTCAGTCATTTTTCCAGGGTCTTCTAAAGTTTTTAAAATGTATAGTAAAAAAGTTAGCTCAATAGTTACTGACTCAACATTTTTCTGCTAAAAGTTTATTTGTTTGTATTTTTTCTGTTAAAAGTTTATTTAATGTTCCTGAAAAAAAGCAAACACGTTTCAAAAATAAATTCTTTTTACGCCCTGTTTGTTTCTAAAAGTTAAAAGTATGATTTTTTTTACTACATTTTCTTCTTGTTATTGAAAGAACTGTAATGATTTACTTATAATTAAAGAAAAAAAAAATGAAATTTTAACATAAAGTTAATGTTTAGTTTTTTACTTTTTAACAGACGTATGACTTTTCGAAGACGTTTTTCTACGATTGTTATACTTTGAAATTTATTAAAAATAAATTACCATTATTATTTCACAAAGTTACGTTAATATTTTTCTCTGATATTATTGTTATTCATAAAGAACAAATGCATTCATAGAATTACTTTTTTTATTAGTTATGTTTTTCTTTAAGGTAAAATAAACAAATATTAATGTTTACTTTAAATTTTAAATTTTCCATTAAAGCGTAAAATACAACCAAAAAAGTCATATTCTTATTATAAATTAATGAAGATGCCATTTAAGAAAGTTTTTACATGAATTTAAAAGTCATATAATAAAATTAAAATTTAATGTTTAGTTTAAGGATTCAATCCGATATTCTAAAAACGCGGTGAACGAAATAAACTCTGCTGCTGCTGCTGCTTATGCTCAGACATTTTTTTCATTTTATTTATTTATTTACTCAAGTTGAGCACGAAATAATTTTTGAAACAAGAAGGCTGAGATAAAAGTGCACTGGGGTGGATTGCCCAACCGCGAAGCATTATCTCAAAAGTAGCCAAAGCCCTCTCCCCTTGGCATTCCCCTAAATCGAGGGAGAGGTATTGCCTGGAGTAGCAAGTAATAGGAGAGGAGCCAAGCAATAGCTGATCTTATGTTGACAAGTGTCAGAAATTTAAATACTTAATTCACTCGATAATTAAATGAAAGAGTATGTAATATTTTGCAAACCACACAATCAATATACCCACCCACCAAAAAAAGAATCACTTTAAAAAGTGGGTTCTCAGGTTTAAGGCACCCTCTAAAATTGCTGTTCATAACTTATTGATATGTGGGAGGTAAAAGTAGGGATTATAATTAATTTGGCTTGAAAATAAATTGAAGCAATAAAAGAAATAATTATGCTTAAGAAGCTTATTCTATCATTTCAGATTACCTAGTTTCAAGCAGTGCGCCGGAAGTGTTGTGTCGTTGCTTTCAAAACAAATTACAGAAGCCAGCAAAACAAAACTGTGTGTGAGATGAATAAAATATCACTTTATCGTTTTCCAAAAGACAAAGATGAGTGAGAGCGGTGGAGAAAATCAGTTCCAAATGCCAATTTGAATGTTACAAACAATACAGTTATTTGTCAACTACATATTTTTTCTACCTGTATTTAATATTCTTAATGCAAATCAAAAAGTGTGCATGATGAAGTGTATATCAAGAAAATGTCACTATATCATGGCAAACAACTATTTGCTAAGTCAGTTGATAATCCATCTGTACTTGCTCAAACAGTACATGTTATAATGTTATGTCTTAACGGGAGTTCAACATTTCTTACAAGATTGATTCCAATTTCAAAATTAACATCAGCCTTTTTATTTGATGATAATGGAATAAAACGATTTGCAAAATAGGCATATCTTAAACAGTTATATCGTTTTGAATCTGAAAGTGTAGTTAAACTTTCAGATTTAAATGAATTTTCCATTGTCTCAAAGACAACGAGTTTCTACTTGCTTCAGAGTGTTTTCAGAAAAAGCATATAATGAACTTCTCACTCAGTCTGGAATAACTTCAGATAAGAATGATACTGCCATCTTCATAAACAAAGTTTTGACATGAAGGAAAATTTTAAATGTTAAGACCTTTCAAATTGCAACGACACACGACAAGCTAAAATCAGATCTTCGAATGACAGCCGACTTGATATTATCATTGAGTTTGGTCATATGGCTCTTAATATGGCTGGCAGTCAAGGTAATCGTATAAAACAATTATCCAAATGCACTGCTACTACCATACTACTTGCAATGGAACAGTTATTCTACGTCGGCACCTTTTAGCTACAAGCCATAAATATGTGCTACTTGAGCAATTTACAACTAACTGATCCATTAGAAAAAGTATTTAGTAAACTTCGTCAAGGATCAGGTGGCACTGTTAAATAATAGTTTCAGACTATTATTTTTTGGTGCTAGTGTATTTAGTTCAGACAATCTGAGGCTGAACTTGAGGTCATATGGTAGACAAATTAGGGATCTAGATTTTGATTGTCTGAGCCAAATGTGGGAATTTTAAAGATAGAAAGTGTTTTTGGAGAGTTAAGCTTTTACACTTCATACACATTAGACGTGGTTATTTCGTGCCTCGGAGAACCCCACTTGCTGATGAAGCGACCCCACTTGCTAGTTAAAAATATACATGTCGCCGTGTGTAATAAAACAGATAAGTTTAAAATCCCTTTTGTTGAAGTTCTCATTTTACCTCCGAACCAAAAACATTTCGACACCCGTCCGGAAGATGACAGAAAGAAGAAAGCAACATATGTGTGAATCAAGGTCGTCGCCCAAAGACTACCCCCAGCGCGAAGGGGCTATACTACATATATGTTTATTTGGCGCAGTGACCAGGATGGGTGAGGGCGCAGAATTAGGGTTACAAGCAACGTGGAAAAGTTCGGAGATTTTCGACCGAGGACTCAAAAAAAAGAAAAAAGAAAAAGTGAATTTGAAAAAAAAAACGTAAAAAAATATATTGGACAATCTGAAAGTACGGTGACATTACTTTGTTCTACTGCCACACACACACACACACACACACACAGATCTAAGCAACAAACCAAAATAGGAAGTAATGATGAAAAAATGAGGAAAAGGCGTTCTTGATGGACAGACAATAGAAAAAAAAGGACAAGTAGGATAATGAAAAAGGAAAGGACAATGAACAATCACACTCACACATACACACTGATATGGCAATATCAATTTTCATGAAACATTTTAGTAATAGACTGATTTTGTTTGTTTTTGTCTTTTTACAAAAGTTTAGATCATACGCGGAAATTTATTTTTTTATTTTTTTATTTTCTTTTGATTGGCACGCTTTAAATGTCTTGTCTAAGGTCATGTTTAGCATGATTTAATGTTGTATTTGCTGCAGTTGTAATTTTTATTTTGTTGTGGAAAAAATCGGGCCACGAAAGTTTCGCTGTTAAGAAAAAATTTTTTCTTGAAGAAATCAATTTGACCAGTTTCGGTGATTGGCCACGTGGAAGCCTGAATTTGCGTACATGAGCAGCAGAAGACTTCACATGGGGGCCAGAAGGAAAAACAACCCCCGAAACAGCAGAAGCAGCAACAACAAAGACAAGATGAGCAACCAAAAACAGAGGTGGCGATGGAGGTGGAGGAAATGCCTTCACCTCGTCCTTAAAAAGGAGAGGGGGAAGAGGATGACGCATACAAACAAGGACATTCCACACGAAGTAGGGCGGACAGACACATGAACAGAACTAGGTCAAATTCAATCCCTACATGTCCTAGAGAAGATATCCCCGTTCCAAAAGTAAGGAGCCTCCCTACCTCCCCTGCTCGTGCTCCATCCCCCTCTCCCTCTACTTCTTCCCGTAGTCCAGTTTCTACACCCCCTCATAGGTCCACTTCTTCCCCACCCCACCTGGCAAAGCAGAAAAAGGTGAAGAAGAAAAAGAAATGTTTTCCCGGCCCGGAGGCTATTTGTAAAGTCGAGATGAAAGAACTCGATAAGGAACTATCAAAACAGAAGAGGGCTTTGCTAGGGGTACTAATTAAGATGACTTCAGTAGACGGCAAGTCCGTAGAGGATCCCCGCAATTTCCCTGATGCCCCGGAAGTTAGAACTTGTGTAAGGGACACAGGGAGCTACCTCAGAGTATGGACCCACTTGTATGAAGCCAAGGAGGCTTTTCCCAACATAAGGGTTTTTGAATCAGACACACCATATTTACGAAAACTGAGACGCTTTTTTCTCCGCCATGCTCTATCCCTCCTTATATAGGGTGGTTAAATTAACATACCCCATGGACGTAGGCGGAAATGTCCTGGAAGGACGGATGACGTCGGAGCTAGGTGTAGGGAGCCTAGGACAATCCGTCGGGCTCCTTTGTGACGCTGATTTCCGCTCGATATGTGAGTAGGTTTTTTTCTCTCTTTTCTAATTTCAGGCTTAAAAGATATCAATCAAGTTAGCCAATCTGAATGTGAAGGGCTTGAAGGATCAGGGTAAGGCCGCCCGCCTGCTCCGTGATCTCTTGTCTTTGGGAGTGGATGTCGCCGCGATCCAAGAGACCCACTTTGTTTGCAACATCGATGCTTGTGTGCTGTCTAACGACTTTGTCGTCTATTCAGCATACGGGGACCGACAGGAATTCCTGGTTAGCCGTGCCCTGGACGCGAGGGTGGACCTTGTTCATCTGGATGCCGGGGGCCGGTTGATAGTGGCTGATATTGCCGTGAAAATTTGTTCGTTCCGGGTGGTTGCGGTTTATGCGCCCAACGACCGCGAAGAGAGGGTCACGTTTTTTCGGCGGTTGGGGCCGTTCCTGGTGGATTTAATGCGCCTAGTTTTAATGGCTAATGACTGGAATGGCATCCTGGACTCCAAGTTAGATAGCAGGCGGGGAGCTAGCGGGAAAAGGTGCGATCGTAGCTTTGTTGATCTGATCTGATTTGGCCTCGTCGATAGATACCGGGTCGATGACCCTGGGGAGATGTGGACGTGGGCCCTTAGTTGGCCGTCTACGCAGGTGGTTAGCTACCTGGATAGAATGTTAGTTAAAGGAGCCGTTCCCGGGGCTTACGATGGCGCTCAACCCGCGAAATGGGGAGGGTGACTGATAGTAAGGAAAGGGAACGCATTCCTAACAATTCCCGCCAAAATCGAATCTCCTGTCAATGTGCGGTGTAGGAAAGCCAACTTCGAGGCAAGTTTGTGGTTCACCAAATGTGGCATTCCCAGCCCCTCTCCCCATGGATCGGACGTTGTGCACAGACTCGTCTGTCGACCTGATGCCCGCGTCCCCTCCATAAAATGGAAGATAGCGAGCGCTCGAGCAGCTTCCTATGGTCTTTACAGAGAGGAAGTACGGACAATCGATAAAGGACAATCGGGAAAACGTAAGTGGCACACGCCACCGCCCTGCCCTTCACGGACAACCTCCGTTGACGCCAAGTCTGACCGGCCGCGTCGACCTTTGCTCGTACTTCAGACCAATTTTTCTCCAGCTGGAGGTCGAGTCCAAACCACACTCCAAGAATGGAGTGTGGTTTGGAACCGACTATATAATGATTTATGTACTGATATATCAAACGCTGATATTTGTATAAGTACGTAAATATGGATGAGTTCGCTTATAAAGGTATAAACGTATATATGAGATAATAACGCCGTAGGATTGGCAACAAATAAACAAACACCAATTGCAAACAACTGAAGTATATCAGATTTTATTGTGTAACAAAGTTTTCACAATAAAATGATGGTAAAATTTTCAGGATATACTTATATTTATATGAGCAA
This sequence comes from Acanthosepion lycidas, assembly GCA_963932145.1. Taxonomy (NCBI): domain Eukaryota; kingdom Metazoa; phylum Mollusca; class Cephalopoda; order Sepiida; family Sepiidae; genus Acanthosepion; species Acanthosepion lycidas. The sequence goes on from OZ010578.1 coordinate 68,000,475, forward strand.
TATATCATATGATTTTCAGCTTATAATAGCGCTTTCCTTATTAAAAACTAATGTTTAATAATTTGTTTTATAGTTGTCAAGTTTTATTATGCAAAAATTAAGTGCAACCGAAAATTTTATTTATAAATAAATCCAAAGATACAGGCAACAAAACATATTAATTAACACAGTAGCTAAATATCTGAATGAATTATTATTTATTATTTTTAACCTTCATCCATTTTCAATCATTGATTTTGTTTTCTTCTCTACTGTTCCAACTTTAATATAACGTTTTAATTTTTATTTATTCCCAGAAATCTCCTTTGATTGGATATTGTTTTCTATATCTAATGATCGATCTCAAGTTTTCTATTGGATTGAAATCTAGATATACTAGGAGTCATCACATTAATTTGGTATTTTCAAAACTTTCTTGGTAAGGTGGACAATAGTCAGAGTGTGATGAATTATTGTCATATACGCTTTAGTTTATAAACTGAACCAAGAAATATCTTGCAAGAAATATTTCTGCTTTATCACGACACTGCCATCATTTTGAAGTGACCTATTATTTTACTGCCTACATAATAATAGCCCAAACATTATTCTACCTCCCACCTGCCGTCTTATATGTAGTGTTGCTCTATTCATTTTATGAAAAATTCAGCGCCCACCCTCGTCATCACTTCAGTCTAATAACTCTATGTCCATCGCTACAAATTAGTCTTCAGAAATCAGAGGTTTTCCAGTACTTCTTCCCCAAACTTATTCGTTTCTCTGTGTGATATTCATTTAAACGTAATACTTTGACTGGCGTCTGAAAATATTTTTGATATTGAGCTTTTCTTTTTACTTGCATTCATTAAACCAACTTCTTCAAATATTTTCTTGTTGGTAAATCCACTTTTTTTCCCTTATTCTCTGTCTCTGCTTGTCTGTCTGTCTGTCTGTCTGTCTGTCTCTCTCTATGTGCCGTGTTCCTTCAGGATGTGGGCAGTTGCAACTCTTCACAACTTCCTGTCTTTTGATGCTTTAAGTAATTCTTTACTCCTTTACAACCCCATTGTGTCTATCGTATTTGTTCTCCTATCTTATTCAAACTTGTCAAATAGATTATTCGCTGTCTTGCTATGCTTCTCCCCTATTCGATATGCCCTGTAAATGCAAAACTGTTCAAACTTTTCTTCATTACGTGTTCAAACAAATTTTAGCTTTCCCTTTCTGTTTGTTAGCAGCAGTTATTTTCTTAAAAATTTCTCGTTTCCCACATGCTCTGTCGTATTCTCAACATTCGTCGTCGGCAGAATCACATTCCTGTTGCTTCAAATCTTCATTTGAGGAAATTGTCCAGCATTCACTGTTATATCGGAGATTAGATATTGTATAACAGCCAATCACTTTAGTTCTAAGGATATTTTCTGATAATCATCTTCTGAAAGACATCTTTCACTTTTCCTATGAGCCTTCGGGTTTCTGTGTCTCTCTTTCCGTCGTTCGTTACTATAACACGCAGATAGGTTGAATCTTTGCACCTTGTCTCTTGCTCATATTTGCTCTTATTTCAGTTTTTTATTTATTTATTTATGTTTCTCTTTCATTAGATCGAAAGAATACCTTTTTTTCCTCTCTTTCCTTCCTAGAGATGACTTTTTATTGTCACTAATGTTTATTATAAGGTGTCCCACTCTGAGTTCTTGACTAATTCTAAAGTTTCATATTTGTTCTTATTGGGGACAGCATACGTGGAATTGTTTGCACTATATTTTAGATTGGGCTTCTTTTTCTCTTCTAGTTTTACACTTTGTAGTTAGCATATGACTATGAAGCAGTGGCAGACCAAGTGGGGCCCCGGGCGGCACTTGATGGGGGCGGCACTTGATGGGTGCGTCACTTGATGGGGGCGTCACTTGATGGGGGCGGCACTTTATAGGGGCGGCACTTTTATGGGGGCGGCACTTGATGGGGGCGGCACTTTGCGGGTGAAAAATTTGAAGGCGCGATCATTCATTATGTTATGCTACTTTAAAAAAGAAATCTAATATTTTGTTTTACTTCAAATTTTTTTTTCACATTAATTCCTTTTTGTTCGGAAGATCACAAACACATGACATGCCGCCCTGTTGGCGACTGTCTGAGATGCCGGTACTTTGTTCTGGCCCTGATGTGAGCGACCTTCTGCTAAGACTACAAGACTATATCGGGGCATTCCAAGAGACATCCTCACTATATTGTATATTTTGTACAACCAATATATATATTTGGCGCCCCTCCCACGATGTTTTTGTACTGCGATAATCGACCTAAATAATTTTTGGATCGTTTTTTAACTATTTTTAATAAAAGTAAAATGTCCGAAGATTTTTTTTTGGGATGATTTCAAAATCAGTTTCAGTTGTGAACATGTTGGAATTTTAATAACATTTTTGGTATTTTATTGACTAATAAATTAATTTTATAATGAATAGCTTCTTTGATTGAAAAAACATTGAGAAAATTTTTTTATCATTTAACAGGAGTGTTGGCCGCGGTGCATTTGAATAAAAAAATTTCAACCGCTAATTTTATTTCTAGAAAGATCAAAACGCCAGCAGACCACATATAAAAAAGAATTAAGTTTACGATGTGTATACCCTGAAAAAGTTATTTGAAAATTTTAATTTTGTTTTTAAAAAACTCTTAAAAAGATTTTTTTTTCTAGTGGAGTTTTAAAAACAATGTTTTTTACTTGTGTTGATCCAAAAACAAATTTATCTACATTTTATTCACTTAAAAATTTTACAGTGAATTTTGTAAACTTTCGAACCCTTCTGCCTAATTATCAAATATTTGTAATTAAATACAGATTTATTTAATCTATCTAAAAATCTATGATTAAAACTTCCCGGTGTCGGATAACATATTTTCCGAGATTTTAATATATTTAAAAAAAATTACGAACGATTTTTCATTTAGATTAAAGTTGTTTGAAGAAATAAAGAAAAGTCGTTTGCTTTTTGGAAGTCTTAAGAGTTTTAAGATTATAATTATGGGGAAATAAAATTTAGCATTATATAGATTACGTAACCATCAACAAACGATTTAGAAATGTTTTTTTTAAGTTACGCTCTATCCCAAACCAAAGGTCTTTGGGGCGGAAAATTAAGATTAACAATAAAATTGCATTTTTTCAAATGTTTTTGTTAAATTATAATTTATATTTTTCTCTTATTGTCCATGAAATTTGAAAATATTTGCATTGTTATTAATTAATAATTTGATTAGTTGAAATTTCCGATATTTTTTTTTTTTTTTTACATATCACGGGATACTGATTAGATTTAAGAACAAAATCATTGAATCAAAATAAGAATTATAGCTGATTTTGATAGTAAATGATAACGCACATGGGTTTTAAGAAATATTTCGGTTTTATTGTTTTATTGCCTTAATGATGTTTACTTATGATATATTTTATGAGTCTGTGGTGCCAATCCTGGAACAGACACTCAGAACACCTACACACAGCACTGACCAGTTTAATTCTTTTTTTAAATTTTAATAATTAAAACACTTTAGAATAAAACAGCCTTTATTTAAATTTTTAAATTAGGAAGAGGCTATTTTGCCGGTCCCTGCACAATAAAGACTTCCTCGTTATTTTATTTTATTTTATTTTTTCAGCATAACTGATATGACGTTATAAAAGAAGTCTAAACTATTTATTCATAAAAAAACAACAGTTTACTTATTTGGTTATCTTCAAGATACGCAATCACAAAATTTTCAGTTTATTTGTTAAGGAATGCTGTCTTCATAGTAGCAGCAGGAGCCAGCCTCGTACGCTCTTTTGAGCTGTATTTTCGGGAAATTCTGAAATAATGTTTGATTTGTTTTCAATTCATTGTTAAAATGTTTTCAATTCATTGTTAAAAGAAAAAGTTTTCGAAATTTATTATTAAAAAAAGTTCATTGATATATATTTATTAAAAAATGCCCAAATTGATTTATTGTAAAAGAAAATAATTTCAAAAAAGAATTCAAATGAAAAACAAGTTTATTTTCCCGACAAAAGCAGATCAAAAGAGCGTACGAGGCTGACTCCTGCTGCTAATTTGAGGGCGACATTCCTTAAAAACGCTGAAAAATTCGGGAGTGGGTATCTTGTTGATATAAAACATTGGATCAGTTGAAGAATCCCCCCCCCAGACTGACCAAATGTAAAATCTCCACACCAACTTAACTCAACTGTAGAATCTCCCAGACTGATCAACTGTAGATCGTTGAAACTTGTTAAAAATGAATCTTTTTCTACGAAAAGAACTTTCGTAGAAAAAGATTGGAGATTTTTTTAAATAAAGAAAAACATTCGTAGTAAAGTAGAACCAGAAATATACGCGATTTATAGTTTGTTTATATTTCGAAAATCTTTACTAAATCTTGCAATTTTTAAAGCTCAAAAACTGTATAAATATCACCCTCTTCAGAGATTTCAATAGATTATTCATAAAATCACTATTTTAGAATTATTATGCGAAAATAGCAACATTCTACATTAAATTTTGAATTTTTAGAGATTTTTTTCAGAAAAATCAAATCTAGTGCATATTACAAGATTAACTTTTTATATTAGTATTGCAAACTAAGAATCATAAAACTTACTTAAAAATGTAAGATAAGATTATTTAGAATTTGTTTTAAATTTTCAAATATTATGCTTTAAAGTCTTCTGGAACGATTTTAAAAATATTTTTAAATATTCATTTAGGAATCTCCATTCCAACTCAACTGTAGAATATCCTCAAGCACGTCTGGGGAAAAGAGATTTTTCAGTTGTTCCAAATTATTATTTTTTTTTTTTTTTTGAGTAGTAGAAACACATAAAAGGATTAAAGATTTGTTTGTCTAAAAAACAAACACAAAATTAAGACAGTTAATAATGACTTTTAATGTTTATTGTTTTAAAAACTTAAGAACTGATGGAACTAAATAAATTGTTATTAAATATTTCTGTCCTTATTAGTTTAGTTTCATTATCATCTATCATAAAGCCGTAAGGTTAAAAAAAAAAAAAAACACATGCCGGCAAAATAATGAGGAGGTAGTTACTTAAAAGCCTAAAAAATTAATTGTTTGTTAGTTCTCTGGAGAATAAGTTCATGTTTAAGGCAAGTATCACAGGTGAACATTTCTTATAAAATTTTAATGATCTTTTAATACAAATGTTCTATGTTCAGTTATTTTTATTAAGATCATTACTATGGATTAAATTTTAAATTATTATATTGAATATAAGAATGAAATAAAAAGGGATAAGAAAAATGTATAAGATAAAAAAAGATAGTAAATTTTAAAAATTGAATTTAAGAAAAGATTTAAACAGAAATTGACTGTATAGGATAAACTCCTGTAATTATTTACTTCTATTTTTAAGCAACACTTCCCCATGCCATTATAAGATGTGAATGGGTCACGAATGTGTATAGCTAAGTTTGGGATAGTTAAAAATTATCAACCTTTTTTTACAACCCCACTTTCAGCCTTGTGCCAAATTGTATCTTAGTACAATATATAAAAATTTCCTATGCCGTTGAGTATGCTCTTTTCCTATTTGTTTCATTTTCTATTTTTTTTCATCGATTAAAATAAGTAAATGGCAAAAACTGAGTGGTGTGGCTTACTGCACGTTGAAAGCTACCAGAGAATGTGAGGAAAGAAAATGTGCTGCATCTTTACAGGTTTTCCTACAGAAGAAATATGTAGCTAAAGCAAAATGCAAAGACGAGAGATGCTGAATGTACATCAGAACTAGGAGAGGAGGAACAAGTTGAAAATGCGAATATGGTGGAGACAAATATAGAAATAAAAGTTGAAGAGGAATTTCTTGCAGGAATTAACATTGTTAAAGAAATTGAAGATGACAATGATGATGTGCCAAAGGAAGAGAGCTCCAGTGCAAGCGGTAAGGACAGGTAGGAAGATGAAGAAAGAACTGATTAAGTTACTGGAAATAAGGAAATAGAGAAGGCAAACACAGAGCCTGTTGTGTACGAAGACATCGCATTTTGGCCACGAACTTGCTCAGGGCAGTTACTTGTTGATCTTGTAACATTGGGACCTAAAATGTTTCAAAACAAAGATGAACAATTGGCTTCGACTGTAAGAAAAATAGTCCGAGGGTAATGCTGCAACACTGGTTTACAAAAAAAACTATGGAAAACGGAGAGACTGTTTTGAGATCATGGTTGTTGTACTCAAAGACGAACAAATCTCTTTATTGTTTCTGCTGTTGCCTCTTCCTGAAGACAGAGCAACACAAATCAAGCCTAGCAGGAAAACCAGGATTTCAAAAGTTCCGGAAGCTTAATTCAAAAATGCCTGAACATGAAAATTCGTCTGACCACCAAAGAGCTTTCAAGGAATGAAAGATGTTGGAAATGACCCTTGAATAAGGCTAAAAGGCTTGACTGTAAATTACAAAAACAAATTATGAAAGAAAGACAGATTTGGAGACAGGTTACTTGATTTGTTGAATTTTCTGATGAAACAGAACCTGCTTTTTAGAGGTCATCGAGATGTATATAGTTCCAAAAAAGATAACTTTATAAAACTTGTTGAACTTATTAGCAAGTATAATCCTGTTCTTGGAAAGCATTACTTGAAAGAAGTAAATAATAACCTGCGGTACTTGTCACTGAAAATCCAAAATGAATTCATTCATATCTTGGGAAACTACGTAAAGGAAAATATATTGGATCGAATTCGAAAAGCCAATTATTTTGCGATCATACTAGACAGCTCGCCGGACATTTTTCATACTGATCAAATGAGTTTCATTTGTCGATACGTCATTGTTGAAGACAAATAAGTGGAGGTGCGGAAATCATTTCTTGGTTTTATCACTAATCATAGGAAGACAGCTTATGATATCAAGAAGATGATTTTGGATCGACTGGAGAAAGAGAAACTTGATTTCAAAACATGTAGAGGGATAGGATTTGACAATGCGGCTAATATGATTGAGATGGATTTCAAGAAACAGTGTCAAATATTGTGATTGCTCTACGGCAGTTTTTGACGCTCACAGTCTCTGTTGTTACTGCAGAGAGAAGCTTCTCAAAACTGAAGCTCATTGAATAAGCGATATTGCGACATACTCGATCTCAAGTGACTTTTAATCGAGTATGACGCAATATCGCTTATCCAATTTGTCCCTCATTTCAATTGAACATGAAACTGTGGAGAAGATAAACTTTGACCAAGTTATTAGTAACTTTGCTTCTGTAAATGCTCAAAAGGTTAAAATATGATAACGCTTGTTCAGCTAATTGTTTAATTTGATGTTTTTCAAGTACTAATCAACGCCATTAAGGGTATTTCATTTATAGTCTTCCTTAAAAAAAGGGGATACCATTATGAATACGGGCCCCGGGCGGCACTTTGCCTTGGTACGCCCCTGCTATGAAGTGATCAATTCCATATTTTAGCTTGGTTAAAACGGCATTTCTAAATCGTTTGTTGATGGTTACGTAATCTATATAATTTTCAATGTTTCCTATCGGATTTTTCCAAGTTTACAAGTGCTTTGGGTGTCCTTCAAACTAAATGTCGTTTATTAAATTATCATTCGTTCTGCACCAATGAAAGTTACTTTACTCCGCGTTCATTACATTGTCCAAGTACACTCATACGAAACATTTCACTATCTAGTCTTCTTCCTACTTTTGCATTTTGGTTCCGATGATGATAATATAATTACTTTTTTTGACTTGCTCTGGTATTTGACATTTTTCTCGTGTATTGTAAAACAAACAATTTCTTTTTCATTGCTTTCTTACGCGGGTGCATATACTACTACTATCACTATAATTTCCTTTTCAGTTTCACTAAAAGAACTCTGTTAGCAGTATCCAAAACCATACTCGACTTTCACTTTCTATTGCAGTTCACCATATAGCTACATCATTGACGAAACGTACGAGCAGATCAACTAACAATGTCTATCGGTGGCCACGGTACAGTATGGTCAGGAGAGTAGAGTAAAGTAGTAAAAAGGAACACAACACGGCGTATCACCATTGCTCGAGAAAATCGATCTCAAACGTTATTTTTAATACCGAAATTCTCGGAACAAGTAAAAACAAGTAAGCACAAACTTAAAAAAAAAAAGAGACAGTAACTCTGAGGACATTTTAACATACACAATAATACCAATATTGTAATTAACATCACGAAAAGAAAAATGCACATTCTTGTCATTAATTTGACACGTGCCTCAAAGTCTTATTGTTTATGTTATTGTTGACCGTTTTTTTTATTCATTTCGTTTTCAGTGAAAAAAGAGAGAAGGATTCCTCTGTCAACTATAAATACTTATAAAATCGGGGTAATTACTTTAACAACCGATCCCGTTACAGTAGTATAGGAATGGTAAGTATGGTAATCTCAAGTACCTAAATCAGTCAGTGTAAGAAATTTGAAACTTTTAACATCGACCAACAGGATTCCGAGATTATGTATCTATATATATATATTCTCTAAAAACGGAACATTCGGGGATATTCAGATCTCTATTTAAAGTAGACAGCTCACAATTATGGCGGGAGTTTGAATGACACTTCAATGACACTGAATAATATCCAGTGCTCTAAAAATAATATTTCTATTTTCGTTATGAAATTACTAAAAAATTTTAACGATGTTAATAACATTTGATCTCTACAATCCACTTTTCCATTCAAATGGCTGTATTTTTTATTGTTCAAAAGAGTGAAATTAAGATACTCCTTCCGTTTCTGGGCGATTTTTCAGTTTTTCCGGTACATTCTGAAGTGGCCTTCTTTTAGAGATGGACGAAAAACGGACCTAACCTCCTCCTGTGTCTTCTTTCAGTCCATCAGCCGAAACACTTATGATATGCGATGTTTAGATGTCCATGGGAGGAAGAGAAAGAGACAGAAAAATAGTACAATAAATAAATAAAAATATAATTTATTTTCTTGAAGGGGATAACTGCTACACATATCAAATTTATTGCATTAACTATTGTGATGATCTCATTTTGGGTTTGCCTTTTCATGATCTGCATAACATGATTGAATAACAAAAAATAGTACTTTCTTTTAATTAATAACAGATAAGTGACAAATTGTTTCTTGAAGTACTCAATTTTTATAAACAAAAATCTATTTTTCTGATTCTAAATCAATTTGGCTATTTTGATGGCTATATTATGTTATAAATAAGTTGCTTAATCACAACAAGTTGCTGAATTCAATTAAAAAATAATAAAAATAGATTTCCATTTAAAATGAAATAGTGTCTTAAAGTCTGTGGGGATTCACACCCATCATAGCAGCAGAAATTAGGCTTGTGTTTGTAGAAGTCGGTTACTTGGTGTGACCTCTCGAATTTATATTTATGTAAAATACCACAAAATATGAAACAATAAGAAGGAACACAAAACGGTTTTTATAACAAGATCATTTATATGTATTATAATTATATTATATTGTATGTCAATGATATACAAGCATAATTAATAGGAGTTACTTCCCTTTGACTGGACTTAAAGTCTTTACAAAGGAAACATTTTTATCTGAGCCCATAGAAAGTTGAATGAACTTGCCGCTCAAAATGTTCACTGTGAGAGAGTTGAATGAATTCTGTAAAGCTGAAAATATGATGATAAACTTTTAGCTTCAGAATAGTTGAAAGAATTTTGTAAAGCTGAAAATGTTGATAAACTTTTAACTTCAGAAGTGTTGAAGGAGTGAATGTTCCGTAATGTTTAATTTGTTTCCGTTGCTTGTAGTTGAATATTCGTAATATGTTGATGCTTGTAATATTCTGTAATGTTCGTAATGTTTGTAATTAAGTTTCCGTAAGTACGTGTATATATGCGCGTGTGTGAATATGTTTTCATAGCATTCGCCCGAAAGAGGTCAGAACGCGATTTCTTAAACTGCTACATTTTAGTAAGCGAGAGAGATCAAAAAGAGAGGAAGAATGAACTGTCTGGTATTTATAATCAACGTAATCACGTGATCGGCTCCGAGAAGACATAAACAGATTTTGGCGGAATTGTTTTTTCTTCAGGCCAGGAAGTAGCTCGATGTTATTCGGACGTAGTTGAAAAAATGATTTAAATATTAACTGACCAATAAGAAGTGAGAAAAATATCAAGGCTCTGTGATCCATTTTCTGCACAGATTTTTGTAATCAAAAACAAGAGGTAGCAGAATGCTATGTTCACGGAGATAAAAGCATACTTGACAGGAAATAAAACATGCACAAATAACATGAAAAGCATGGTAAATTGTATGTTAATTCCATACAATTTATTTTTATTTTTGTGTGCATTGGTGTGTGTACAATTGTTCTATGGTACATGCGGTAAAAGAGAGAAATTTACTCCATAGTATTGCAAAACATATCACAGAGAGTATTTGGACACGTGTTGCCCGTACCAAAGTTCGTGGTACAGAGATTGATTTTTACGTCTTTTGGCAGGATGTCCGTATTTCCGACAGGAACAGTTTTTGTTGCATGTTGGGATTATTTTCATAATTTTAAATTTTTATTTAATTTAATTTATACAACGTTTTTATATTAGTTTTATTTTATTTTATTTTATTTATAATTTTCATTATTATTACTATTATTTTATATTTTATTTGTATTTATTTATAATAATGATAATATCCCTACGTTTTCTATCCCGCTCGCTTCACTTAGTTTGAGGTATTAACTTCTTGCATTGATAAATCAGAATGTTTTGCTCGTAAAATCTCTTCCAATACTACTTTTGACTCATCTGGAGTATCATTACCTGAATTTATACTTAGAACTGAGTCCCTATTGAGTGATATGCATAGTTTCTGCTAAAACTAAATCCCTTCAAAGCATGTAGATGATTGAATCCCTGCAATAGTCCTTTAGAAATGTACTCCTCAAATGGCTCCTGTTCTCTATAAACTGTGCAACACGTTATTCACTGCTTGATTTCCCGGTTATTGGAAATCCTCTTCTGTCGTCCCTGTCTTTAAGAACTCAAGCGCACTATCTGATCTCTCTAACCTATCAGCCGTCTACCTCTTTTTGGCAAAGTTTTAGAGGCTCTAATCAGCTCTGAATTAGTTAAGCATCTCATATCGCAGGGGCTTCTTTCAGATGAGCAATATGGCTTTCGTTTCTCTAGGTCAGCTGCTGATGTGTTAACGGTAATTACTGAGAAAGTCTATCAAGCTTTAAAATGTTGAAGCTCAGGCTAATGCTTGGGATATCTCTAAGGAATTTCACAGTGTTTGGCATATTGGTATTCTTCACAAGTTGGAAGTTATTGTATTTCTGGACGAATTTATCAAATCACGAAATGAAAGTTGCCGTTAATGTCCATTCTTCTAGATCATTTTGCCTCCCAGTTGTTCCTAATTTCCATCAACGCCCTTCCTGATGGCATCAGTTCGTAACTCGGTATCAATGCTAAAGATACAATCATTTATGTCTGTCTTAATACCTGGGGCAAGTAATGGCTTGTTAATTTTAACGCCTCCAAAACGAAACTGCTCCCTTGTAATCGTCTGAGAGAACCCTTTTTACCTTCCATCAGAATGGCTGATGCTAACCTCCAGAAGACATTGATTCATTGCGTCGTCTTGGATTAACGTTTTCTGCTGACATGAAGTGGAAATATTATATTGAATCAAAGGCTATGTATGCTGCTAGGAAAATTGGTTCCCTGTGTCGTGCTAGACATTCTTTCTCGCCAGACATTCTTTCTCGCCAGACATTCTTTCTTACATATTTATGTCTATCTTGCTTGGAATACTGCTACCACATCTGGTCTGTCGATCCTTCTATATATTAAGAGATTCTTGGTAGCATCCAAAAATGAATCTACAATGTTACTGGTTCTGACCCGGCATATCGTCTTCACTCACTTTCCCACCGTTGTAATATAACTTCCCTGTGCCTTTTCAATACATACTTTCATGGTAACTGTTCTGATAAACTTTCCTCTGTGGTACATAGACTTTATGAATTTAAGCGCAATATTACACTGGCGGTAAGGTATCATCTTTTTACAGTTGAAATGGCTTTATGTAACCGTAAGTTCTATGCTATCTGTCTCTTCTAATGCACTTCTCGCTTGTGCTTCCGGTTTCTTGCTTCCCAGTCAACTTGGATCTTCAAAAATTTATATACAATGTCAATCGTTTTCTTGTTCTTTTAATGTTCTCTCTCCTTAATAGCGTTTGTTTTTTTTTCTCATATTCTCTAACACTGAGTGACCCCCTTGCTTCGTAGTGGTTTTATTGCTTTATCTGGGGTAAAATGATTAAAAAATATTATATGGGAAATATGGTTGATCCGGTAACGAACTGTCTTTCTCAACTATAATTATCATACAAAATACTTGTATTACATTTAAATTTCGGCTGGTATAATTTGTTACCAAACATCAAATGTGATGTCTTAATTCTTTTCAATTTTATAAAGTTTCTTTGTTTCGTTAAATTCTTTCGTTTTATAAAAACTATCAGAATTTGATAGCCAATTTATGAAGTAACATTCTAATTAAAAGTCTGATAATATTTTGGAATATTTTTTTTAAATTAGCCAAAAGATATCCAAGTGACAAAAATATACAGATTCGCATCTTAGTTGTAAATCTAAATTTAAGTGTCACTTAATAGATTCAAGTAGGTTCTGTGATTGCAGTTTAATAATTTATTTTATTCTGGGATTAAGCGAAGGCGCGAAATCGAACTAGTATCGAACTGTAACGTTTAAAATTTTTATCATTTTCAATCCAATTATCAAATTTGTTACAGTCCCGTAACTACTGCTTTATTATTTTAAAAATTTGGTAAAGTGATATCGTGTTCTTATAAATGTGGTAATTACAAGGAACACATTTTAAAGTATTTCAGAAGGGGGAATTGAGAAAAACATTTTGTACCGTAAAAATAACGAAATGAATATTGCTTCACAGTTTGGTGTTATTTTTTTTTCTTGATTGAAAAAATCATTGTTAAGCGAAATTAAACTATGATATTTATATCATCCCCAACAACATTTTGAGATTATTTCATGTATGTATGCGTGTATGTGTGTGTGTTTGTATGTGTGTTTATGTGTATATTTCTGCGTATTTTTCATCAATGTAAATCGCTTATAATGAGATTCATTAATCCATTAATGAGTACGTGACTTCTTTCTTTGTAGTCTGATTCTTTGTGTAACAACCTTTCAGTATAAAAAGGTGTACTGAAAAGTTCTCAACCAAACCAAATCTAATGATTTATCAGATTTTGGGAATTGGGTCGAGTCGAGAACTTTTCGGCACTACCGCCTTGATGAACTATTATTTTAATTACACAATGGTTTTGTTACAAGATATCATGACAGAAATAGTTGCGTTTATCTGTATATTCCTAGTTCATTCCTTCTCTGCATATTCCTAGTTCATTCCTTCTCTGCATATAGGTGTATACATATTGTCATGTCAGCAACAATAACGGAGTCTTGATAGTCACCATAAGCCTGAATGTTAAAATTGAATCTTCTAACAGAAACTGAATTAACAATCAAAATTTTGCCAAATCATCATCATATACTGTTATCTTTTATAACTTTTACATAAGAATATCCTGTAAAATTTATTGGAAAAGTAAGTTTCACCATGCCGGAATTTAATTGTAAAGCTTCATATCAAATGTCTACAGGATTAAATTATAGTAGTAAGGCATGTTGTTGTAAGCGTAGTTGGAGTAGCAGCAATAATAACTTGCTAAAATAGTTATGTAGCAGTTGTCACATGAAGAAACGCCGCCGGGATTTTTTTTTTTTTAATTTTACAGTATATCTCCTATAAAAAGCTCCGTCTTTTTCTTCTTTGATCCTGCCATCCTAGTTGTTAAGCGCGACACATTACTCATATGTTGCGCCATCTTGTTTTGCTATCTCATAATTAACTTGTGTGATCAAAAGATCTTTCTATTCTACTCACCTCTCTTTTATCACAAGGTGAGGATAGCGAATTGAGATTGTCCGATGTCGAGGCAATTTTGACTTATCTTGCATTTTATCACGAGAAAACTGTAGGCGCGGGATTTTCTTAGAATCTTTGGTAACAAATCAGATCTAGAAAAGTCTGTGGCATGTGCCCGAGGCTATTCAGCAAGACACCTTAATTTAATCTGATAACTCAATCTCTTCATTTTTTTTAATATATGAACACATTATGAGATTTTAGTTCTTTTCTATTTTTCTTTTAATTTTACGCGAATGAATTTTAAGCAAAGAAAGCCTGAATATTGACTGTTTTTAATAAATTGAAGTGCCAAAAAATCTACAAAGCCACCTAATAACGTAGCGATTCTCCTTTCAACTGAATAACGGTGGCTATGCGACATAGTTTGGATTCCACTAGGTTTGGGAGTTGTTATATTGGTATATCTATCCAAATGTACAGAGCTGTTCATAAGTGAATTAGTTTTGTTAGGAATGGGGGCAGACTGTTTAGTGAAGTTTACAAGTCCCACACGTGTTCAATGAAATTTAAATCTAGCGAGCACGAAAATCAATGGAAGTCAGCCTAGTGTTTCTGGTATCAGTTTCGTATCATCCGCTCACGATGGTAGGTTCGTTATCTTGTTGGAACAAAACATCCCGAGCAGAAACGAGTGCAAATTGTCTACAAGATCTGGATACGCACACTTTTCAGTTTCATGAGTGGGTCTTGCAAACTCAGACATCACGTCAGCATGAACTTGCACAACACATAACTGAGAAAATGGATCTATTATATCGTATACTGTCCTTTATACACAAACATGACCACATGTTCGAAGGCATTAGAAACATGGATTATCTGAGCAAGCTACACGGTGCCAAGCAGACGGTTCAATGATGATCTCTTGTCCAAGTGAAGTATATTAACCGATGTCGTTCAAAACCCCATAGAATGCAGTGTACGTGGGGCAGTGAGTTGGCTGATGAGTTAATGTGTTGGTGAAATGTTTCTCTTTCATTTGAGGGTTATCACGTTTGTCAGTTGCTGGTGTTCTCATTTTTGCATCTCCTGTGTACGCCCGCAGTTTACAGCTGTTTATGATGTCTGATCGATAGTCACATATTCCCGAGTCCATTTCATAAGTAGGTGAAGGCGGAATCACCCACACCACTGATGCCTGTTTGTTTATTTTGTCATTTTAGTTGATATAACCACGAAATTTTAACCTATTTTATTACAACGTCACGGACCACTCAAATTTGCATTAAAATTAGCGGGGGAAAAAAAAGCATTTACTTCCTTATTGTTTCAATTTCCAAATTTTTGTGCTCCGTGAATTAACGTTTGCGTTCGCATTTTATCATGTGTGCACATTCTACAACTATTCATGGCAATGTTCAGGTGTGATTTGGTGTTATGCGTCCAGTTTAGAAATATATTTGTTGATAAGGAGGTTAAGAAAAGTTCTTGGCCCAGGTAAGAAGGGATTCCAAAATAATGATCACGTCTTCATGCCAGAGATTATGTCTTACGAAATGGTCAGACGCTCTCATTTATCAGAAATTTAAAACTAACCGAACATATTTCTTCAACCTCTTTCCCAAGGTGTTGGGGAGGTGCTGTAAATATCCGAATCCTATTTTTCACCATTTTATATTATTATTAACAGCATTTAAATATTTTTACTTGCTGATATTAAATGATATTTTTGTTTGATATTATTATTACCCGCATTTAAATATTTATATATATTTATATATATTAATAAATACACATAATACCCGACGCTGACAGTACAATCATCACATGATTGCATAGCGCATGAAACTCTGAGTTGTACTGTCGGCGTTGGGTATTATGCGTATTTATTAATATATACTTAATAGCTCTGTTATTTAGCAGTGAGCACTGATTCACTTACACCAAAGGATCTATATATGTATGTATTTGTATTTGAACACTTACTCGTACATTTATTTATATTTATCCATTTGAGTATATTTATATAGGATGCGATGTATAAATAGTCGTCTAAATTACGCACAAATAAAAATAACACTGACATCTAATTTTAACAGATATATTTACCAAAATTACACAAAAATATTTTGAAATACTAAAGAGTAAATTATTCAACGAAATCGCCATTGGCGTCAACCACGACCCCCAGACAACTTCTTCTGGGCAGTTTCCTTGTTTAAGTTGGTGAATACTGCCATAATCCTTGCATTCAGTTCATCTTTGGTGTTACAAGGATTTTTTTTTTTTTTGATCTCTCGCTCAACTGCGCCCTACACATAATAATCAAGGGGGTTGCAGTCTGGAGAATGTGGTGGCCAGATGTAATGGGTGATGTAGTCGCAGAAATTGTCTGACAGCCATGACTGCGTTCCCCTGATTGTGTGGCATGGTGCAGAGTCCTGTTAAAAACATAGGGTTTTTCTACAGGCACACTCTTGACCCAGGGCAGCACTACCTCCTCAAAGCACTTGATGTAGGCCTCCGTGTTAAGTTTGATGCCCTGTGGAAAGATGAATGGAGGCATAACGTTGCCATCACTAGTGATCACTCCAAACACCTTCGTAATCGCCATTAGACTCATCCAACTCTTTCTGAATTCTCTGCACTATCCTCAGATTGACATCCAAACAGCTATTTGTATTGGGGCTTCCGGCGTGAATGTCAAGCAGTACAGCATTCCGTTTCCAAATTTCTGGCGGAGTAAATTGCGTCATGATGCTCTTTTTCTCACAGACGGTGCCCAACTGACCCTACTATACTGTGCAGGCGACAAAATCAAAAACAAACAACAGCAAAAATATAAAATGGTGATATTTTGTCCATCACACCCTGTGTACATTGCAGAGAAGGGCTACATGACGCCTGAGAATAATTTCTTGCTGTGAACAATAATGAGTTAAGATTAATTTCAATAATTGATTTAAAACTAATCATTTAAGGAAAGACAAATTGGCTCTGTATCAGAAATAGGCAAATCTCTTTACACTCATCTTCACAAAATATATTTACAAGCAGCTGCATATACTCTAATCATTAATAATGGGTGTGCTAGGCAAGAAATAATATTTTCGGTTTACTGTTCCTCATTTCAGGCATCATTATATCAGTGATATCATAACACCTTAATACACGGATGGGACAGAATAGATGAAAGAAAGGAACGACAAACAAATTAATATACCACTGTCATGAAAGAAATTACATACAGATATATAAATACATGTTACTAATTTGTTCCACACAGGAAAATTGCAACATAGGAATAAAACAATCATTTTATTTCCTCAATATGGATTGCAGACATTTGGCTCATATCTCTTTCAATAAATTTTTCAAGCAATCTGAGCCAAAAGGCTTTCATGAATTCTATGTAATGTTCTAGGGGAGACCAGTAGAAAGACTTCTTATTTTCCTATAAATGGAAACTGTCACGCTTTGTGGTACATTGAATCTTCAGGTCTTCCTTCTTTTGCACCCAAACATTCACCTTTTTTGTATAGACAGTAAAAATATTAATTGCTGATGCTGAAAAAGCACACAATACTGAGAATATATAGGTAAATTTTTCGCATTCAGTTAAATACCAAATTTGGTATAATGAAGTAAAACAATGACAATTAAGTTCAAATGAAGAGGAACCCAAGTAAAATATCTATTCACTTAAATCCCCATGAGAAATGAAGTTGAACTCTGTGTTAGCATCAGGTTATAAAATGCTTTAACGTGATATTTGCCAATTTTCTGTCTACGGCTGCTGTCTCTAAGGATTAGAATTAAGTAGGTTTCTTTTCACTCCAATGAAATTCAGTGATGGGAAATGACCCAGCTAGTAAAACATAAACGAAAAGAGAAGTAGAATAAATACAAGCCTTAAAATTAGTCACATAATTATGACTGTTGAGATTCTGAAAGAGAAGATTAAAAAAAAACAAAAAACGATCAAGTTGAACATTAATGCAGGAACAGTTAAAGCAGCATAAAAACAAGGAAAAGGGTTCTTTTAAAAGGACTCGGCAAAGGTCGAGGTGTGCGCTTATGAAAAGGATGGACATGAAGAAGGTCGAGTCACATCTTCAAAGAAAATGTTTTCTCTAAGGTTTTAGCTTTAAAACAATGTGAGGTAAATTAGTTTTATTTTTAAATCTTATTTTAAAATTTTATTCAGCAAAGGATAAATTGAAAAAAAATTATTTGAATCTTGTTAGAATTTGTCAATATTAATTGTTCCATTGTTTATTAAATAAACTTTGAAAAAATAATTTTTCTCCTCAGAGGCTAATATTTTCATAATAAATTATTATCATCACCTGCACAATTTCAAATCAAACATTGAACATTTTAACATCAACATCCATCATTCAATATCTCCTAATTTTATAAAAGGAAAGAATTATACAAACAGTTTTCCTACTTAATTATGCCTGATAAGTGGAAATTTTCATAGCCATTGATCCTTAATCGTTATTTTATGGCCGTTGGTTAATCAGAAAGAAACACTAAGCTCTCGACAAGACTCAAATTTCTATCATCACCAAGTTGCTGGCAAGTATCAAGTTATTGTTCAAGTTGAATTAATAAATCTTTACAAAAATATTATCTATTTATACACCTGCTTTGCATATATGCCTACATGAATGCATATGAATGTATGTGTGTGCTTATATATAATCAGAAGTGTCTCAATAATTTGGGTAATTCTTGAATTGCAACTTTTCAAATTTAAATGATGTGTCTCGGCATTGTTTATTTATGACACCAGCTGGGTACATTTCTTAATACCATGTTGATTTGAATCCATTTGATCTCTGAAATGGAATATTTTATACAAGGCTAAAGAACACCTGTCTATATTTTTAAGATGAATATTCTAAGAGTAACGATTTACACTATTTACATTGTTCGGACTGATGCCCTCATTTTTATTGTCTCGGACATTCTACGTTTCAGCTTTTTTCATATATGTCAGCCTATTTCAGGAAATAAACACGGGAAGAACATCTATGCAAATGTTATCGAAAACGCCAACATACAGACTGACTATTCTAGGTTCGGTTCAAAATTACCTGAAGGAGGTCGGAGTTTACAACTGACAAAATGTTGTGAATGTGACAATAAAGATGAGGACAATAGTTCAATGTAAATAATGTAAAAGCTGAAGATGTTTCAGTGATTCCTCAGTTCTTACAAACTTACCTACAAAGACTTTGTGCAAAATCAATGTTAACAAATGTAAAGACGAATTAGCGGTTAAAATCTTTCCAATCATTTTTCTCTGTCCATGGTGTTTTCAAACTAAATTAGATAATTATATTTTAATCTGTTTTCTTCTTGGTATTACATCCAACGAGCAATGCCAATTTTCCTTTATCAAAAACAGCGACTTCAAGTGTCCTTTCTTACTCTGTCAAAACCTCATCACATTCATTTTTAGTCTTACACATTGATATTTCGACTAATACGACCGAAAGTTATTGTTTTTTTTAACATTACCATCATCAATATGAATCTCCTAATATAATCAAGATTACCGGTGTATGACAAAGAAACACTAAATTACTAAATTGGTTGTCGACTACTAAGTTATATGTACAACTGTCCCTAACTGAATGACAGGCATTTTTGTAGAGAAGAGGAGAAACAAGTTTCCTGTAGAACTACTGTAAGTTAAAAAGCATAGAAAAGTAAAATGGAGTTATGAGTCTTTATGTGAATCCGTATCACATTTCTAATGACATTAGTTTGATTTTGTTGCTCTCTTTATCTTTATATATCGCTGATGTGCATAAAGTATCTCAATCATTTTTAGAACTCTTTAAAGATGGACAATACTTCCGTGAATCATGGAAAAGTAACGGTTGATATATACAAAATAGAGTATTGAGCTATGTAAATTTTCAGTAGGCAATGAGTTTAATGTTAGCTAATTTCAACTTCGAGCATGTAGTAAACCTTCATAGTAATATCCCGAATTGTGCCATATCATGTATAAAAATGACCAAAATCTGTATCTTTTAAAAATATAAATATAGTTCTACAGTCTCTTTCAAGTGTACAGAAAAAGAGGAATCGTTTTCTCATAAAACGGAATACACAACAGTAGCTTATACCAGGGTGTGCTGAAAAGTTTTCGGACACACCAAGAATAATAAAGAAGAGTCATGTACATGATATTTCTCATACTCCCCTCCCCACCTGCAGTTCAAAATACTAAGTATCTCGTTTATCAAGTGTAAATACATAATGTGTAGTAAAACCCTTTTTTTATTGGATATCCATAAATTTACTCCCGTTGACAAGCAGAACGAACAAACACCAAAACTAAAACAGTATGTCTTAAATAATAGTCAATACTTTGGAGACTGGTGATTTTAGACTTTATTTGTTTCATGACAAAAACAAAACTTGAAATGATGAAAAGCAGTAAATTTAAAAAAAAACAATGTGTATTGTCATTGTACAGGAATCCCTTGATTAGTGTGGCTAATAATGTGTAACTATGAAAAAAAAATCAACTTTCAATAATTATGTTTAAACTGAAAAATGTTTTACCGCATCAATCGAGTATTATGTATGCACTAATCAAATTTTGGTATATAAAAATTTTAGCGGACTAATTGAAAACATATTAATCAAATGCATATTAATGAACGGGTGTCTGTATTAAGTATATTTAGAATTTTTGCCATTTAGATTATGTTTATATTTTCTGAAAAGTCCCGTCATTTAATATATTATCAGATATATTTATGAGTATCCGGTACTAAAAGGAATGTGGTGACGTATGCACAGATATTTTTAAATAGAAGTTGTTATTAATTATTTCTATAGGGGCTGTTTTATTCCTACATCCTTATACGAAACAACAGAATTGATTTTGTTATTTAAGATTGGGTCAATGATGTGCTCATATCAGCAGGATCTTTGCATGGCAGAAGAGGAAATTACTACAAAATTTGGCTTTCTTATATTAAGAATTATTAAGGATTTTTCTTTCAATAAAATTCTTTAAATTTTCATACCTTGAACAAATTCATTTGCTAGTGGTGTTAAATTAATGCACCTATGAGTAAACA
Organism: Acanthosepion lycidas; assembly: GCA_963932145.1. NCBI lineage: Eukaryota > Metazoa > Mollusca > Cephalopoda > Sepiida > Sepiidae > Acanthosepion > Acanthosepion lycidas. The sequence continues at coordinate 68,021,547 of OZ010578.1, forward strand.
TTTCTTGATACGACTGAAAATTTCAAATATTTTGTTTCTTTATAAAGAACATTTTAGATAACACAGAGTATGGATGAACAGAAAATGTCTATTTTCGTTGGCCAGTTTTTTACAATTACTTAAATTAAATATCAAATTATTACAAGAATAAAAAATATATTATGTTAATATTATTTCTTCTATTTTACAAAGATATTTTGTTTATTGGGAATACAAGAAATCATTTTCTTTCCTGTAAACATATGTCTTAAATTAACATTAAAAGTATTGCATGAGTTTTTTTGTCAAACCTATTATTGTAAGCATTCCAGCAAATTTAATTTGCTGTAACTTCTGATTAGGTGACAAACTAAATAAATATGATTTTTTTTTCAACTTTTTAATAACATCTTTATGTAGATAAAATACATAAGAATACATATACATATGCATTTTTAAAATTTTTTTATATAATTAAATTTTAGATTTTTAGAAAAAGGTCCTCTACTGACACAGGTTTTGTTACTAAAATTCTTATGTTTCTCTAATCAGCCAAGTTCTCACATTACAACTCAGTTTTACTATAAAATTTGGTAAAGATTTTATGTTACTATTTTGGTAATACCAGAGTAGAAGGAAAAGATGAGTACAAAAGAATATTGCAACTCATAATTTTCATAAGTGATAATGTGTTGAACCAAAGTTACAGATACATAAATTCGAAAGAAAACGTGAAGCATCTTATGCAAATGGATGAATTTTAAAAATAAATTGCAAAGAATAAAAAGAAAGTCGACATTCTCAAATAAAAGATCAGAAGGGAGGAACGAAATTTGGTATTGCAAAATGTGCAGTGTTGGCAATGAAAAGGGGATAAACGGAAACAATTCAAGGAATTCAACTAAGTAGGAGACCCCAGGGCAAGGAAGATACCAAAAAAAAAAAAAAAAAAAATAGAGACATTCTAGAAATAAGCACCATGAAGCAGAAGAGGAAGGAATAATCAGCAGAAGAGTAAGAAGAATTCTAAAAAGTAAACTTTACAACAGAAACATATATACCTGGGCTTTTTCTATTGTGGGGTACCCCGAAGAATGAACAGAAACCCAGGAAATACAAAAAGGAAATTTGAAAATAGGAACAAAATTAATTATATGGACACTTCAGAAAGCAACTTGAGGAAATAGCAGAGAAGTCTAGATAGAAGAAATCTCAAGAGAAGAACCCAGACACTCTTAATAAAAGCTAAAAACAATGTTATAAAAATATAAAAGCCAACATAAAACACAGGGAAACAGCTAATGTAGTTTGTGAAGAAATACAGTGAACTATGAACCAATAAAATGCAACAAACCGACAGAAGGAATACAAGAATAGACATGATTGGGTGAGGAAGGCGATCTACTGGGAACTGTGTAAGCAAGTAAATTCCGGCTACACATTTACACAGATCAATGGTTATATGCAAAGAGCAAGGAAACGCATAAAATCTCCTTGGATCTTGAGATTCAAACATATCATACAATCTAGTCCAGAAGATTGGATTTGGTGTTAGTAAAAAAAAAAAAAAAAAAAAAAAAAAAAAACATATATATATCAGATAGATTTTGTTTTTCTGGTAGACTGTAGTAAAGAAAGTGAAAAGATAGATAAGTATCTAAAATAGTCAGGTACATAATAATAAAGATAACAATTATGAACAATCAGTGGCAGATAAATCAGTGTAGGCATTGTTACATAGGAGAAACTTTAAGAAAAAACTGAGACACTTTTAATGGAAATTCGAAACACCAGCATAAGAATCAACTATGTAAAGATAGATAAAACAGAACAGCAATATGTGTGTGACAATAAAAATGAGACAGTTAATCACCAAATTAATAAATGTAACAAGTTGGTTCAGAAAGAATACAAGAATAGGCATGAATGGGTGGGAAAGGTAATCTACTGGAATTGTGCAAGTAGGTAAATTTTAACTACACATATAAATGGGTATATACCCTGAGCAGGGTCTCTCCTAGAGAAGGAGACACATATCCTCTGGGATTCAAACAGATCACCTAATCAAAGCCAGAAAAAAACATATCTGCCTATCATAGCTTGCCCCAGGGATTTCTGATATCATAATCCTGCAATCAAAACACACTTATTATTATATTCAAAGTAGGTTAATTTAAATGCTCTACACAGGAATGTGTGAATAGAAATGTGGCCTGTCCTTGAACAGTTATCTGCCGCTTTTCTTAATAATAAATGAGTGAAGCCAGATATCTAAATTCGTAATTTAAAATAATATTGATACTGAAATTAATCTTACTACGGTTAAGGATTTTTCAAATAACAAGATTAATTAAAGTATGAATATTTATAAGTACAAAATAAGCAAAGATGCGTGGCAAAATATAATAGCTACATCTACGTTGATATTATGACGAAGGCATTTTCAAAGAACATCAACATGAATGTAGCCATTATATCGTATTGGGTTTATGTGAGACCTCTGGTGCCACTAAGATATTTTTGCTCTCTTATTAGTTCTTCTTCACTTGTGTCCGCGAGGAGAGGGAAAAAATAGAATTGTTTGGTCCAGTTGAGAATGTATTATAAAAGAATTACTAAATTATACTTTTCCTTTTTAATTTTTCTTACTTTTATTTAATTTTATTTATAGCGTTATGTTAGGAGTCATTTAGTAGTAGAAAGTAGAAATCCCAAAATTAATCCTGTACCTTTGCTAAATTGTTGTTTTGCAATGATCAATATAAGCTTTTATAATATCGCTTTTTCCTTATGCGATTTCAACTATCTCCACATCATATACTCATGTAAATGATATATGTGAAAATGATTTCTCATAGGATAAGCAAAATCCATAAATAAAATAAAATTAGACATCATTCGTCAATCAATCTTTTATACTAATTTTTACTTTAAGCTGATATTTAAAGTATTTAGGTATGAGATTGTTATGAAAAAAAAAGATTTAATGTCGTTAAACTCCTTTCAAATGTATACTATAATTCTAGCCACCGTTAACAATGTGAAAAATATCATTCGTTTCTCCCCAATTCATAGGAGACACATTGCCCGTACATGACATCGATGGGATTAGAGTTGCCTTCCTTAGAATCGGCACCAATTATGTGTGGTTGTTCAATTTCATGTGTCGGCAAGTTTATCTTGGGAAGGTGATCATTTCGAATCCTGGTTTATTGACGGAGAAATTCTGTTAGGTAAACGTCATATACTGATTATCTCAGCAATTCGTTCACCTGGCGATTGGCCTGGGTTGTACTGCCTCTCAAAGTCGACGTTTCAAAATTTCTAGAAAGATTTCGCAAACTATGATTGTTGCAATTATCGCTTAGAAAGAACAATGAAGTACATATTCTACCTCATTCCATCCGCTTTTTAAACTTTGTTAGAGCTTTGCTACACGCCTGTTCAGGTCCTGGTCATCGATGTCATGTACGGGCAATGTGTCTCTTATTAATTAGGAACAAATCAATTATATTAACTACCTTCATATTATTTTGAAAAACAGTTTGTGAGAAATTGGAAATTACTCTAAAAACAATTTCATTAAGAATTATATAGATATGTAAATTATTCAAATACTTAAATTCTCAATAGGACTGAGAATAACAATAATTAAGGCTAATAATAATAAATTATTTTATTACTAATAATAATTAAGATTAATAAATAAAAATTATTTATTAAACGATAAAAGCTGACAGTCGTATTCAAAGGTAGCACATTCTGTTTGTATTGTGCATGCAATTATGAAAATTGCAAGTGTATGCACAAAGAAATTAACAGTAAGATGTAGTGAATGGTTGTGCGTTCTCATTATAGTGTGTATGATCTCCTTGCAGAGAATAATTTGAGGATGTTTATAATGTTTTTGATTTTTGTATGTGTGTGCGGAAATGCTTCTATCTCAGATCTTCTTTACTCCCTACAAATAATGATGCTCTCTTGGAGAGTTTCCTCCATTCATCATGAAAAGGACAAACAAATACTTCCCAGAAATTCTACTATAAGGAATTTAAGCTGCTCTTCTGAGAGAAACCAGACGCTGTGTGGGCCTCTTGCTTAAACTTTTGAATTTCAAAAATATTTTTGGTACATTTCAATTTGTAGGAAAATAGCTGCGTCTGTTTTTCGTTCGAAGCCAATCAAAAGATTTCCCTCCAAATTCCGAGAAGTGAAATTTGGAGCCTATCTGGGTGAATAAAAGGAGAACCAGAAATTGAATTCGAGGAGTCGACGAACAGGTGCTGCATGAACACAGGTCGCCCCGATCCAGGAAGAAAAACAATGCAGAAAAAATTTGACGGCCACCAAACGAAAATTGAAAGAAACAAAGCCTCTCCCACATCAAGGAAAATTCTTCGGCTGGTGTGATTGTTCTGTTATTCGCTTTTAACACGAACTTTGCTTCGAAAATTGTACCTATTCTTCGAAAATTATTCAAAGAAGTATTTTTCTCATTTCTTCATTTATTTTTATGTTGGTGACCTTTTTCTGAGGACCTTATTAACATTGTAATTTGTATTGTAAAAGAGGCATATTTCATTTGCACTGATTATTTTTACATACATGTTATTGGCCATCATTTGGAACACAAAGCACTTAATTTGTGTAATTCTTTCAATTTTGAGTGTTAACAATAAATTTATCGTATATTTTTAAAATTCGGCTCGTGTCTTGTCTTTGTTGCCTTATAAATTAAATGTTACCTCAAACGTTTGATTGAACTATTTTTTTCGTAGGGTTTTTGTTATGGTCCGCTTCCTTGTACCACGGTGATAGTCCAAGGCAGAACCAATAAAGAACTCGAATACGGATATGGAATAACACAGATATATTACAAACAGGAATATATACAGAGAAGTAGAAAGTGTTAGTACGAACAATCAGGTTTAGTAGTAATTGTCTGAACGCGACTCTGTTCCGGACTGCCTCTGACTCGACTGACTGACTCGCTCGCTCTGACTGAATGACAGACTCCTGACGGACTTCACTCCAGACTTCAGACTGAACAGTATTTAGTCACACCCCCCCCCACGAGAACATCATGTGGCACAAGGCCAGTTTAACGTGGGATCTCCGAGCCCGTGGGCTCGGCCAAAAATATGCCCTTTGAACCCGTATAAAGGAGTTCAGGGTCGGTTTACCTCCCCGAAAGAGACTCCGCCCTTCGGCGTAGCCTCGTTCGGGTTCATCCCCGCCCGAAGACAGAGAGTTCAACCGATCAGCTGGTCAGCCGGTCGCCCGACTTCGGACTGAACGGTATTTAGTCACCCCCCCCCCACGAGGGCATCATGTGGCACAAGACCGGTTTAACGTGGGATCTCCGAGCCCGTGGGATCTCCGAGCCCGTGGGCTCCGCCAAAAATATGCCCTTTGAACTCGTATAAACGGGTTCAGGGTCGGTCTACCATCCCGAAAGTGACTCCGCCCTTCGGCGTAGCCTCCTTCGGGTTCCTCCCCGCCCGAAGGCAGAGAGTTCAGCCGATCAGCCGGTCGCCCAACTTCGGACTGAACTCCCTGCTTCCTCTTGAGGCGCAATATTTATTACGTATAGAGTAGTCCATTATGTTATTATAGGTAAGGTCCCATAACAGTTTTTTACCAAATAAAAATCCTTTACTACTTCCGATCTTTGAATTAAGCGCGAAAGTGTTCTATTAGAGATGGGTTCGGTTATCTATTTTGTACCTCTCCAGTACTTTCTTGAGAGGATCTTTGTCTGTTTAACCTAGTTTTATACTTTCTTGGTCTCAATCTACAGTGTCGGCCGGTATCTCTCTCGGTACTTCTACTCTTCAGGCTTCTTTAATCTTCTAAGTCATGACTTAGATTTCTAGATATCAGATTGTGCCTAAATTTGTTGGATCTTAAGCTACGCCTTGATTCTCGACGCTTTTAGGGTTCTGGGATACTGGCACAAATACCTACATCTTGACTGCTGGCTGCTCAAGTTTCTTCATAGGAGTTGACGCCTTGAGCAATTTGAGGGCAAATATTTCTTCATTTTAACCACTATTCGTCACATTATGGTTAACAACGAAAACCACCATTTCGTCCTATCCCAAAAGATAGAGCGACATGGCCATATATAAGATTTCAGAGAGAGCGCTGTAAAGGATCAATTTATCTTGCAGCACCCATATATGCCGTCTGAAATCTCAAAGGGCTATCTACTAATTTTCGATATATCTCCTCCTGTTAACAATTATAATATACTTAACAGTTTCTTTGCTGGTATTGACTATTTTTAGTGGAGGAACTAAGAATATGGTTCTCCGCACAACAGTAGAAAACATTGTATGTGCTTAAGAGGGAATGGGCGGGAAGTGTAAACCATTTGCTACGAGACTGTTTCGGTTTTCGTCTTGCATCCGGCTTAGGAATGCGTTATAAAAAACGCGAAGTTGCTATTATTTTTCTCTTTGACTGCTAGTTGCAATCCACTGGCTGAAGTTAGTATCACAGTTGACAACCAAGACTAGTCTATAGGTTACCTCCTCGGCTGCAATCGGCCTGGTCGTAACGATCCACTTGGTAAGCAAACTTCCTGATCTTGTTTCAGAGAGGCGATCGAAACTATCTTTCTGTCACTCCTACTTATGTTGTTGTTACCGATATTTCTACTATAATTAATGAAGATTAATTATTGGCTGGTATGTAAATAAATCCAACAAAACATACTATAAAGAAAAGATAAATAATGGTCTTTATAAAACTGAAAATGGTGACCAAATTGAAGGAAAACATGCGAATACACTGATCGAACCAATCTTCAGACCAGTATGTATATACACCTCATCGATCTTCAATTTTTTCCTACTTTAATACATATATACTGGCCTGACATTTTCCCTCAAAGCTACTGTACGCAGATTCTTTCACATTTCTCATAGCAATCTCCCAATCTATTACGTAGATCTGATCCTTGACAGGAGAGCATGATCACTTTTCTTTCCAGATATGATAAGACATTCTATATATATTTTTTTTAAACTTTTGAATATGTCTTTGTTCCTCATGTTTGACTTTCATTGATTGGCTGGTTTGTATTCTTTACTATATTTTCAAGTTATGTGTACAATCTCTTCTCATCTACTTTTAAAGAAAAAAACAAATTTAGAAAGGTCGTTGCGCTACTGAAAATCTCCCTAATATTGCAATGTCCACATATCCTTTGGATTTGGGCAGTCGATTTGATATCTACAGATTTCTCATCTTGTTTCATGTCCTAAATAGATAATTATACATTTGAAAAAAATTAATTATACGCTTCAACACTTTCTTTATATTCTCGAAGATAGTATTGTTGGATGCTGAAGGCAGTGAACAATTTCTTGCTTCAAATGAAAGTCAGTGTGGATTTCTAACGGTAACAGAAAATTATTTGCAGGAGAGTGAGAGAGAAAAAGAATGGAAAAGAGAAAGAGGAAAAAGAAAACGCAGTGAAAGTTGATACACGTTAATTTTTTTTCCTGGAGTAAAACCTGATTAATATTGATAGAATTAGAAAGGCAATGTACATGATGTTCATGTAGAGGATAGAAGGAATCTCCCGAGACAATTAATAGGCTTCGGAAATACCCTCAAAGTGTGAATCACATTCTTTGTATTGGGCACTTAAGTTGAAAAGCTTCAACAATTAAATGTCACCCACTTGGTATTCAACTTGGGGCGTGTATTGAGTCGTTTGCAGCTGAACTGATTTATTTTGAAGAATAGGGTCACCCCAGTGATTTTTAGTAAACCACGTAACATGCCCTATTTCATTCGAAATGAAATAACATAAAACTGTTATAGGAGCTTTTAATTGTTCATTGCGCGCAGACTCCATGGATATTGTTTTTATTTACATTATTTGGACTATCATACTCATCTTTGTTGCCATATTTATCACAACGTTTCGGACGTTGTAAGCTCCGGCCTTCTTCAGGTGGTTGGAATGTCGAACTGAACCCTTCATTTCGCTCGATGGGGTAGACTGTTCTAGTTCCACATGCCAAATCTAATGGATATCAGTTATCAGTTATCTCCTGTTAATTCCTCTCTCCAAGTTCTCCACCGCCTTAACAGGACAGGACCCAAAGAATATGAATTTAATACTTGGCTAAGGCGGTGGAGAATTTGGAGAGGGGAATTAACAGGAGATAACTGATAACTGATATCCATTAGACTAGAACTAGAACAGTTTACCCCAGTGAGCGAAATAAAGGGTTCAGTTCGACATTCCAACCATATGAAGAAGGCCGGAGCGTACAACGGTCGAAACATTGTGATAAATATGGCAACAAAGATGAGGATGATAGTCCGAACAATGTTAATAGTATACATAATACCTCATCTCAGAAATATAGACAGATACTGAATACTGTTTTTGTATGCAACAATGTTGCAGTGACGTTGGATAGAAGAAAACAACACTAGATTCTGTTCTTGTTAAACATAGCGTGAATCACAGCAGAATCATAGCGTGGACGACATAGCAGAAGGAATTTAAGACGGTAGCTCTTTTTCTTCAGATAAACGTATTACTATAAGGAAGAGGCTGATTTCGAGTGGCCCTTAAGATTATTGCACTCCAGACAATCAAACACAAAAATATGCAAAAATCGACACATAAAAAATTAAAAACTTGAAAAAAATGAAAAAATAAGTTGAGAAAAAATAAAAATCATTCAGAAAACAGTTATTACAAAAATAATCAAGAATTCTGAAATGTTTTAGAATATTGAGCATATCTGGTGTTACTTTCCAGTTTTCAAATTTTTATGCTATTAAAATAAATGAAATTAAAAACATTTGTTTTCACAATTCAATTTAATTGAACAGAGCAATTAACTATTTTGAGTGAAACTCCTTCCTCTGTTTTTAAATTTTTAAATTTTAATCTAGATTTATTTTTAAATATGGCGAAAGTGGCATAATTGTCAACATTGAGTGTCAGATCCTATCACAGAGAGAGAGAGAGAGAGAGAGAAAGAGAGAGAGAAAGAGAGAGAGAGAGAAAGAGAGAGAGAATCATGCAGATCGGTGTTGTGTTTAAAAAATAACTAGAAATGAGTGAAGCCGCGAGACGTGGGTGCATTAGAAAAAATGAGAATTTTAAATACTGGAAGAATGGTTGTAACTAGCTTAAAAAGAAGGCGGGGCGCACCAAGAGAGTCGATTTGTCAATCATCCAGTAGTTCACTCCCCATGGTACCGAACTCGTAATCAAGTCGTAAGCAGCGTAAATAGTATTTTCATACGATTTTCACGCTAAAAATCATACCTACCGCAGAAAAGCCAAATACTGTGCGCCACATGTTAAGGATTTTAAAACAGACAGATAAGCAAATACGGGAGAGGTGAGATGGATCTTTATAGTAAGGCTCTGTAACGCTTTTCGAGGTCTACGTGTTTTGAGAAAAAATAACATTATTAACAAAAACAACGTCTTGCTCTGTCCTGTGTGTAATTGAACTTGAATGTGTAAGTTAACAATGGTTAACTTTTAACGGTTAACTGTTTTAGTTGCTGCAGAGATTTACATGACTGAGATATGATGAATTCCTTATTTAACTAAATATACATAAACTGGCATCTATACATGTGTTTATATTGTGTGTGTGTTCCTTTAAGAATAAAAAAGGGATAATTTTTAATAATATCAAGTATTTTTAAATATTATTTTCTTTTTTCTCTCTCTCTCTCTTCCCCATCTCTCTCTCTCTCTCTCTCTCTCTCTCTCTCTCTCTCTCTCTCAGCTTATAGAAGGTATGGTAAGTATCGAACTCATTATTCAATAGAAAAATCATTAACCAATGGCCAACCAAACTCGTTCGCTAACAATATGTTCAGGTGCCATGAATCAATGAAGCGGTCTCATTTTATTTTCTTTACCTTATTTTTACAAATGCATTTGTGCATGTGCCAGATAAATTGAGAATGCGAAAATTGATCCCTCTTTTCGAGGTTTCCATTTGCGGATTCGCAACTCATCTATCGCATGCGCAAATAAATTTGTAAAATTAGTGAATTTTTAATATTCAGATTGATGGGAAAAATGTAGCTTTCAATGATTTCAAAGTAAATTCATCTTTGAATGTGAATAATTTTTAATTTGAATTAATTTTATTTATTAATTCAGTTTTTATACTGAATGCTATATATTCAAATTCTCTACCAAAATATGTATATACTTTAGTATGTCGTAGTTTCTAAAAAACATGATTATTTATTATCAATTACTATGTTCAAAATTGAACTGTCTATTTTTATGTTGACTTTTCACAGGGACTAATACTGGAAAATTATTAAAAGCAATGTGATAATCTAAGGCAGGTTTATATTATATTTCTTTGTTCTAAAATTAAAAACTGTATTATTCGATGGAAACTGTGTCGTGATAGTGAGGTATACAGGGTGTCCATCAGTAGAAATTGAGCTAAGTTATTCCATTTTATATGAAGGTAACGTTTAATGTTGCAATTGTCGGAAACAACACTGGGTATTGTCTAGTCTTTTGTCTATATTAAAAAATATTCTAAAGTAGCTTTGTAAGAAATTTTTCAAAATCTGCAGATAAAAGTTATCATTTGAAAAATTAATTAAATGAAACTTATTTAGCATATTCATGCACGCATACACATATATGCAACTACACACAGAGATACTGGTTTTTCTCTCTCTCTCTAACTCGCACTATCTCTCTCTCTCTCTCTCTCTCTTTCTCTCTCTCTCTCTATTTTTAATATAAATAGTTATACTCGTTTTGAAAAACCTCAGGTATTTTGGCTTGTAATTGAACAAACCAATGCCCAAGGGGAAATAACGGATAAAAAGAGAAAGAACTAAGACCCTGAAATTGAGGCGAAAACAATCGTCCAGAATCCAAGCTCAGAGTCCAAAGAAAAAAACCTCCAAAACGAGTAAAGCAAAAGTAACTATGAAAAGTGCTCAATACGCTAAGTAGAGCAAACCTAAATATGAACCTAAAGAGCCAGGTAAACTTACCTGGGTTTCACCTATACGGATCGTCAGAGTTAACCTGACGATCCGTATATATATATATATATTGTCTATTTAGGCAGAAATCATCTTTTTATACATGTTTTGTTAAAGTCAACTGGCAAGGTACTGCGATTAAGCTTTTTATTGAATTTTTCTTGTGTTCGTAAAAATATTTTCTTTTCTGGACACAAAGTGTGTAAAAATTGTCCAAAAACATTCAATAACATTAACTATGAACACGGCCACAATGTGTTGACCGTGTTTGGAAAATAAAACATTCCTATAACTCTAGATAAATACATAACACAACCCATACATTACATAGGTAAAAGTAAAAATAAAATCGTTCTTGATAGTGGCTACATAAAAGTAGAGCCAAAAGCGGTCGAAAATGTAGAACTTTTGGACAGTTGTTACATCAACTGATATATTATAAAATATAAATTTAAAATTTACTTTAGGTTTTCATTAAATTTTTTAAACAATTTTAAAGAAAAAGTAATGACGCCTTAATTAGGAGTTTTACATATTTCATGATGTTTGTTGATATTTAAAGCCTGATTTGCTTTATGAGTTTTAAATTGTTGGTCAAAATTATTCACCAATATGGCTATTTTCTAGCAAATGTTTAGGATAAAAAATATGTATTCATTTTTCATGAATTTTACAACCAAGATTGTCAAATAGTTTACATTTATTTCTATCAGTATGTGTTTACATATATTTATACAAATAAGAATTTATCCCTTATGCCTTATTATATAAAAGAGAAAATTATTTATTAAATATTCAAAGTTTCATCAATGTTGTTTCTATCACTGCCTTTTGGCCTCTGAGCTTTGTGTGTCGTGCCAAGTGAAATGTTTACCAATGACAAGGTGAAGCTTGGGGGAAAATGCAAGAAAAATAACTTAGAAAATATTTTTGTCTGCGCTTGGAGTATCAAGATACTTGTCATTACGATATATTCTGCAATTTCTTTAAAAAATAATACAGATTTTAAGTGGAAACGCTTAATTTCTGAATATAATGGGGTATTTTAATTATTGGGTAATTTTTCCTTAATCCCATTGATATATATATTTTTTTTTATTATTATAACATTCTATGTCGAATACATTCCATAAAGTAGAAATAAAGAAACTTCTGATGAGACTTGCCGTAATATCACACTCAGGAACTTGTTTTTCATACACAACGCTTGAAGAGAATAGGCCACAGAAGCCTACAACTAGGGGCAAGGTACAAATCTACAACCACTTCTCCAGTTCAATTTTTTTTTTAATTCATCAGTACAAAATAAATTTTAAAAAATTGAATTGAATTGGTTGTGGTACCTAGACTTTATGAATTTAATTGCAGTACTAGATTGGCGACAAGGTCTCATCATTTTACAGGTGAAATGGCTAGATGTAACTATAAGTTCTATGCTAACTGTTTCTTCCACTTCTCGCTTGTGGAACTCTCTTCCGGCTTCTTGCTTCCCTGTCAATTTTGATCTTCAAAATTTAAATACAATGTCAATCGTTATCTTCTGTTGTCTTAATTCTTCTTCTTTTATTGTTCTCTCACCTTTCCTCATTTCTCTAACACTCAGTAACCTTTTGCGTCGTCGTGGTTTTATTGCTTTGCCTGGGGTGAAATGATTAAAAATAAAAATCCTCCTATGTATTACTACAGAACTCCATAAGATAGAACAAATTTTCAGTTACAAAACAGTTTTTCAGCATAGTCACTACCACTGGTTATGCATTTTCACCAGCGATGAACATTTTATTGTTTGACAGCGGTGCAGGGTTGTCTGCAATGTAATTTGTTCCACGCATCGCCGTCACATCTGTGATCACATCCACTGTTTGGTAAACGTTCAGCAAGTGTCGCTAAATGTCAGTAGGTGCAATTTTTCTCATATGAACGAATTTACGCACCTTCGTTTTGTACGCACTTTCGTGTCAAATGATATTTTGCCTAATTGTTATTTGTAACAAGGCAAAAGATTATAGGATATTGGCAAAAATGTTCACCGTCTAATGTCATACCAACATTATCTGTCTCCGTCATCGTGGACCAACATAATAAAATAGGCAGCATTACTTTCAGGTGGTCTGCATTACTACATATATGTGTGTGTGAGAGAGAGAGAGAGAGAGAGAGAGAGAGAGAGAAGAAAGAATAAATATAGACATATTCACAGTGATATTGAGATCGAAAACACCAAAAACAATTTTAGGTTTCCTCATAAATTTCCTCATAAATTTGTTTTAATTTTGTACAATAATACACCGATAGCACGACCTGAAGTTTCATGCACAATGCAAACTTTAGGTGCTGAGCCTATACTCAGCACCTGAAGATTGCGTTGAGCTATGGGTGAGGAATAATATGTATATTTATACTAATATATATATATATATATATATATATATATATATATATATATATATATATATATATATATATATAAATAATATAATGCTCTGTTGTATTAACGACAGTACTATTAGGTTGGGGCAAAAATAATATCGTTTTTTGACGTTAAAAACTACGTCAAAAAACGATATTATTTTTGCATCAACCTAATATATGTGCGATATATTATAATCATATATATATATATATATATATATATATATATATATATATATATATATATATATATATATATATATATATATAAGGTATTCACGTTGTATCCGTCATGTAATTTTTCAATTATGTGCACCTTAATTAAATTTCCCAAACATCAGGCTGCCAATAAATCACTCAACAATCAAAAAACATGTGTTCTTGTTAAAAAAAAGATGCTTTCCAGCGATATTTTAAACTAAAAGCAAGTAATATTTCTTTCAATTCAGATTAATTAATTAAAAATTTAAAACGCCTATTTTTTCTCAAATAACGTTTCAGAAATGTACATTCCATTTTTGAAAGATTTTTTAATAAAGAGAATTATTCTGCGTTAACAGATTTGTCAGTATGGACGAATTTATTGATTTTACTGATAAGGAGAAAAAAGATTCTAATCATTTTAAATTCGGTCTGAAATACAAAAAAAAAATGATCACTACGAAATAGCAAACTACTATATCTTCTTTATTTCAATAATTTAATTGCGAAAAGGTTGTATTAGTAATTAAATTGATAGAAACTTATTGCAGCTCAATGCAAACACTGGCATTAGTCAAATATCCATACTAAACAGTAAATATTATTTACACTTATTTGAAATCAATCAATCTTTAAGTGTAAATAATTTTAAAATGTCATAATTGCACATAATTAAAGCATTTTCTTCATGTTTTACAAAATGGGTTCCACAATATGTTATTTTAAAAAGTTAACTTAATAAGGTGAATGCATTTCAAAATTGAGTGTGGTGTGTTTAATTAGATAGTGTGTCATTTTTATTTTATTTCTATATCCACAGCATAAAGCTTCAGGTATGGCCATAGTAATCAATATTTAGAAATTACTCAAAATCATTTTTATCTTATATGAGTTAAAGATCAATAGCAGATCAAATATGGATCGGAATCCTACAGAATGATAAGATAAAGAACAAATTGAAAACGTTTATCAATCTAACATTTTTCACTTCGTCTTTGTCTGTTTTCTCTCAATTTCTGACTTAACATCCTTTAATAAAAGTGAAACATGTTAGATTTATAAAAATATTCTATTTGTTCTTTATGTGTGTAATTATTTTGTTCTGATCGTCTCATCATCCTCATCATCAGCATCATCAGCATCCTCATCATCAGCATCAAGCACTAATCTTACATAGTGAGATTAGTCCTTTTGTCAACCTCTCCAATATTAGCTGTTTGTTAAGTAAAAAATAATATCATGTCCGCCCAATACCGATTAATCAAGTTAGGTAATTAAAATGTTTTTAAAAATCACCTCTCAAAATATTGTAAACTGACCTGTTAATTTCAGCGTTTTTATTTTAGAACATTTCCTTATATTCTCATCGACTATAGATTTTCTGCTCTTAGTATTTTTTTTTACCAAAATCCTATTCATAATGCATTTCAGTTTCTTGTACTTCCAGATTCAATCATCTCAGTGTACAAAACATGCATACAAATGTTTGCATAGAAAGAAAGAAAATCTTTGTTATAAATAGATAGAATCTTACATACGTTAGTGAACTAACGTACGTAAGATTCTATCTATATTTATTTAAAAACGGGAACGAAAGCCGGTTTGAAAATATGCGAAGATTAATGTTGCCGCCTAGACAAGGAAATGAAAGGAAAAGAGAGGAAAAGGGAGGAGCGTTTTTAATCAGGTTACAATCAGAAGAGTGGTGAAAGAAAGAAACGGAATTTATTGAGATGTGAAAGTGAGGGAGGAAGAGAAACCCAAATTAGAAAAGCAGAGAGAATTCAAAAGAAAGTGATTCATGTCGAAATACAGAGGGTGGAGTGTTATAATTTGAGGGTGTGTTTATATGAAATGATAGAAGTTCGAGAAACAGGGGATGAAAAGAAAAAGAGATCATTACTACATTGGGATTTAGTCAAAAAGTGAATTATTAACTTTGAAAATTTCGGAGCGAAATCAGTGGAAAAATTACTTTTATAGATTAAAGAAAAATGGAGGCAAGAAAGAAAAAAAGTATTATGGAGTCGGCGAATGACTTGAAGTAATTTTCTAGCCAGTGAAAAGCAAACAAATGTAACACAGCAAATAGAAAATGTTTGGGATTTAATCTTTGGATATTACCTTAAGGATGTGACACATAAAAAAATCAGGACAGGAAAGGAGTTAAACGAAAACTTGAAAAACATTAAAAGGACATAAAGGCAGGTCCAGTTGTAAGACTTTTTTAAATGCATTTTCATTCTTTGTTTTCGTTTTTGTTTTGTTTTTTTTTTTTGTTTTTTTAACACCTTTCTTACATTCTATTACATTTACAATGTAATGTCTTTCTACTTTCACAAACAGGTTCGTATTGTTTGAATTTAATTTTTTTGTATCGTTCATAGTACATGTATTTTATATACACGGTTTATGTAAGATGTTTGATTCATCTATGGTGTGTATTTATTTACTATTACAGATTATTCACGCAAATAATTTAACAAAGAAGTAACTGTAGTGTAAAATATCTCTACGCGTATGTATTTGCATTTATTTCTGTATCCAAACACATTTTAAATCATTTAAATGCCTTTTTTAAGTTAAATTTTGGTTTTATAAAAAATAATAATCTAAAAAGCTAATTGGTAAAAAAAGAAGAAATTTACATATTTAAATAAAGTTTTTAGTCGGTTTTATGGGCACGGTCACTCATCACTCAACGACTCATCAAACCTGCATTATAGGTGAGAAATTTAAAAATCTCTTAAAATCTAATATTTATCCTGGTGATATATTCCAAAGTAAATTAGTAAATGTAATGATTAACTAAGGAGATTTTGTAAAAATAATCCTTGATTTTTGCTTGAAGCATAGCGAAAATAACATTTATTTACGCACGGTAGCCTATGAATTGTCATCAAGATTATATGTCAACAATAGTAATTATCTACTCTGACTCCGAGTTATAAAAACGCGCGAAAAAACTTTTAAAAACATTTTGGAAAATGCAGAGAACCAACAATACAATAATCAAGAAATTGTTATATTTTAAAATAAATTATCTTTATAACCAATAGTTTAAGAATATAATTTTATTCTAAACGCTTTTATGAATAAATAATTTTATTTTTATACTATATTAGAAATTTAAAAAAAAAGAAATTAACTAGAAACTTGTTAAATGATAGTTTTTAATTTAATGATACTTTTTAATTCAATTCATTACTTGTATTTTTTGGGTTATTTTTCTTACCTGCTTGATGTCATAAAGGTATTTTCAATTATTCTGATTTTAAAAATTATTATACTAAAGGAAGCGATAAAAAATGGAAAATTGACAAAGAAATATTGAATTGATAGTGTTAACTGATGGCAGTTGTGGAATTATTATTTCCTTAAAGAAATTCCGCGCAACGTAAGTCTAAAAATTAAAAATAAAATTCTTTTAAAACATGTTCACATTTAAAGATAGCATTAAACTTTACATTTTTCGATTCTTCAAACATGTCTTTATTCCATAAAAAAAAACTCTTCTTACGTGATGGATTTCAAAATGTCAAATAATCTTTTTAAAATATTAAGTGTATTCTTTCTGTCAAATCTAAAAGAAAATTACTTGTTTTATTAAATTATGCAAACGACAAGTCACAAATCTCAAAAAATGTATTTTTGAGTTTTATTGAATTATTCTTCGTAAGGGACAAATTTTCCGTATGTTCACACTTCATATTACATTTTTCTTTACGGAAATAACATCTTCAGGGATTTTTCTTTATATAACTGCCAATAAAATTTCGCTAACTCCCTCGCAAATTAAACGTACACATGAGATATCAAAATGGTAGAGTAGGATGTGGCGGGTGATAGTTTAAACTTACACCACCCACACAAATTTCCCCACACATTTCTAATAAAATAACCTATTCAGTATACAATCCATTCATTCATTAAATGAAGTACTGAAATTTTCGTTTACATCTAATATTTTCCTGATTTTTGGTAATTCTTTTAAAAATAATAGTGGATAGCGTGTTTTTGCTTTCATTTCGGGAAAAAAGAGCGCGTCCTTTTTAATTAAAATCGGTACCAAAGCACATATCATCAAACGTATATATTTGAATTAAATTAAACATTAGTGTTTCTTGAAAAACAAAAAAAGAGGCTAAAGAGCAAATTAAGAAAACATATGGAAATTAAAAATTTTACTAACATAAAAAGATTCACCCTTTCAAATGTTTAAAATCTAGTGTTTCTGATTCTTTTAAAATATGTATTTATGGGCTGATTGATATATTGATTTTTTTAATTTTTTTTTTGTATACGCTTTTCGTAAGATATTAAGTCGTACTTGATGAACCTAGACTCGGCGATTCAATCACCGAGAAAGGAAATACCTACCGCCTGCCAAAAGTAATAAATAATATCATGTTCAAACGCTTAAGATTTTTTCAGCTGGGACTTGCCCACGAAAAATTTGAGGGTGGGAATTATTTGAAATAATATACACAAACTTAAATGCAGATTAAAAGTGTATAAGATTAGGTATATTCAATACTTTCCTAAAAAAGCATTCCCTGATGAAAAAAGGCCCCAAACTTGATTAAGCATTTTTTATCGTCTAAATGTTTATGTTATTATTAAGAAGAAAGACCAAAGTATTTTTTGATTATTTTTTTAAAATTTTTAATCCTTTCTAGCATGTCCGAAATTTTAGTTAAAAATCTTGTTTTTTTGAGTCATCAAAATCTACATAAAATCAATCATGTCAGTCATTTTTGATAATTTTGTAAACAAAAATGAAATTCTCAGTTTAAAAATTTTGTAAAATTCAATTATACTTTTTTCAAAAGTTATTTTAGGAAAATTAGAAAATTTCAAGTTTACTTAATGTAATTGGAAACAAATATTACTTAAGCAGAAAAAATTTAGTTCGAAGTAAGAAAAGCATGTCTAACAGTAGTTATTGGTTTTGGAGGTGTGAGTTGACGATTACGTCAATGTATCCACAACTAACGCCAGGGCAATTTATCGGACGGAAGGGCAGATGTGACAGTATTTTCGAATTTTAAGTGAACCAGCTTATTTAACTATAAAGTAATTCTTAAAAATTCTTAAAAAGTATTTTCTAATATCTTTAACGAAGATATGCCCAAAGCCTGCACTGTTTCCGCCATTAAAATTGAATCTAGAAAAGAAAAAAATAATAATATATCACTCACTGAAAAAGAAAAAAATGTTTATATTTAAAAGATGAAAAGAAAATATTTAGTGAAATATGTAAAATTTTAAAATATTTAACAACTTTATCACATTTTGTATTTAAAATTGAAAAAAAAAAAACAATTCTTGTAAAAATTCATTTTTCATCAAAAATTATTTTGGCTCCAGACAAAAAATGCGCATATTCAGGTTCTCAAGTTTTCATAAAATTAACTAAGGGATATATTTTTATTATGACTTTCTAAAAAACAAACATTTTAAAAATAATTTCATTCACTTTTTAATAAGTTCTGAAAGTTTCATTAAAATCTGACAATTATTTGATTTTTGCAAGAATTTCCAAATTAATGTGTTTTTCAATTGAAAAAGGCGCTAAAAAACTAATGATAAATATTACGCGACCAAAATTTCAAACGTGTTAGAAAGGAATAAAACAATTTAAAAAAATAATTAAAAAATACTTTGGTCTTTCCTCTTATTAATAACGTAAACTTTTTCACGATAAAACTTTGTTTTTATTAAGTTTGGGGCCTTTTTTCATCATGCTACGCTGTTTTAGGCGAATTATTGAATATGCCTATATAAGATGAATACCTTATGAATAATCAGCATTCATTATTTTCTTTCGAAAAAACAAAATACACACTCATAAAAAATTTTCAGATTATATTTATCCTTATATGAACAATACACCGTGTGAATGTCAGATAATAAATGTCCATTGATAAGTTGCTTTGGGTATATTATATTATTATTACGCAAAGTGGTACATAAATTAATTATTTATGAGTAAATCCAAAAGATATGCACCACGTAAATCTATGATCAACACAAATCATATACGTGAATAAATGATTTTCTTATTTAACGTTAATATGGGCCCTTTGCTGTAATCTTCATCAATCATTCATTTATTGATTTTGTTTACTTTTCTATTTTCGACTTTCACGTTTCTTGCAGCAGTCTTTATTTCTTTCCAGAGATCCTCTTTGCTGGAATAATGTTTACTATTTACATCAATTTTCCATTGCCCATCTGTTTTAATGATTAATTTTTCTATTGGTAATATGTTGAGCAGTTTCGAACCATTCTATTAATTTCGTGTCTTAAACCATTTTTAGCAAGGCAAGTTATGCAAAATCTAAAGGAGCATTGTGTTGCATCAATATACTCTTTCCCTTAAAACCTACCCTACTAAAAACCATGTTGTCCAAGAACTTACAATAATTCTTTATCTTGACTCTATGTTCAATTCTGAAGTGACCTATGATATTATTATGTACAATGTTAGTCCAAAACGTTATACTTTCTCACTTCCTTCCTGTTGTCTTCTAAGTCGGGTTGGTTGAATATGATCAAAATTAATAAGTTGAAGCACCCAACCTCGAGCTCAGCCATCAGGATCATTTAATTAAGCTCTATATTCTCCACCAAAAATTACTGTTGAGAAATCAGTTTTCATGTACTTCTTCACCCAACTTCTACATTAACTTTTGTGATCTCTGCTTAAAGATAGTAGTTTTTTTTGTTTTTGTTTTGTTTTCATATCATTGCTTTCATTAATTTTCTTAATATTCTACATCTTTTTCCTTTGTTTATATTCACAACACCAGCTTCTTCAAATAATTTCTTGCTGGTTGATTCACTTTTGTTGTTTATACCCTTTTAATTTTGTCAAATCTCTTTTATGTGACATTCTTAAATGCAATTTTTAAAATACTTTTTGAATGTTTTTTGATGTTTGTTTTGTGATGTCTGTTCAAAGATTTTTGGCAATTTCCATAGTTGTGTTCCCATCACTAAATCACTTTACAATATCTTGTTATTTTTTTAACATACGTTTCTTACAAGCTGTAACGATCTTTATATATGTGAAATTAGAAAAATAAATATCAATATGAATACTATTGGATATAATTATATGATAAACACCCTCGACTTACATTATACAAAGTCACATCATCCAATTAGTTATTGTAAATATTTCTAATAAAACTTTACAAGATGAAATTTACGTGGTATATTAATAATCTTCACATAAGTATATTATGAACGTTTTAGTAACATTGGTTGGCTAATGCCAATTTTATTTACATGCATAATATAACCTTATGTATGTGTGTGGAGGTACGTTAATTTCTTCCAAGTGCTTACGCATGGTTTTAATTTAGGGTAGAGATTTATTAAGCTTATCTTAACCTGAGAGAAGGACATAAATAAAGATCAAACTCACGGTCATCGTAATGGCTTGCAAGATCAATTTGAAAACCTATGCCGAGGCAACCAATTTCTTCATGCAAAATTTCAGCTTTCAAATTCTCTGTACTAAAACGTGTTACTTGAAACGATCCAAAGTAAAAACGGCAAAATTGACTGAGTTGATTTTCTGTTACGTAATTTCCAATGAGTGCCACTGGTGTGAAAACTAAAATTGTCCAATAATGATAGTGTCATAACATTATTAAAGCTGAATACGTATCAGTATTTCAATGTTCTATTTTTAAGTGATTTATGACATAGTATCCATTTTTATATGTATCTGTGAATGTGGAGTGAATACACAACTGTATATTTTCATACTTACACCAAAACAAGCATACACATATCTATTTACTTGCACCTGAACAAAAACAAAGTAGCGAAAAGAAAGTAAATAAAGCAGCCATTTTTTATGCAAGAAATTTGAAATCTTTTCCTCTCCAATTTATTGTTGGCCTTTCTGAAAAAATATCTATGATTCTGACAGTTAAGTTTTACACGTTGGGTTATGCCGATTAAAAATTTAGAAATTGTTCTCGATTTCTTGTACAATTGTTTTTCGTTTAATTTTGTATTATTTTTTGTTTTCATCACTGAATTCATTCACTTACGAGCGCGTGCACATACAGTCAAAATTGTTTTTGTTGGGTGATTGTTAAATGTGTTGTGATCATTAGCATAATTGTTTCAAACATATGCTTATAGCTAACAGCTATTATTAGTAAAATATTTGAATATATTTCTTCAATTTTCAGTATGTGTCTCTGTGTGTGTGCTTAAGAATTCTTCATTGAAAAAAGCAATACATTCAGCATCAATTAGCTCCTGAGCAGATCCTTTGTAAGAGAGAAGCTTAAAAACTTGAAGTTGTATACTCATACGATCAGGTGAAAAAGTAAAAAAAAAGCCTCTATCTTCAACTGATTCACTTTTGCGAGGAGTAATATCATTTTGGAACACAAGAGCAGCCGTTATCGTGCAGAGTGTTTGAACTTCTAACTGAATATTTTAATCGACATATCTAGAAGCATTGTGTGGATAGTTTGAAGGAAATTATGATGCATATTATGAATGAAATTATTCCTATTCTTGAGCTACGGATGACGTCACAAATTTTATTTTTCATTTTCTCCTCTGCATACTCATTTTTTTTTTTTTTTTCATTACGATTTAAGAATGGAGTAAGTGATATCACGGTGTAAAAATGAATCTATTTCATGCCGATGAACATAATATACACTGCTATATGTTTGATTTTCTTTTCTTATATAAGTTACCTATATATCAAATTATTTTCTCTTAAATGATTGGGATTGATGCTTGCTAAGCATTCCTTAACTGAAGGTGTTGGGTAATTTCCTATCACGTCTTCGTCTTTTGGTTTGATTTTTCAGTGAAAACTTTCTAAACTTAAATCTTCACTTTTAAAAGAAATGTTTTGCTATTTTTGTATCCTTTCGCATTGTCTCCCAAAACGTGAAATTTGCATTTCCATTATCAACCAATAAGAACATTAGTGAACCTTAAAAAAAAAAATAAAAATGAAATACTTACTCAATATGCAATTATAATGCTTGTCACTGAAAACTCAGTTAAAACTAAAGTTACTTTTTTCGGGAAAAAGACACTGAGTACTTTTTGCGTTCAATATGAAATTGCCAATTTTACACTCAGTTCGATTTCATTTCAGTTAAAATTCCGTTTTCCTTAAATACTACATAAAACATCAATATCCTCATGTTATTTTTCAAAACAAAGAAGGATATTACATTGGCTTCAGGGATAAATTAATGTATTACTTTTTATTATGCACCAACAAAATGAATGATAAAATATTAATAATGGAAAACTTTATTTTTATTTTCAACTTCTCTCAAACTTCCATTGTCAATGACATGTATTTTATTTTATTTTATTTTTATTTATTTATGTATTTATTTTTGCTTATGAATTTTTGTTTAATTCGTTAAACTTCCGCAGACGAACGATTTTGATTTTTTTTCTGAAATTCTTTAAAAAAAGAAGCCAGCAATAAATTTCGGACTCACAAACAAGAATACCGTTGTTTTTACCTTCATAATTTCATTTTATACTTTAGCAATGAAATGATGTCAAATGATTAAAATCTTACTACAACTTATACTTCTAGATAACTAACACTTGCTCTACTCGAAGTTTTGATCAATTTTCGTAGTTTCTCTCGAGAAAAATCGGAAAATTCAAATATTTTTAAAAAGAGGATAACCAGAATATAAGAATAAGGGAGAATCGATAAAATTTTTTAAAAAATTGCTTGATTTATTTATAGCGATATTTCAACTATAAATACAAAAATTGTATATTAAAAAAGATACAAACAGAAAAAATAGAAAACATATTGGACAAAGTAAAGAACCGATATTCACGAATAAGAATCATGAGGATTTTTTTTAAATTCAAGAGAAATTGAAGAAACACAAGAGTATATATTTGACAGGAATTGTCATTTCCCATGCTTACAAAAATGTATTCCTTAATATTTAAGTGTCTCACTATACATAAGCTATACTATATACTCTATTTCTCTCTCTCTCTCTCTCTCTCTCTCTCTCTCTCTCTCTCTCTCATATATATATATATATATATATATATATATAGGCACCTTCGCTAAAGAATAAGCATATCATGATGAAAAAATGCCCCAAACTAAATAAAAACAAAGTTTTATCGTCTAAATGTTTATGTTATTATTAAAAGGAAAGACCAAAGGATTTTTGAGTTATTATATAATAATATAATAATCCAAAAATCCTTTGGCATTTCCTTTTATCCTTTTTATCTTTTTTAGAACTTTCGCAATTTTGGTTAATTTTTTTCTTTCTTTCGTCAATGACCGGACAAAAGATTAGTATTGAAAAAAACTCATTGATTTGGAAATTCTTGCAAAATTCAAATAATGGTCCGGGTTTTAATGAAACTTTTAGGACATGAATAAAATTATTTTTGAAATATTTCTTTTTTAGGAAATCTTGGTAAAAAGTTTTTTTACATTTGTATTTAATTTTATGAAATTAATTTTTGTACCGCTTAATGTTTATATTAGCTTTTTTCTTGGGAAAACACGAACCACAGTTACTGAAAATCTGCTCTGAAACGTAAAATAGACAAAATGCAATAAAATTAAGACATTATTTAATTAGAAAAGATTTTAATCGCTTCTATGAATAAGAATATTGCGGACACTATTGTCTTAAGAAAAAGTTTTTTTTCGATGAATAATGAATTTTTATAAGAATTATTTTAATTTTTAACAGAAATTAAATTAGAACAATTTATAAAGTTTCAAATCTTTAGAAAAGCTTAGTACAGTTCAGCGACTCCCAGTATTTTAAAAAGAATTTTTTAATTTGTTTGTTTCTCTCTCTCTCTCTTTCTCTCACTCTCTCTTTCTCTCTCTCTCTCTCTGTGTATGTGCGTGTGTGTGTGCGTGTCCGTATTTACAAAAATCGGCACGTTTATATATATACACACACACAAATTAATTAAATATTCTTTTAATTCTAGGTACTTTGGCTTTAAATTTACTATAGTTATCGCTCTTATTTTCTGATAGTGCCGTATGTCCATATATGGCATCATCAGAAAATAAGCGCGATAAAACATTAGATTATGTAGAATATTTTCCTAAATTTTAAAGATTACTGGGTAATTAAAAAATGCATATTCCTCAAATCATTTTTACAGATTTCTCCCCACCACCACCATAGAAAAAAATTAAATAAACTTCCGGCTGTCAAACTGTCAGCCTCTTAAATAAACTCCTACGTTTGTGTTAAAAAATGCATTTGTGCGATATTTTAAACTAAAATTAAGTAACATGTGTTTCAAATCATATCAGTTAAACTTTAAATCCGCCAATAAAGTTTCAAAAAATTATATTTTATTTTTAAAGGATTTTTTAAGAAGGAGAATTACATTGTGCCGACAGATGGCTAAAAATAGCGCTGAAATCATCTATTCTTAGCGATTAAAAACCCTTCCCGTCTATTTAAATTAGTTTTGAAATAGTGCAAACTTTGCTTATTGGAAATATTAATTATAATCTATTCGCTTGAAATTAAAATAAAATCGCGTTTCTTTGTTTGTTTGTTTGTTTGTGTGTGGCCTTGCTTTGATATTGCTTAATGATTTGGGTTTCCTTTTGTTTTTCAAACATTTTCCCTTTCGATGAACGAAGCTTTTGAAAAACGAATGATTCGATTTGCCATGTTCGTATTTATCGAGGAAATCGTTCATCGGCCATTTTGAAAAAGAATGTTTTTCATTTTGTATCGTTTTAATTTTCATTTAAAAGCTAAACAGAAAATACGGAATTAAAATTTTAAAATTCTGGAAAATGTTACCAGTTATATTGACGGAAAGCATTCTTCATTCACCTGTTGATGTAAATTGCTAATCGAAGCTTTGAAAACTTAAAATCAGGTTCTATACAAAAGAAGTGTTTATTTAACCATTCAAAATATTTTATGCGGATTTAGAGATTTAATTTAAAAATATATGCTAAATTTGTAACATAATTAAATTCTTTTTAATTTTATTGTATTAAGGATAAAAAACATTAGATGGGATGAAAATTACATCTTTATTAGAGAACTGGAAAATAAATAGGAAAAAGTATACAGTGGAACCTCGACCTACGAATTTAATCCGTTTCAGGAGTGGAAGTAACTGGAAATTTCGTATGCCGAAACTAAATTAAGAAATTAAATTAATTCGTTCCAAGGACTAAAAATATTTATATAAAAATCAATAAAAATCCTATTTTATGCAAAATTGAAGTACTTTTTATACGCAAATAATGTAAATAAATATATCACTGTAACTCCTTCCTCAGCTTTATCAATGAGCTTTAAGCAATTTAGGATATTGAGGTGGTCCTTTCAAAATTCTCTTAGGCCCAGGTTTGTATTTTCAGTCACTTCAAAATAACTCTGAAACAAGGAAGCATATCAGAGCTCGCAGCCTCACTACACTGTGGAGGTCGGGTCTCTTTTTAAATTTTTCAAACTATACCTTAAATGCATTTTCATCTTCAAAAGACATACCTGGTATTTTTCTGATAAGATCCATGTACAGTGCCCTTGCATTTGCACATGTAATATCTTCAGACACAGAATCACCTCGTAGCAGTCCCTCATTCATCCACACCAACAACAGCTTCTCATCTTCTAGGGCTTCTGAATAATGCTTGGTAATTATGCTAACTCTCTTGGCAACATCAAGCTTTTTTTTTTATTTCTATCTATAGTGCAAATTGTTGGTGCTGAATGTCCGTATAGATTGGCAAGGTCAGAAACACAGGTATCTTCTTTGTGCTTCTACATGATCTTAATTTGCACGTATATTTTTCCCTCTTTTTAGTAGCAACCAGCTTCTTGGGTGACATCATGGGCTACAAAAATTATCAAAAAATTACCCAATAAAATTTAAAATTTATTGTACATGTAGAGTAATATTTACAGTAACACATTAAACTGTACAATACAATAACTGTATGGAAAATGTAAAGGAACAAACAGCAGTGATGAAATGTACCATACAAATCAACTTGAACCAGATGTGTAGTTTATTTTACTGCGTAGTTTATGTGCTGTATCTGCATTTTATACATTTTATTTTACTCTAATTAAACTTTATAAATTTTTTACATTTTTCTACTGTACTGTATTGATATCAATTTAAAATTCAATGATTATATATTGTATATTAGACTAAACACTTTACATTACATACAGATTAAACGAACTCAACATTGTCACATTTTACCTACTTTTAATTCAATAAATTTAAATAAAATTTATATGTTACTGTACATATACAGTAATGTACATGTACTGTATTCGTTATTGTGCATACATTTTTGCACATTATTAATTTTTTACACTTACACTAATATAATCACAAATATGCATACACTATAAATGTTTCTTCTATAAAGTAACAAAGAGGACTGAGCAGAATGATGCAATACTTGTAGCATTATGCTGCATCTAGTGTGAAGGAACTGTATTGAGATATGTACTCTATAATAATATTATACAGTAGTGTATATAAAATATATTATAATTATGTACACTGTATATAAAACACAAAAATATAAGAATAAGAAATACAGTATAAAATATATCTGCAAATATTTAGTAGAGTACAGGAGAATAGTACAGTATGAAAATACAGTATTAAAATGCTTTGTACTACTGAATACATTATATATGAAATATATAGTAATATAATATTCTTTTTTAAAATACATGTGTGTCGCAGATTGTAAGCTATCAAATTTATTATCTGTAAAGATAGATCTACTTAATAACAACATTCCCTAAAAGTTACGGATTGAAACTTAATTTTAGAATATTTAACAACTTTATCACATTTTATATTCAAAATTGAAAAAAAAAAGAAAACAATTCTTGTAAAAATTCATTTTTCATCGGAAAAATATTTTGGCTTCAGACAATATTGTCCTTAACATATTATTCATAAAAGCCATTAAAGGCTTTCCTAATTCAATAATATCTTATTTTTATTGTGTTTTGTATGTTACAATTCAGAGCTGATTTTTGGTAACTGTGATTCTATTTTACAAAAAATCGGTGATTTATATTTTTCAAAGTCTTCTGCTTTTAACTATTGATTATCAATAAAACTTACACCGTTTAACTTCTCAAGTTTTCATAAAATTAAGCAAGGTGGGGGTAACAGATATAAAAAATATTTTTACCATGACTTTCTAAAATGTAACATGTCTAAAATAATTTAATTCATTTGTCAATAAGTTCTGAAAGTTTCACTAAAATCCGAAAATTATTTGATTTTTGCAACAATTTCCAAAACAATGTGTTTTTAACGCCGAAAAAGATGCTAATTCCCTAATACTAATTTTTGGTGGACCCGCTGACGAAAAAAACAGACAAAAAAGTAAAAACAAAAACAAAAACTTTCGAACATGCCAGAAAGGATGAAAAAATTTAATAAAATAATGAAAATATACTTTGGCCCTTCCTCTTAATAACAAACATTTTGACGATTTGAAGACTTTTTTCATCATGGTATGTTTTATGGTGGCAAATTAGTGGAGACACCTACATCACTACCTGACTTAAGTCTTCCCGCAGACTTGATAGGTAGTGTGACCATAACAGAAATAGAAATATAATAATAATAATAATAATAATAATAATAATAATAATAACAGATGTTAAAATAAAAAAACTTCTTTTAAGAAAGGTTCACACGCGAAATTGGCATTAAAATATACATTCTTCAATTGTTCAAACATGTCTTGATTTAAAGACTCTTCTAACGAACAGTAACAGGATGAATTTCAAAATCACACTGAAAAATTACAAGTCATTATTTTAAATAAATATTAAGTGGAGATTTTTTTCCTGTCCAATCTGAAAGAAAACGTGTCTTACAAATTATGCAAACACCAGCTGTCAGAAAAAATATTTTTTGAGTTTTATTGAGTTATTATTATTATTTATATATATATATATTCTGGACAAATTTTCCATATTTTTACACTTGATATTGCATAAATGTTTTGTTGAAATAACATCTTCAGAGATTTTTCTTTAACTAAAAATATTGTGCGAGCAACCTCTAAAGATTACACACGAGATATCGAAAAGTGGGGATGAAACTGACCTCCAAATTAAAAATTGCACACGTGAAAAGGGGCGTGAAACAGACCTCACTCCACCAAATATGTACACAAAGTTTTCTAATAAAATAAGCTATTTAGTATACAGTTCATTCATTAATGAATAATTGCAGGAAATTCCGTTTGAAATGGATAATTCCCAGATTTTTGCCAAATATTTAAAACAGGGAGTAGCGTTTTTTTTTGTTTTGTTTTTTTTTTTGCTTTCATTTCCGAAAAGAATCATCCATTTTGGTGGTATCCACTGTTGTTTTTCATATCGCTTTTTTTTTTATTACAGGAGAATAAATGAAAATGATTCAAAATTGACTGAAATAATCTATAACGCTATAATAGATATGAGAAAATGTCGAGAATATTTTCTCATTCTATTCTGCATTCAAACAATTTTCAATTTACTGATGTCCATCATAGAATTTTAAACATTTTTCTCTTTGCTTGTAGATTTCTAACATTTTTTGAAAATAAAGTCTCTACTTTAATATACAATTAATATTCATATTAAAGTTAAAAAATATTTAGTAGAATATTATTTTTATTGTATCAAGTATTTTAATGAGTTTTAATTACCAATAAAATAATGGAATAATTTTGTTTACAGGAGTTTTTGTGAATTACAGTAAATAAAGACATTTAAAATTTCAGAGAAAAATTCTTTTTAAATGTAAATTAATTTTTATCTAAATTTGATTTCGATTTTTCAATAAAACAACAATAAATGTTATAGGTATACTGAGTATTTAGAAAGTGATGTATTTAAAAGAAAATTTGTGTTTGTCTTTTGGAAATATTTCTTTTAATATTTCTTTTACTTAAACACAAGATTTTACATGCACGCATACAAATTTGTATACCCATACAAAATTCATCTTTTTTCTCAATTGTAAAATTATAACTAGTAAAAATTCCTGTGATAATCTGAAACTTTTAGAGGAATTCTCTATGAAAAAGTTGGGTATACAAACGGATTTTGAAAAGTTCTTAGTCCAACCTGCTTTCCAAAATTAACCAAATATTTTTTCTTTTTCTTTTTTTAGGACTTCTCGATTGGGCCGAGACATTTTTTGTAACTTCTCAGAGCGAATGTCTGATTATAACCTACATTTGTACAGACATGAAATCACTTTAAAATGTATTTAAAAACGACATTTGTATCTTTATCTATTAATTTATATAATTCATAAAAATAAGCATTAAAATTTTATTTTTCGTAAAAACACCGCAGCAAAATGAAAAACCCAATATAATGCAACTGCAACATGATTGTTGATTTTTGTATTGTTTTAGTCAAGCCATAATTGTTAATATATACGATAAACTGTATAAATAATATACGACTTTTTGCAAAAACCAAGTTAAAAGCGAACAAAATTTTTACTGGATGAGCTGATGTTATTTGCACTTAATTCAAAACATAGCTTATGTTACGAGGTTTATGTTGAGTACTTCATACAAAAAAAATTGCAAAAAAACTGGGAAAAATCAGGTTTTTCGTACTATTTAAAATAAAAACTTGAATAACTTACTCATTTTTCTATCGTATTTTCTTCAAACATGTTACAAAAAAAATTGCCATCATGCAAGAAATAAGATAGTGTGATTTTAGTGATTCCCGAACAGAAAAACCAAGAAAAACAGTTCAAAAACCCATTTTTCGGTCATAACTTCCTGGTTTTTCATCCGATGCTTTCCAAATTTGCCATGTAAATTACATATGACACACTAACTGTTTTGCGCGAATGTTTGATTTAGATTATTTACAGTTAAGTTGGCGAAATTTGCGACAAACTAGGTCCCAAATTGGCTTTGTCATTTAACGGATATGTTCTTCATATGATTCCATACTAAACTGGCATTTGAGCAACCTTTAATGCAAAGATTGTCTGAGAAGGATTGTTGAAGCGTTAAAAGGGAAAAATTCCCGAAGAACCTCTTATTAACGCCAGCTTTACAGTAAACGTGCGAAGAAGTGTGGGGGGGGGTCATGCGTTTGTACTTGCCGTTGAATCAAGCTCTGACGCTTCATCCCTGTTTTTGATTGATTATAAGATTTGTGAACAATGCCAAACTATCAGAAAGTTATTACAGCCATAGGAATACTGAATAACTAAAATATTGAAACAATTTAACCCCGAGCAACGACCACCTTTTATCAATGGAATTCTTTTATTAAGAAGAATCAAACACTTGCGTACATACCGTAAAAAAGATGAGTGTGTGTGGGTGGGTAACTTAGTAT
The DNA here is from genome assembly GCA_963932145.1 of Acanthosepion lycidas. Taxonomy (NCBI): domain Eukaryota; kingdom Metazoa; phylum Mollusca; class Cephalopoda; order Sepiida; family Sepiidae; genus Acanthosepion; species Acanthosepion lycidas. The sequence continues at coordinate 68,052,569 of OZ010578.1, forward strand.
GCCAACAGATGATATGCATGCAAGTGGGGACGTAGGCAGACATTTCTAGACAGGCAGTGCGGGTATACAAGGGGTTCGGTCATACAATTGCAACATGTACACGCGTGCAACCCAGGGTACCTCAGCTAGTAGATATAACAGATATAAATATAATTGATTATTTCAACAATGATTCAACAATGATTCATTAATGAATCGTGTCTTCGTGTCTTAAAATTAACTTTATTTTCGTTCTTATTATAACCATTTCTAGCATTTTTACATTTCAGTAAATTATTTGAAATGTGCAATATTTTTATTTGCTTATCAAAATTAAATTAAATTTAAATGAACTTACTAATCTATGGTCTTAATTTATATGTTGACTTTGAATCAGATGATATGACGTTGAAACCGAATTTTAATTAACGTTTTTATTCTAATTATTCTAAATACTACATAATCTGGAAAGTTTATCCATTTCATAAGTCTGAAATACAAGTAACAAAACACAATATCCGAATTCGGAATATTTAATAAATATAGACTAATGGGTATTGAAACCCGAATCCCACAACTGATACTTTCCTATGTCATATTTATTCACAATAAGCGATAATATTATTAATTGATATAGTTTTCTAATAGCGAAAGCATCCACTAAAGATTGAAACCAATAGCAATCATGAAATCATGGTTATACAATAGGCAAAAGATACTCTAATCTGTAGTAAAAGTATAAACTTTGCTCACTATGTAGGTGTTGATTTCTTATGTACGTGAGGTGGATAGGGAAACGGTCGTTTGTAAACAATAGAAACAAGAAATATTATATATAGGATTGTTATCATGTGGTGTTACGTCGTAATTAAAAATATTTTCCAACTAAACTTGTAGAAATTCATTAATAAGTCGAAAAGAAATAAAACAGAACAGTGAAATTTAGATTAATTTGATAAGAACGTGAATCTAAACAAATAATTAAAACTCGAATTTGTGTAGATTTTAATTAGGAACATCTAACAAAAACAGAATCGCAGATACATCGAAACTCGAAAGAAATGTAGATCTGACCACAATAAAGTTTAAGTTTATTTATTCAGAAGCTACTGAAAAAAATTAAGCAAACTATTCAAATTTAAAATTGTTTGCATTTCAAGATTGATTTGCATGTTCATTTTCAATCTTTAACTTCAAATAATTTTAATAATTTAATTTTTTTGCATAAAAGTTCCACTACAAAAACACTTACGTGTGTGTTTCTCTGTAAACTGTTGAAATAATAAAAGAATTAGGGATGTTGCTATTAACAACTTCCTGACAACAAAGTTACGCAACCGTTCATTAGATTCTAATCTAATTAAATCGGAAACAGTCGATTTTTAAAAGACTGAACAGTAAACATCGATTCGTGGACGCCTTCTATAGTTGTCATTTATTTTTTTTTATAATTTATGTAATTTTCTGTAGCATTGGCCACCCAAAGGCAATATTTGAAGTTCAATATTTTCTAAGCCCATAATTCAATATTGAACAGCCTTAAATATTTACAAAAATAAATTAGATATGAAAGAAAATCTGCTTTTAAAGCACATTGCAATATTAAAATCGAATATAAGTCGCATCTTGTCTATGATCCTTTCTTTAAAAAATATTGAACCTTTTTTATTTAGACACACACACCAAAAGAGAAAATTGATAGAGAAATCTTGCCAACATGTTTTTTTTGTTTTTTTTTTTGTACCATAAAATTTAAAGTAGGACATCAAATTTAAGATTATGTAGTAAACTTAAACAAATAAAGATTGAAAAATACTACGAATTTTTCTAAAAAAATATAAAATAAAATAAAAACAATTAGATTGCAACTACTTTTAATGGTGGTTCAGAATAAGAAATAAAATTTTTAAAAATGATTAAAATACAACACGGGGTGGGGGACGAAAGAGTTGAAAACTTACAAAACGAAAATACAACAATGACATTGCTGAAGAAAGAATAAATTACAATATATTCTGCAATTCGACATTTTTAACAATAATATAAATTTTAACAGAACACATAAGATATTTTAAGTTTTAATACGGAGCGTTTTATGGGATCACGTTTGGATTAATTTATGTGTTTGTAATCAAGTAGATTTTTTTTCTGTAGAAAAAAAAAAGTTTATTTCCTTAGTTTTGTAATGATAAAGTTATGTGACTGATGAAAAACTACATAAGAATTTTTTATTTTTGTTTTTATTACGAGTTAATGAAAGTAAAATTAACAATTTGAAGAAATAAAAATGAACCAAAAATTATATATTTTAAAATTATCTTGGAAAGATATCGCCTTCGCTCATTCACACAGCCACACACATACACATACTTTTATATACGTTTCAACGTTTTATTGTACTTTTACAGTTTTTTTACACCATATAAAATTCACTATTTTTTATGATAAAAATTAAAAAATATGGATAATCCATAAGGTTGAATGTGTTAAAAAAATTCAACTTTTTAACAAGAAAAATCTAAAGTTAATATTAAAAATTGCCGCAAAATATTTAAAGATAGAATAATAAAATATTTATGACATATCTCTAATTTGTATTTAGATACATTGTATTTATTTTCAGTTTTTCTACTTGAATTGTTCACCTATGTTACATATGATCCATTGCTGTACATAATTATATGTTACAATGAATAAAATGTGTATTTTATATGGATACTACCTTATGAAAAATTGAGACGTTGTAGAGTGGTAGCCCCGTATTGTAGATTCGGGGTGTGTGTCATAGATTCAGTGGGTCCCGTATCATAGATTCGTTGGGGACCCACGAGACATTTGCACCAGCTCCTATATGTGATGATTGCTGTGCGCCAATTGCACCAAGTTTCGATAAGTGACAAAAAGAAAATGTGGTGTATATGCGGCCAATGTAAAAAATTCAAGCCCTTTATTAAAATAAATATCTACCTAAAAAATATATGCATATATAAATTTTTTTCTTTGGGGATACCTTTAAACATAATAACTTCATAAAAATAAAGTAATAATTAAGTTTGTTTTTAAAATTACATATAAACCGAATATAAATATTCGTTTTTATGAATAATTAATAAATATTTGCATAAATTATATGCATAACTTTAAAATATGGAAATAAAATATTCATAATCAAAGCAATTAGAATTCACACGAATTTTTTTATATATCTGCAGAAACTGCCTCCATAACATGCACTTACGAAATAAACTTCCACACACTCAGCGAGCAAACAAAGCACACACAAACACAAACACACACACAAATAAATAAATAAATAAATAAATATATATATATATATATATATATATTATGATTATTTTTAAAAAATTTAAAAATAATTACATAATTTAGGCGCTACTTATGTATTGAGCACTGTTTTTTAAAAATAAAAACAAAAATACTAAAGACCTTTGGATTTTTAACCTAACGGTTCTTTCCTATTTTTCTATCTATTTGCACACACACACATACACAGACACGTATATATATATATATATATATATATATATATATATATATATATATATATATATATATATATATATATATATATATATATATATATAATCTTAGGCGGTACAACATTTTATAACGGCTTTAAAAACGGATATTTTTTTTTAAGTATACATCAATACATAGAGTTTTTTTAAATTATTTGTTTAGAATAGATTCACGTTTCAAATATTTTTATATTAATCGAATATCAACGTTTTTAATTCTTATCAAATTAATACAAATTTCAATGTTCTGTTTTTATTTGTTTTCGACTTATTAATGAATATTTGCAAGTTTAGCTAGAAAATATTTTTAATCAGGACGTAATACCACATGATGTCCGCTACTTCGATAAAAAACAAAAAAACGCATACCCTGATGAAAAAAAAATGACCCAAGTTTGATTTACAAAATTTTGTATTGTCTAGATGTTTATGTCATTATTAAGAGTAAAGACCAAAGTATTTTTGAGTATTTTTTAAAAATTTTAATCCTTTCTAGTATGTTCAAAATTTTAGCTAAAATCTTGTTTTATTTTTTTTTGAATCATCAAAATTGACGTAAAAAATCAATCATGTCAGCCATTATTGGCAGTTTTATAAACAATTAAAGTTTCCCATTTAAAAATCTTGTAAAATTCAATTATACTTTTTTCAAAAGTTATTTTAGGAAAATTAAAAAATTTAAAGTATACTTAATGTAATCTGAAAGAAACATTACTTACTTTTTCATCAGAAAAATTTGTAAAAAGACATTTCCAACCGTGGTGCTTGTTTTTTTTAGGCCTGATTTAGGGGAGTACATCAATCTGGCAACAACTTACGTCAGGGGAATTTATCGGACGGTAGGGCAAAAAAAGTGATATAAATCGTTCTAGCGTTCTAGCTTTAAGTGAACCGGTTTATTATATACTTCCAATTTTTTCTTTTTTACCTGACGTTTGGCGGAGAATTCTAGGATAAAAATAACATTTAAACTACGAAAAAACAAAAATAGCCTTTAAATTACAAAAAAATACATTTATAATTAAATTTTATAAGACAACAATTTTGTAACAATATCTACACATAAAATGTTATGTTCATTTATTTTATTTTTTTTAAATTAAGTTTTATCTCAGCACAGCTGTTTTTGAGGGTTCCTAGCCCCACTAAACATAAAGTCAGTTCAGGTTTGCCATAGTAAAAGTTTGTTTTGTTTTTTAACACCTACTAACCCGGGTGATGACAACAACACTTAACAGATGACATTGTTTTGTTTTTGTTTTATTTTTTGTTTTTTTTTGTTTTTTTTTTCTTTGCCACATGTCTTTCATATGACAAAAATAAGCGTTTTAAACAGCTATTTTAGTTATGAAATATTTTTCTGAGAATTTTTCCCAAAGACCCCTTTTTTTGTTGTTTCCGTCCCTAAAATTGAATTAAAAAAATAATAATAATTAATATTTGCAGTATGTATCTCACTAAAAAAGAAATTGATTATATGTAAAAAAACAATATTAGAAGAAGAAAAGTATTGACAATGAGACAATAATGAGAATTTGACACGTGCGTCCAGATCGAAAAGCTATGCCAAGCTTGATAAATTTCACTCAATCAGAGGGAATAACTGATAATATGATTTTTTGTTTTTAGAAATGGGCATCCATAGTTTTGTCGGAGATGATTTTAATACATTTTTTGAAATCATAAAAAATTATTTTAAAAATGCTGCGAGTAAGCTTTCTAATTTATGATCTATAAAAATAGATCTTTTTAATGAGTGAAAAACATGAGAGGCAACTGTTCTAATTTATTTATGAAAGATTTATCAATATTATCACTTTTTTTTATTATTTAGAAATGAAAAAAAAGAAAAGAAAACAATTCTCGTAAAAAATTATTTTTCAACCGAAATTTTGACTTCAGACAAAAAAGTCCTTAATATATATTATTGATAAAATCCATTAAAAGCTGTTTTCATAAAATAATGTCTTAGTTTTCTTGCATTTTTGTATTTTAAATTCAGAGCTAAAATTGGGATTGTTGCGAGTCAAAATTTTACACTAAATTTATAATTTATATTCCTTAAAGTCTTTTTAATTTAATTAAAAAATAAAAATAGGAGCAACTGTTCCAGTTTTAAAGTTTTCATAAAATTAAGTAAGTGAGGGTATCTGACGTAAAAAAATATTTTTACCATGACTTTCTAAAATCATTTCGGAATAAGTTCTGGAAGTTTCACTAAATTTCAACAAATCTTTGATTTTTGCAATAATTTCCAAATTAATGTGTTTTTTAAGGAAAAAATGCTATTGCAAAATAAGAGGTGACCTTTGAGCTAAAAAAAAAACAAGATTTTCAACCACAAATTCAAACGTGCTAAAAAAGAAATAAAAAATTTCAAAAAATAATTAAAAAATAATTTGGTCTCTCCTCTTATTAATAACATAAAGTTTTTCGTGATAAAACGTTGTTTTTATTACGTTTGGGTTCTTTTTTCATTAGGATATGCCACTTTTTTAGCGAAGTAGCGCATCCCTCTTGTTTCATTCATTGTTTACAAACGACCGTTTCCCTATCCACCTCACGTACATAAGAAATCAACACCTACATAGTGAGCAAAGTTTATATACATCAGATTAGACTAGAGTATCTTTTGCCTATTGTATAACCATGATTTCATGATTGCTATTGGTTTCAATCTTTAGTGGATGCTTTCGCTATTAGAAAACTATATCAATTAATATCGCTTATTGTGAATAAATATGACATAGGAAAGTATCAGTTGTGGGATTCGGGTTTCAATACCCATTAGTCTATTTATTAAATATTCCGAATTCGGATATTGTGTTTTGTATTTCAGACTTATGAAATGGATAAACTTTCCAGATTATGTAGTATTTAGAATAATTAGAATAAAAACGTTAATTAAAATTCGGTTTCAACGTTATATCATCTGATTCAAAGTCAACATATAAATTAAGACCATAGATTAGTAAGTTCATTTAAATTTAATTTAATTTTGATAAGCAAATAAAAATATTGCACATTTCAAATAATTTACTGAAATGTAAAAATGCTAGAAATGGTTATAATAAGAACGAAAATAAAGTTAATTTTAAGGCACGAAGTTATATGAATCATTGTTGAAATAATCAATTATATTTATATCTGTTATATATTATTTATAACAGTAATGGCTTGACTAGTCTAAAACGCAATAAAAATTTTAAAAAATCATGTTTCCTTATATTGTACTTAATGACATTCATTTTGCTGCGGTGTTTTTTCAAAAAATAAAATTTCAATGCTTATTTTTATGAATTATAAATTGATAAAGATACAAATGTCGTTTTCAAATACATTTTAAAGTGATTTCATGTCTGTATAAATGTAGGTTATAATCAGACATTCGCTCTGGGAAGTTACTGAAAATGTCTCAGATCAATCGAGAAGTTCTAAAAAAGAAAAAAAAAAAAAAAAGAAAAAATGATATTTGGTCAATTTTGGAAAGCAGTTTCGGCTAAGGACTTTTCAAAATCCGTTTGTATATTCAATAGAAAATTCCTCTGAAAGATTCAGGTTATCACAGGAATTTTTACCAGTTATAATTTTACAATTGAGAAAAAAATGAATTTTGTATGGGTATACAAATGTGTGTGTGCGCATGTAAAATCTTGTGTCTAAGTAAAAGAAATATTAAAACAAATATTTCCAAAAGACAAACAGAAATTTTTCCTTTAAATATTCAGTATACCTATAATAAAATTTATCGAAATCAAATTTAGATAAAAATGAATTTACATTTAAGAATTTTTCTCTCAAGTTTTAAGTGTTTTTATTTGGTGTAATCCGCAAAAAACTCTGTAGACAAAATTATTCCATTATTTTATTAGTAATTAAAACTTCTTAAAGTACTTAATACAATATAAAATAATATTCTATTAAATAATTTAAATTTAATTATTATGAAAATTAATTGAATATTAAAGCCAGAAATTTTATTTTAAAATGTTAGAAATCTAGAAGCAAAGAGAGATAAAATAAAGTAATTTTGTTTTATTGTTTAATTTTTTTAAATTTGTCTTTGATAAGGTTTGATTGAAAAATTGTCCAGTTAAGATAGCAATTTTTAGTATGTCTTCGTTTTTTCATGCTATACCATCAGTTCATAAGTTTTGTACCATCAGATCTTTAAGTAATTTTAAAATCCACACATTATAATAATTGGCAAAATCCCCTTCCAAATTTGGTTAATCTGTCGTTAATTGGGGAAGAGAAATAGCTTGTTAATTTTAAATGTCTCTAAAAGGAAACTGCTCATTTTTAATAATTTTAGAGAATTTTTTTCACCTTCTATCAGTATCGCTGATGTTAACCTCCAGGAGAGTGGTTCATTGCACCTTCTCGAGCTAACATTTCCTGCTGACATATAGTGGAAAAGCTATATTGAATCAATTGTTAGGAAATTTAGTTCAATGTTGTGCTAGACAATTCTTCTCACCAGAATATATCTTACATCTTTATAAAAGTCTACCATTCATCCATGCATTGAATATTACTTTCACATCTTGTCTGACGCTTCCGCTATGTATTTAAAGATTCTTTATAAAATCCAAAGAATCTGCAATGTTATCGGTCCTGACCTGACAATTCGGCTTCAGCCACTCTCCGGTCGCTGTAAAATAGCTTACCTATGTCATTTTTATAAATATTTTCATAATAATTGTTCTGATAAGCTTTCCTCTTTGGTACCTCTATTTCACGTATTTAAGCGCAGTACTCAATTGGAAGTTAAGTATCATCATATTACAGCTGAAATTGCTAAATATAACCGTAACTTGTATGTTAACAGTTTCTTTTATCGCACTTCTCACTTGTGAAACTCACTTACGTCTTCTTGCTTTCCAAATTCCATGTTTGTGCAATTTAGTTTTGACAGCATTAATTAGATAATTAGATGCCATAATTATGATTACTCCTTTAGGTCTTGTGATGGCCAATATTACTATAGGATTTTATGGACATGATTTCCTTGCTCAGTGTTATTACCGATACGTTGATGACACTTATGTATTTTTGACAGAAAAGAGAAGTCTAAGCTTTCAATAAATTACTGAATTAAATACATCCAACGTTAAGGCCCTTAACGTTGGATGTATTTAATTGTTTTTCTTTTCACGTGTAACCCTTAACTTAAGGGTTACACGTGAAAAGGAAAACAATGCCGTTTTACACCTTTTCTTTATGTGCCGGTACATAAGCCAGACTTGGTTATTCTGAGTTCTGTCTAACATAAGCCTAATAATTGCACAATTTAATAAATCCATATTGGATTTATGAAGTTAGCCCATGAATCAATTTTAAGCTATCATATTTCTTCTTGTTTGTACACAAAACAGAATATGATCGGAATTACGTTTTATCAGAAAACAGTCGATATAGTTTGCAATATTCACCTCGGAGGTTTTAATAATATATCACATTAATTTTTTTTTTAATTTTTTCACTATCGAGTATCTTTCTTCCAGTATTTGTTTCTGTTTGTATCTATCAAAATATATAGATTATAACATTTTTAAAAAATGTGTCCATATATTAATATGGAATTACAAGTGTAAAGATAACAATTTAGAAATTTTACATTCTACATCCGATTTTTTCTGAGAATCACTTCTCTTTAGTACTCAGAAAAAATTCAATAAAAATTCAGAACGGACTCCAACATTAACTGAAGTTATCACTTTGAGACGAAACCAAATTATGTCTTTGATAGTTCCAAGTTGTGCGATTTTAAAAAATTCCTGGTGAACAACCCCATCGCTAATGAAGTGGATTTCCTAAAAGAACTCGCATTAGATACAAATGTTCTTTTTTTCATTATTGCATATCGCTGTTTCTGTGTAATTAAAAACAAAACAACAACACCATAAGGGTTATATATATATATATATATATATATATATATATGTGTGTGTGTGTGTGTGTGCGTGTATAGTCTTGTTATATTTCTATTTAGCATATTCGTAAAGATCGCTTAAAGTTTTTTCAAGCAGGTATGGGAAATTTAATATTCCACTGAATTAATTAGAATTTGTAACATTAGAAATGGTTTCTATAAAGAAAATGGTCTAAATAAATATTAAAGATGCTGAAGGTCAAATGACTTAAAAACTATAGATAAAATATGTTCTTTGTATTAGTTTTATTTTCAACAGGTGTTTACTTACATTGAATATTGACTAAAATCGTGATCGCTTTTTAACATTATTTATATTATAGTTTGAATTGTGAAAGCAATCTACAATGGGGGCCAAATTCAAAATTTTGATACAAAATGGCGGTTGTTATAGAATTAGAATAACAATTGTCTGACCAGCGAGTAAATGAAACGTCAAGGCGCAATGTTTCCTCTGGATATTTCAACAAACACACACTAGAGATTGTTTTCTCTTAAATCTTTTTGTCGCATTTCACTATTTTACTCTTAAATTAATACAAATTACCATCTACAAGTATTGATAACTCTGATTTGTATGCTTAGAATTTTGAAATGTGTGTGTGTGTGTGTGTGTGTGTGTGGCACCCTGAACTTCGGCGCTCTTACAAGTATATATATATATTTAATTTTGACAAGGAGAAAAACAGAAAATGTACAATAACGAGTTTATTACAATGTACAACTTATTACGAACTAAAGAAAACATTCATTTTAGGTAACTCCACGAAATCGCTAAAAAATAGCATAACATGTTGAAAAAGACGCCAAACTTGACGAGAACAAAATTTTATCGTCTAAATATTCATCTTATTATAAAGAGGAAAGACCAAAATTTTTTTTTAATTATTTTTTAAAAATTTTCTTTCTTTTTATGACATTCTAAATTTTGATTAAAAAAACCTTATTTTTCATTGCATTCAGAAACTATTCACAGATGATCGAAATTATTATAAATAAGTTTATTTTTTATTAAAGTCATGGCAGAAATATTTTTTTTATATTTATTACCCCCCCTAACTAATTTTATGAAAACGCTAGAAATTCAATCGCATCGGGTTTAGTGATTACAATAGTTAAAAGAACAAGGCTTTGAAAAATGCAAATCATGTTTTTTTTTTTAATTGGATCCGCACTACCTGAAAATCAGCTCTGAATTGTAACATACAAAACTCAATAAAACAAAGATATTATTTAATTTAAAATGCTTTTATTTGCTTTTAGTTGTTTTTATGAATATGGACAATATTTTCTGAAAGCAAAAAATTTTTTCGATGAAAAATGAATTTTTAATACAATTATTTGTTATTTCTTTAATTATAATAGATTTTTACATTTAAGTTGTTAAAATATAAAATTAGTTGAAAGTTGCATCGGGTTTCCTAAGTGTCCTTATGAGATAAGATCTTTTTTTAGCGCGTTGTAAATTGTATCATTTTGACTAATCAGAAGACCCGCAGTAATTAAAAAATCCAATTTTGTGTTTATAATAGGGCTGTAATTATAAAGTACGGAAGACCAACCAGAATACAATTAAGTTGCGTCATTTGAGTTAAGCATTGTTCTCCGCTGTTAAGGTCTTTTGCGAAACACGTGTGGAGAAGTTAATTTGATTTTTCAATTTCAACTGAGAAGGGTACCTACAAGTATCAGTATCATCTTATGAAATTTATATGATCTTATTTTGATTTTAATCTCAGTTATGTAATTTTTCCATAAATGAAATATCAAAATTAATAATAAAATGAATGGAAATACAAATAACACAGTAAAATGTAATAAATGTACATAAAATTATAGTATTTTACGTACACTTCTGATAAAATCTCATAAGAAAGGTACCTATAAATTAATTAGATACCTTTCTTATGAAATATGAAATTTAATCTCACTCTTAACAGTCTTATTTTAATTTCTTTATAATATATTTTCCATAAAGCATCGTAAACGTAAAGGTGAAAGTTAAGTACAAAAAAAAAAGTTACAGCGCTGAAAGTTTTTCTTAAAAGTAACAAGGTAAATAATTTGTTCACTTAAATCTAAATAACTTCACTTTTCGCCTTCCGTAGAACAAATTATGATCACGTAAATCCGTCAATTGACGCGAAAGGTTATGACCTGCTTTGTTTTATTTTCAAATTACATCTTTTCGGCGCAGAAGCTAAGTCAACCTTGATTCAAAATATTTTAAATAAACATTATATTTTCTGATTTAAAAAAAAATAAGTTTTGAAAAAATTATAATTGATTTTTAAAAGAATTTCAAAGTGAGATTTTCATCTTTTTTTATAAAATGGAAAAAAATGGGTGTCATAATCGATTATGTGTCAATTTTGCGGACTCAAAAAAAAAAAGAAACGATTTTAAACGAAAATTTCGGACGCGCTCGGAACGATTAAAAAATGTAAAAAAATACTCCCAAAAATACTTTGCTCTTTCCACTTAATAATAACATGAACATTTAGACGATAAAATTTTTTCATCAATTTGGCGTCTTTTTCATCATGCTATGCTCTTTTTTAGCGATTTCATGGAGGTACCTATCCTAACTAAAACATTTTTCTAGACTTGCAAATCTTTTCATGGCACTTTCTACACCTATCTTCTTTATAAGATCATTTTCTATTGACAAAATAGCCAAAGAATTCAATCTGTATTGAGTCATGGACGATCTCAAGTATGTTTTTATAAGGTTTAGTTTTGGAAGATTCCAGACACATGATATAGCAGCATGATGGCGCCCTCGGCCTTGACGGCGCCCCCGACGACTGCCCGAGTTGCCAGTACCTTTAGCCGGCCCTGTATGTACCTAAAAAAAGCGATACCTAAGGTTTAAAATACATTTTAAAACTGAAAAATCGTTCTTGAAGCTTTCGTTTTAGTTTTAATTCTAAGCTAATAGATTAAATTTAATATTTGCAATAAGCCAAATACATTGCAAACCGAATCTAAATTGATTGGAATTATTTTTTAATTCGCTAAAATCAATCATATTGACAAATATTTCAACACACTATAATTCTCTTTATTAAATCTTACAAAAATAAAATATACTTTTTTGAAACTTTATTTGAAGAAAACTTACAATTTAATTAATCTGAATTAAAACAAATATTATTAATTTTAGCTTAAATTATCACAGAAAATACGTTTTAACACGGATGTAGGTGTTTTCATGAGGTGGTGACAGATTTATCGATAGCTTAATGTTTTTAATTTGTAAGTAAAGGTACATAATCGTAAAAAAAATACATGATTACTTTTTATATAATTTTTTAACTACCCAGTAATCTTAAAAATTTAAGAAAATATTCTAAGTAAACTAATATTTTCTTGGATGTTATGACTTTACGAAGACCATTGTTGAAGAAATGTTAGAAAATTACAAATAAATTTTAAATTTACTATATTTGCTGCTCTTATTTTCTGAGAATGTCGTGTATGGACTAAGATTAATTGTTTTAAAGTTTAATCTGATTTGAAACAAATATTACTTGTGTGTTTTATGGGGTGTTTCCCAAACTGTAAAATTACTTGACTAATATAACGTGAACTACCCAGTGACAGTATATATATATATATATATATATATATATATATATATATATATATATATATATATATATATATATAACGTTGTATTAACTAATCTTAAAAATTTAAGAATATATTCTAAGCAATCTAATATTTTATTGAACTCTGGGTACTTCGGCTTTATAGTCTTACTTACGAAAACGCTTTTTGAAGCATTGTTTTAACTTAAAAGTTTACGTTTAGGACTTCATCGGATTAAAGTTTATGTTTGCCTTGATGCGACTACACATGCGCACGAGCGAATAACAATTTAAAATTATTTTTTAATGTGTTTTGTCTATAATCTAGCCAGTTTCATTTAGATTCTTTATGTCTATGTTTCCATCACTTTTGTCATTAAATATCCCATGTCGTGATAATAGAAGTTTTTTCTTCAAAAAATTGTTTTATTTCAATTCCAACTGAAGATAAGATCTGTTAAAATTCAATAAACTCAGAGACAGTATGCGTAAATGTTTGATGAATAGCATTAAAATATAATATTCCCACGTTTAGATAAACGGAGAAAGATACAAACGACGGAGTCATTGCAGAGTATAAGTGACTGGAAAATATTCCTAAACTTTTTATTTATTCAAAATTTCAAATTGTAAAAAAAGAAATCTTGCGAAAAATTTGAAAAAAAAAAAAAAAAAAAAAAAAAAAAAAAAGCAGCTTTAAATGATTTATTTTTTGTTTCAGTGTATAACGCCATAAAATAATTACAACCATCAATACTTCCACTATTAAACATTCTTCTACAATTACTATACTTTTTATTGGTTTTATTATTTTCATTATAACACGAGTATCAGAGTTCTGAATAAACCTCACAGAATTCAATATATGTTATTTTTAGGTAAATAAAAATAAAATTTCGTACAAACAAACGCCCTATCGTGAAGATAATTTATTTTAAGTTTACTCTTAAATGTATTTTTTATTATCTTCAAACGTGATCGATTGCATTGACGCAAGCTTCTTTTTCATTATTCTTGTAGAATTTCCAGATTATTCTTACGGTCTCTGTTTATAGTATACTGCTAATAGATCTCTATTTTTTTCTTAATCAAGTTTGTAAGTCATTATGGAAAATGATTTGGGAATTTCTGTAAAATGCATTTAGGTGTTGATGTGAATAATTTGTGATATTTAGATGGGAACACTTGATACTATTTTTAGTCATATAGAGTGTAAGAGTGAAGAAAATAAGACAATTAACATTAAAAAGTATATGAGAAAAAAAATGAATAGATGACTCCATGTTCGTTATGATTCAATCAACGTTTTTTATAACAATCCAAAATAAAATCTCAAGCGTAAAAATAATTGCAATAGAATCAATGCATTTTTTTGCACAATAAATTAATACTTTGTCAATTGTATAAATTTATTATTGTGACAAATATTTTTAGGCCTTTCACACTGTTATATTATTTTTATTTTAACGGGTTTTTATTTTTATATACGTACTTGTGTTAGACAGCTCCTTTGAAATAAATGAAAATAATCCGTACTCACATATCCACATAAATATCAGATATCACATAAACATTGATAATAAACTGTTATACACTGATAATCCAATTCTAGGACTTTATAAAAATGGTTTTTACGTACATTTGAGTTTCTCTTTAAAATATCATACAAAAACCATCCCATAACTTGCTCTGAAAATAGTCGATACACCTAAAAAAGGGTAATCTAAATTATAAATAACAATCTTAATCTTAAATAACGTTCTTAATTAACAGAATAAATTTACTTTGAAAATACAATTTGTTTGATGAAAATCTTTGCTGTACTGTTATGGGAAGAATCGATATCTGGCTGAATGTCGTCTGCTTTTTCAAACCCAAGATGCTTTGTCTTGTTAATGAATTCGTCTCGTCTGCATTTTATTTCTGTGTAAGAGATACAGCTTAATTAAATTTTATTGCAAAAAAATATGAGAAAAGTTCCTCCTAAAAATAAAGGAAAAAGCAAATCTAATTTTCGCGCGACGAAATGTATACACAATTGTCACTTTGAAAGGATGCAGTGCCTACACAAAATCAAAACAAAATTGCTTTTTTTGATCTACATCGACAGAGGAAAGTAACGTTAAGCCTCCTCCTTCTCCTCTTTCTTCACCGCCTACTCCTTCTTTTCTTACATCGAAATCGTCTGGAGAATATCTATATATGAATATCTTTTGTAGTCAAATATTTCGAAATAAATATACTTATTACTTTATTTTATTTAATATTATGTCAAATTTTACAGATTTAAAATCTATACAACAAAACCGATTTCTAATGTCCTATAAATGCTCCATAAGGAAAATGTATTACTTTATTGAAACCTTAATGGCTAAGTTGTCAAAAAAGAAGATATTGAATTTTTTATGAAAAAATTGGAAAGAAAGCATTTCCTTGCAGAAATACGATAAATTTGATCTAACTGTTCTGAAAATCTGTTATTCCCTACAATGTGTGTATGTGTGTGAGCATGTTTTTTTGTTTTTTGTTTTTTGTTTTGCATTGGTGCTGTTAAAGATGAACTCAAGCTTATGAGTTCTTTATGTTAGACAAAGAATATAGAAATACAAACTAATCAATATGCATATGTATATTATTTATGATCAGACAATATCCGGTCATGAGTTAATGACCGCATATTGTCATCTAGAGCAGCATGCACGAAAGTTGACAAATGAAACGTAACTCCGCCTCTCCGGCCCCCAAATAAATGTTCTATTTTGTCTAGCAAACGATAGCTTTTTCTTAATTGGAATTAATAATGAATGAGAACACAGTTTAACCAGCTTAAATATCCTCCGTGCTTCTTGCAATTCGCTGCTAAATAAACAGTTGACTGTTGATTGGGATTGTTGACTGTTCAGTGTTGATAACTTGATTTCTTAACACTGGCAATTTGAAAGGTTAAGAAAGTTTTCTTAGTTAAAGGAGAGCATACAGTGCTTAATCTTCAAAGAGAAAATGAGCAAGATTTATTTATTCGATGGTCGTAGCAGAATAATTGTGTGGTAAGCTTTCAAAACATTAACCACTCTTTTATTTATTTACATCTTTTTTTAATCAATTCATATTCACTTTGGAACCTTCTCATCATTTTGAGGGTTTTGTTTTGATGTTGTTTCTCAGTTTTGGCATTAAAGCAAAAAAGACAATTGTGTTCTACCATAATTCATTAATCTACAAAGATATTTTTTTTATTATGAACCTAAATAAGATACATGTCGAACGAACCTGTTTTTAGTGTTTGCATAGGGCTTAGAATGTTTAAATAATATCGTCGTTGTTGTTGTTATTGTTGTTAATGTGGTTATGTCTAATACTACTACTAATAATAATATAATTCCAATTTTAATATGTACATCATATTCTTAAATCTAATCTAAAACAAATAAAACTCACACTGTCTTCTGGTATTTAAAAAATAATTTCGTATTTAATATGGGAGTTTATTTTCGACCAGTTACCCTTGTCCGTCATACACTTACTTAGGATTTATAAAAAGTAACAAATTGTTTTATATTTCTACTAAATTAATTCGGTATATGTAAGGTTTAAAATGAATTTTTAAAAATTAAAAAGCTTTCTTGAAGCTTTCATTTTTAGCTTTAATTGAAAGGTAAAGAATTTAAAATTTACTATTTCCAGTAAGCAAAATACTCTGTGATGTATTTCAAACAGAAATTATATTGATCGGAATCGATTTTTTCAGTAAAATTGATCAAAACAGCCATTTTTGACACATTTGTAAACAAAAGTTAATTCTCGGTTTTAAAAATTTTGCAAAAATAAAATACATATTTCTGAAAAGTTTTTTGAGGAAAGTTAGCAAATTTAAAGTTAAATTAATCTGATTTGAAGCAAATATTACTTATAGCATAAAATGTTGTACACAAACATTTCTTAACTATGGGATCTTGTTTTTTCTGACGTGTTCATCGATTTATCCACAGCTGAACGTGTTCGTAGTTAAGTAGGTGGAGCAGACGATAGAGATTTTTTTTTTCATTGTAATGAGAGACAACCCTTAAAACACGTGTCCTTTTAATGCTAAACTTATCGGTTTGTACATACATACTTCAGAAATTCTGTACGTAATCACACATATAAAAACAAATCGAAATTTTTTTAAAAATATTCGGGATCGTCAGATTGTAATAAACTTTACAATATATGATTAGTAAATATAGTTTTACTTAATAACAATATTTCCTAAGAATCATCACTTTGAAAATGAATTTTAAAAGATTCAAAAATCTTATAAATTATTCAAATTAAAAAAAATGAAAACAAATTTTGTAAAAATCATTTTTCGTCAATTTTTTTTTCTTCAGACAATACTGTCTTTAATATATATTATTCATAAAAGCTTCTCTAATTAAATAATGTCTTAATTTTATTGTGTTTTTATTTTTCGATTCAAAAAAGATTTTCGGCAAGACCGGGTCCAATTCTGCAAATAAAATTCGGTGATTTAAATTCTGATTGAGAAATTCATAGATAATTTTTAGTGACTATATTAGTTAATATAGTCACTAAAAATTATCTATGAATTTCTCAAGTTTTCATAAAATTCATGAAGGGTCTGAAACACGTATAAAAAATATTTTTACCAAGGTTTTCTAATAAAAAAAATTTCAAAAATAATTTTAATTTAATTAAAATGCGAGAATCATTTGATTTTTGCAAGAATTTCCAAATCAATGTTTTTTCCCCTGAAAAAATGCGATAAAACACTAATCGTAAATATTATATGGACCGATGACGAAAAAAAACAAGGTAAATTTCGAAAGTGCTAGAATTGATTAAAAAATTTAATGAAATAATAAAAAAATACTTTGGTCTTTCCTCTTAATAATAACACAAACATTATACGATAAAACTCTCCCTCTTTCTCTCTCTCTCTCTCTCTCTCTCTCTATATATATATATATATATATATATATATATATATATATACTCGTAAATTTCAGAAATAAGTCATTCCCAAAAAAATTTCGCTTGAAGATGGAACAGAGCCTACTTTAACTCAAGTTAATTCAAATATTATAAGTTTTCGGCTCTTGTTTTGAAACATGAGACCTCTTATGTAGCGAGTTGGAATCATATTTTTAAATAAATAATTATATTTATGCTCTACTTTCGTATCGAGCACTATTTTTTTAAAATAATAACAAAAATACTAAGGAACTTTGGATTATTTACCAAACCAGTTTCTTTCCTATTTTCTACAATATTTTCACACACACACACATATATATATATATATATATATATATATATATATATATATATATATATATATATATATATATATATATATATATATACAAATATACATACAAATATGAAAATTTCTCGGACATTCAGGCCGGTAAATGTTGTTTAATATTGTTTATTATAAACAGAGTATTTACTTAAATATTTGTATCTATAAAAAGAATGTATAAACATAAAAATGTCTTCATATATATATATATATATATATATATATATATATATATATATATATATATATATATATTCTCCCATATATATATATATATATATATATATATATATATATATATATATATATATATATATATATATACAAGTTTTACTAAATACGACTGACGATCGCTTTCGGTTATTTTATTGGCTATTATCTAGAATATTTTTTTAACTCAATATGTAGATTTTATATAGAGAGATGGGAATGTATTTTTTAAGTTGTGGGCATGTTCATTGTTGATATTATTAAGTGTTGGCTTTTTCTTTTTTATTATTAATGGTTTCATTATTTTTAACCGTTTCTTTTTTTCATGTGGGTGTAATAATAATGAATTATGAATACAGTTTCAACGTGCTAACCGTGTTTGAAAATGAAAATAAAAACACTCTCATCACTATAGATACGTTTATATATATATATATATATATATATATATATATATATATATATATATATATATATATATATTCAGTTAAAAAAATATCCTTGATAATGGCTAACAGAACAGCCGTAAGTGCTGGTATATATAGAACATGTGTACAGTTTTTACATACTTTATGTCCAGTAACGAAAATACTGAATAAAAAAACTTAACCGCAGTACCTTGTCAGACGTCTCCTTTTAAAGAGCGATTGCTGCCCAAATATACAATACACACACACACACACACATACATATATATATATATATATATATATATATATATATATATATATATATATATATATATATGTAATGATCGTAACTTGATAATGGCATTTGTTTTGGTGTCAATTCTGGTATGATCTAGATTGAAACCTTACATGGTTCAGTTGCGAGTCAGACTTTGTTGAATCTTGATTGTTTGTCCATAAATGAACGCCTTACAAATGGAGGATGAAAAATTGCACTTTCATCATATGTGATGCTCTATGAATTTCGGAAAGGAGTAAGCATCGGAACTGCGAAAAAAAACATTCAGAAGGTTTATTTGGATTGTGCTCCAGCTGTTAGGATGGTGGAAAAGTGGTTTAGAAGAATTTGTCAGGGTGATTTTAACCTAAACGATTAACCACACTCCGGGTGACCTTCCGACGTCGATGAAGACGCTCTGCTTGTCATCATAAAAAATAAACCGAAGATTTCGTCGGAAGGAATTGCTAAAAGTTTAAAAATCGGTAGACTTACATTCAAGGTACACAGTCGATTTTGGCAAATCGAAAAGGTGTCATTTTCCAGCACGACTTGGCTACTTCAAATTTTCATTTATTCTGGTCCCTACAGAGCTATTTACATGACAGAGCTATTTACATGACAGAGCAATTTACATGACAGAGCAATTTACATGACAAAAATTCGACTCTGTACAGTTAATCGAAAACTACCTCACAGACCTCTTCCAACAAAAACACGAAATTTTTATGAAAATGGCATCAAGATTGTCGAACGATGAAAGGCAGTTGTTAAAAAAGAATATTTTTCGTGAGTACGTGTTTTTAATTTTCTAACCAGGTACCAACTTTTGCAATGACCTAATATTTGTTGCAAATTCAACTGTTTTCAACATTCTTACGTAAGTGGTGTGTGCAACAAAAATTAGATATGTTCGCCACAGACTGATAACTCTCCTTGGTCAAAAAGGTGAATCAATGTGCAATAAGTATTTGAGATTAGTCAATAATTTATAATTTGTTACGATTATTAATTATTAATTCATAAAATTTTGGCTTTTCCGCCTCTCTTCTTTTCAAAATATTTTAACATAAAACCTTATAAATAAGAACATTTTTTCCTATGCAAGTCCGTAGTAGTTGAGGAATAGGCTCGTAAGATTGTAGATGACTGGATGGTGGTCAAGTAATATACTTATTTGAATATAAGAAATATAGTGATTATAAAGACGTAGCTAATTTCATATTAAATTTCGCGTCAATTTTATTGGTTTACTGAAGCAAAAACTTTATTAAAACTATCAATTATATTTTATGTGCGATTCACCGGAATTTTGTTTTCCGGATTTCTGGAAAGGCAAACACATAATCAAGCAGAATCACGCAATGACGCTAAAATACAAACACAAATATTATCATACGTTTAAACTCAATACATGCAATCATTTAACCATACAACAAGCCCAATAACAACAGCATCATATAAGATTTCATATGTGCACCCACACACAGAGACACACATTTACAGCAACTATTGTGGTAGCTGAAGAAGTTGTATTTACCACCAGCGCCAGTAAAACGAAAATTACTGATTAACAAAGAATGCATCTAAGTTTGGAATATTGACGTAATATGGTCTCATTCTTCTCCATCATAAGTATCCTAATGAACTAAGCTTAGTAAATATCTGTATACTTGCATTTTAATATACTGACAAATATATACTTCTACGTTTATACAAAATATGTGTGCATCAAGATCCATACATATGCAAGTATACGGATATTTACTAAGTTTAGTCTACTAGGAGAATTATGGAGGTAAAGGGTAAGATTGTATTGCGCCAATATTCCAAATGTTGTCGGCATAATTAGCTACAGCATATATGTGTAGATCTGTATGTGTGGTGGGTGTAGAGGTGTAAGCTTCTCACTGCCCTGCTCTTATAGCACAAATTATTCTGAAGTGGATTTCTTAAGAATCAACACATTAATATTATATTCATACAGATATATGTAGGTCTATGCGTATATACGAGGGTCATTCAATAAATAAGGTGAATTTTTCAGTATAAGGACTTCTAATACAGATAGAAGCTTACTTTTTTTAATTTTTCAACGTAGTCTCCCAGCACTGTCACACACTTTTCCCATCTGTGCATAAGCTTCCGTATTCCCTCAGCGTAAAAAATCTTTGGACTGATGTCTCAGCCAGTCGCTCACAACACTTTTGACTTCATCGTCACTTTTAAACTTCGTGCCTCTCGTGAACGCTTTCAAGGGACCAAACAAGTGAAAGTCTGAAGGGGCAAGGTCTGGGCTGTAAGGGGGATGAGGGAGCAGTTCCCAACCCAGCTCGTTGATGGTCTGCACCGTTTGGGCTGCTGTGTGAAGCCTTGCGTTGTCATGATGCAAGATGACCCCTTCTGACTGATGACCCCTGCGTTTGTTCTTTATGTAAGCTCAAAGTCCTTGCAATGTCATCCACTGTCACCCTTCTGTCAGACTGAATGAGGTCATTGACCGGTTCGATCACCTCAGGAGACCTCACTTCTGTAGGCCTCCCAGGCCTGTCTTCATCATCAACACTGCTCCGTACTTCTTTAAACAATTTAGCCCACTTGTAGACATTTTTTGGCTGAAACATGTGGCACCATACACAGTTGACATTCTCCTATGAATGTCAACTGCTTTGCACCCTTCAGCAACCAAAAACACGCTAACTGATTGCTGTTCAATCCTGGAGCATGCTTCTTGGTCGGCCATCTTTGTTAATCGCCAAAAAAGTTTTTTTTTAATCTGCAAAAGAAATTAAATCCATGTGAAAAAGAAGTAAAACAAAATAAATAAATAAAAAGTAAGCTTCTACCTGTATTAGAAGTCCTTATACTGAAAAATTCACCTTATTTATTGAATGACCCTCGTACATGATGGTCTGTGTGTAAAATAGTACAGCAGATTTTTGTAATCTCTGCAGTACTGTGGTTATTATTATTACAAGCCTTGTGCTACATCTAAGCTATGCTTACTAAATCGTCATATGACAACACAAACTAACGTGTGAAGACGCGATGCTTACACCTACCGACGCATAAAGACACAACACAAGAAAATCACAAAAGAAAGCGCGCATGCTTATAAGCACAACCTAATCAATCCACGAAAAAGACATCGATAATGCCGAAAGTGCTCAGGAGAGATTAGACAATTTACGTTCAAAGCCGCCACAGAAACCAGAAAAATAGTGTGAACCGAAGTAAAAATTAATTTAAAAGATTATATACCCTACAATTAGGAGCAGTATGTCGTTATAATTAACGAAAATTAATTTAATTTTATATATTTAAATTTTGAACTTTTCTGTATTTTTAACATTTCGGTGTAAACAGTAATTGGATTTTGTTGTTTTTCTTCCGTTAGTTTTTCCGTTTTATATAAGATTGATTCCATCATGAAAAAATAAAAATAATTTTCTTCACAGAACGAAACGCCATTTATCTTGTTATTCATTTCGAAATTATTCAATATATATTATTTTATGTCTCTCATTTTCCCATAATGTCTTTCTTAAAATCATACATACATACATACATACATACATATATTATCTTGTAGTGTTTGTGAATAAATTAGTAAATACAGAAAAAAGCTCTTGTATTAGTAACATGTTGGCCTCTGTGTATATATAGATGCATAAATATAAATACGTATATATTGTCATATTTGTAACTAAAACATACTTCATCAGAGTAAGAATTTCTGTACGTGTATTTACACACATCTACTATTTATGCTGGAAAGAAAAGGAATTCAATAAAAATTGTATGTATACATATTTTGAAGAATTTGCATATGACAGGTTTAATGAAGGATTGAAAGCCACCCCAACACACACACACACATATATATATTATTATTATTATTTTATATGCGCAATACTTATTGGAAAGTGCTCAATATCAGTGATATAGTTAACATATTCAGGGTCACAAATCCATATCCATGCAACTGAATATATATATATATATATATATATATATATATATATATATATAGAGAGAGAGAGAGAGAGAGAGAGAGGAGAGAAAGAAAGGGAGAGAGAGAAATAGGTAGACAGATAGATTGCTCGCTTGAAGTCCGCCTCTCACATGTCTGTCTCCTATATATATATATATATATATATATATATATATATATAGATGTCTGTGTGTGTGCGTGTGTGTGTGTGTGTATGTGTGTATGTGAAACTGATACGTGCAAGTTGGTGTGATTGAATAAAGAAACACAGGAAGTCATTCATTTGTTCTTCAAGATGGTTGCACATAAAAACTGACGGCATTTTTCTTTTAATTATTGAAGTTACAATAAGTGTAAACTATACAATCAATGTGTAAATAGATACACATTATCCACTGTTGAATAGTAAATATAAACTTAACGCGGTCACAAACTCGCGTATTTTATTACTGTTTTAACACTTCAGCTGTTGACAGGTTTCAAATCAATTTTGTATCAAAAACGCTTATCAATCATTCTTGCTTTGCTTACAATTTTCTAAAAAGCATTGCTCTGTAACAAAAGTTGATTAAGCTGAGTGTACACGTTAAAATACTTTTATAACAATGAAATATGTCTGCATGCATGTATATAAGTATAATTTTGCGGTTTGAAGCTCTTTGATGCAGAAAATAAAGTGCATATATATAGAAGCAATAGTTTACAAAAGAATTCATTTTTGACTCACCATTTTAAGTACACAAAAGAGGAACAGAATTTATATAGTAATTATTTTTTAAATTGACACCATAAATGCGTTTATTTCGTCTGAATATTTATGTGTTTTCTAACTTTCCGAATGAGATTTCACTGTGAATCTTTTCAATCATTTCACTCCAAGCAAGACGATAAAGCCACTAAAACGCAAGGGGTTACTGAAAGTGAAAGGAAATGAGAAAACATTAGTGAAAATAAAGAACAAAAAGCATAATCAAAAAAGACAGCAGATGGCCATTGATGTTGCATTTAAACTTTTGAAGTGCGAAACAAGGAATCATTACGACTTATGATTACGTCTAGCTATTTCAACAGTAAAATGATGAGATCAAGTTACCAATCCAGTACTACGTTTAAATTCATGAAGAAAACTCATTAGGACAATTATCATGTCTTCATAGTAAAGACACAGTTAAACCACATTACGGTGGTGGGAAAGTGATTGAAGTCGATATACCAGGTCAGGTCTGACACCTTTACAGATTATTCTTTGGATTTTGTCAAGCATATCGATATATAGCAGGAGCGCCAGGTCAGAAGTGCCAGCAATATTCAATGCACGGAAAAATGATAGATTTATAAACGTGGAAGATAGATTCTGGCGAGATAAATTGTCTGGCACAATACAATAAACCAAATTTCTTACCAGATGACCTAGGAATAGATTCAATATAAACGTTCAGCTTCATGTCAGTGAAAAACGTGAGACCGAGAAGGATCTCCTTGAGGTGGGCACCAGTCATGCTGAGAGAAGGTAAAAATAGTTCTCTAAAATGACTAAAAGAAAGCAGTTTCGTTTTTGAGGTGTTAAAAAGTTACAAGCCATTTCTTGCCCCAGTTAACAACAGATTGGGATCAGCTGCTAGTTTTACTTTGTCGAACCTCTCATACTTACTATCAAGACGGAAGGAAATAGTTGTGTCATCATCATTGATACCAAGTTGGGAATTGATATCATCTGGAAAGTCATTAATGAATATTAAAAAGAAAGTAGATCAAAGGAAAGAACTCTAAGAAACAAAATCCAATCTGAAAAGGTCAATTAGTTAAGAAAGTTTGAATGAAATCAAAAATTCGCCCGTAGACACTCAGTTTGCGAAGACCAGCTGTCAAACACCTTCGTTGTTCTTATATTAAGCTTGACAGTCTATTTCAGTAATAACCGTGAACACATCAGCCGTTAACCTAGAGAAGCGAAATCTATATTGTTTGACTGAAAGAAGATCGTGAGTAGTGAAATGCTTAAACAATACGGAGTTGATTAGAGCCACTTTCCTTTGCTAAAAAGAAGTAGAAGACTAATAGTTCACAGGGTTCGCTCGAGTTCCTTAAAAACAGAAATTTCAGAAGAGGATTATCAACAATCAGAAAAGCAAAATGCAGCAAGGAATTTGTTGTAGAGTTTATAGAAAACAGGAGCCAGTTAAAGAGCACATTTATTTAGGACCATTTCAAGGATACCTATAATCAAATCCGTATGTTTGGAGATGATAGCGGAAACCATGAATGGAGTTATATATATATATATATATATATATATATATATATATATATATATATATATATCACAGTAGAGACTCGGTTCTAAGTGGAAAAACAAGCAAAGATACTCTTAATAATTCGAGTGTAGAATTGGAAGAGAATTTCTGAGCAAATCATTTTGCTTTATCAGTAGTAGATGACAACATTTGAAACCGATTGAAGAGAAGAAGGATTAAGGATTTAACATTATTTAACACGCAGAGACGCCAGTAACCACAAGAACCAAAACTTGTGAGAGACTATAAAGTGTCTCAGTCTATTAGCGAATTTAGCTACATTGAGGACACGCTTACAATGAGCGAAAAAACTTCAATAGGAAGATTGAAGATTTACTCTAAAAAGGTATTGCAAAGAAAACCGTTAAATGAATCTCATTCAGTACGTTGGTGACGAAATGAGGTCTTGTTAATAAGGGATTCTTGCCTAATAGATGAGTGAAAAGATATATCTACAGGCACCACAGCATAATTCGAATTGCCAATAAGATATATTTGCAAAGCACGACAAATGTCAAGAGACGAGATAAGAACAAATCAAGTAAAGAAGTGCGTTACTCAAAATTACTATGGAAACCGGTAGAGAAATCTACTATTTGACTTGAGCAACTGAAAAATTCAAAGTTTATTGTTTGTGATATTCTGAAAAATGTCTTACCTGATAGCCGCAGTTAAAGAATTTTCAAAAGTCTCAGGAATGCAAGAAATAAAACTTTTACTCCTGTTGTTCATCTAAAGCTTAATATTGCATTCAAAAATGTGTTTAAAGACACTTTCTACAATTGTAAAAATTTTCAAGAAAAGAATTTAAAAATTTAATGGTCATTTAATTTTTTTCAATAAAGCCTTTCAATAAAATTCCATATTTTTGTTATAACTACTTCAATTGCAGTGTCTTTGAGAGTGCATCTATTTCTTTCGTCAAATTGAATAATAATAAATATTAGGTTGGTGCAAAGATAATGACGTAATAATGTCGTTTTTTGACGTATTTTTTAACGTCAAAAAACGACATTATTACGTCATTATTTTTGCACCAACCTAATAAATAAATGACTCACTTCCATATCAATTATTTTCTCCTGAGTCTATAACAATAATTATTTACATTGTTCTACTGTCCCTGCATCGAAATAAATCCAACTTTAGTAATATATGAATAGTGCTTGCATTATAAATTTAATTTAAAGTAAACTTGATAGTAACGTGAAAATGAACATGTTGGTGTAATAAAAACTAAAGGTTTGCCTTTAATCATTTGATTATCCTAATTTAGCTGGCTATGCAGTACTCTTTTTAAAAGCTTTATGATAAAGTTGGTAATGTGTAACTAATCAAAACAAGAAGCACAATTTAAGTATTTTTCTTATATGTAACGATTATTTAGAAGAAAACTATATTAAACAAAAATTAGTATTATATAAGAAAACTTCTACAAGTTATTGGAGCTAAGAATTTAAAATAAAAAAATTCGATGTCAAAACGTAGAACACCAAAATAGGAGATTTGAATAAATTTCAGCTGTATCGAAATCGAACCGAGTAAATTTCATGCACCGCTTTATACGTGATAGAAAGAAAGAAAGAAAGAAAGAAAGAAAGAAAGAAAGAAAGAAAGAGAAATCAATTAGATAAAAAGGAACTGGAATAGATAAAGAGGTTCAGACAGAAAGATATGTATGTACATATATATGAAAAAGCTGAGATAAATAGATAGATAGATAGATAGATAGATAGATAGATAGATAGATAGATAGATAGATGACGTTGCTCTGGAAATATAAATCCAGTTGTAACAGCACATGAAAACCTTAACATATTTCTTTGAAAACAACATCACAAATGAAAGAAAAAATTACACATGAAAAAGACGCTGTCATTGAAAAAATCATGATGCCCCCTGCCCCTAATGATGTCGCCTCTTTGATTGACAGATCTTTAATTGACAGATCTCAGGGTGCATATCTGTGCTCGTTTCACAGGTTGCCGGTGCGAGAATGAAGATGGACTTGGAAAAAGTATAGAGAAATCAGGTCAGCGACCTTATAAGATTTTTCTTGTGTTGATGTTGTTCATAGCGAATTTGAGCCTAATTAGGGTAAATCCGATAGACTTATAAAGATCCTGGAAATGAACATGTTCTCCTTTTTGTCGTCTCCATTTAGAATAATTGCCTTGATTACCTGTAAGAGAAGACAAGATCCATTAAACAACTTTAGAAGGCCGAAATGTCTGAAAGCATGATGGACATCCCGACTTTTAACTAAAGCCTATAAATAGAAACTCGAGTTAGTTCACTCAATTGGGTTCTGAACAGAATCGTGTTAATTGACTTGTACATCTGAAACTTTATTTATCCGATTGCATCAATGTTTCAAGAAAGAAGTGTTTGTAGTTTGGTGCCATTTCTTTAAATCCGAAAAAAATTAATTGACCTTTGGTCAACATCTTGGATGTATACTATACTATCTATACTATGTTTTTCTAACCAAGTTCCATCCACATTCAAAATTACCTTCAAGAATGTAACTGTTTGACTGCAATACAGATAATAAAGACAAGAAAGTAGGTAGCCTCTGATGATTTTCAGAGTCGAATTTCACATTATTCATCTTCTCTTCTCATCTTCTCTAAAGCATTTTCGTAGTTCATACTAAGAATATATTTCCGCTTATTTTGCTAGAAATGGCATGTTGTGCTCTTTGCAGATGTTTGGTGATTTCCGAGGTCAACTTCAAAAAACTTGACGGTGATGTCTCAACACACACACGCACACACGCACACAACATTACTACTGCTACTAATAATAATAATTATTATTAATAATATTATTGTAAAGATATGTATGATCAAATAACTAAATATCGAATTTTGGCGAGAAAGACATTTTGCTTGAGCGAAAAAACTTTTACCACCTACTTTTTATTTTACGTAAGTTATATCGATAATACCTTTGCGCCTTTTACATCAAACAGCGTGGCGAATAGATTTTTTCAATATTTGAACAGTCTCCATCCCACCTTACAATTTATGATGGAAGGAGAAAATAAAAAAATAATATGTTGCCTTTCTTAGACGTTTTAGTCGGGAAAACTTCTAAACCTTTCGCCACTAGCGTATACAGAAAACCCACTTTTAGAGGGTTGTATCTTAGTTGGGATTCCTTTGCCCCCAAATCTAGAAAGATTAACCTTATCAAAACTCTTGCCCACTGTGCACTAATGATATGCTTGGAATGGAAATTGGATATCAAATTCGAGCAAATCGCCGACATTTTTCTTACAAATGGCTACTCTGAAACTGTTGTTTTGAGTAAGATTAAACTTAAAATTTCTAAGTTTGATGATATTAAAACACCTGGTTGTACTAAGTGTCCTGTTTATATAAAAACTATCATGGATAGTAGTCAATTATTTTCCGATAAGATCTCACCGTCTATAATTCACCGTTTTAATTCTATTGTAGCACGTACCATCTTCTCTACTAGAAGTGGGTTTCACTCTGTCTGTAAAGACATTTTGCCTACTCTCCAACAAAACTTATTTAATTAAATGTCAGTGTGATGCTGACTACGTAGATAAAACCATTCAGCAGCTAGAGGTGAGAATTGATCAACATGTGCCTAGTCCTATACGTAGGGGTATACCAATAACATCATCCGGGCATCCACAGGCACACGGTTGGTGAACACTTGTTAAGAACAAATGTTTGTAGGAACAATTATTAAGAAGAGTTCTCTGTTCTGCACAGAGCCCGGACAAACACCACCTGAATATCTTAGAAGCTGTTGTGTAGACTCAGTGTAGACAGAATCAGCTCAAACTGTTTGGGGCGACATTATTTCGATCTGGATGACAATAATATTTTTGTCCCTTCTTGTCTTCTCTCCACTTTTAAGATTTTATTTAAAAAAACAAAAAAAAACCTCCGGTAGTATTTTAATAACGACGATTGACTTCTGACAAAGTGGCGGTCGAAAGGCGCCTTAGGTTATATTTATTTTATTCGATTTTAATCGAGCTTAAATTTATTTTAATCATTAAATATTAAATTATGATCCCTATCTTAAAACTTGTTTTATTATGGTGTGTCACTAATAATTCATATATATATATATATACATACATATATATATATATATATATATATATATATATATATATATATATATATATATGTGTGTGTGTGTGTGTGTGTGTGTGTGTGTGTAAATTTCAAATAAAATATATGTGTAATAAGACAATGTGAATTAGGACAAAAGTAAAACTTGTCTTAGCCGACGCGTTTCGTCCTCTGAGGAACTTTATCAAGGCAAATGCGAGGATTTTATTTTGTAACAAGTATTTATATACAAGAGCAAAAATGTTATTGGATTTTAAACATTTTGAAATTTAAGAAGGCTCATAAATATTCATCAGGTTAGCCGAAAAATCAGGTAAATTATGGAGGACACCAAGCAACACAATTCAGTGTGTAATAAACGAAAGTTAAAGAATTTTAATGTAAATTAGTACTTAAATTATATTAATTTGTGTGTTATATAATTTTAATAGCATAAGGTTATGAATTTAACCGTTTTCTTTTAATTTTTTAACATTTTTATAGTCAGGTATGTTGGCTTGGGAGAGTAGTAATTCTTTCAGGAATGGATATATTTGAAAAGATCCGAGTCGCAGATTTATATTTTGGCAAGATTCGATAGCGGCACTCTTGAGAATTTTCCGACTAAGAAGTTTCTTTCTTTTTAAAAGTGTGTCATTCTTTAGATCAAATCTCTGGTTGAATTTATTTCTATTTATAATTAATAAATTTGATGTGTACATAGATTTCTAAGAATATATATATACAGTAATTAAATTTATATTATATATACAAAGCGTGTGTGCATACTTTCTTGCTTGTTGGAAATATTCTTCTGTAGTTCGAATCTTTAAAAACTCATGCTAATTGTCTGATCCTTCTAACTATCGGCTTATTACCCTTCTACAATTTTTTGAAATACTAGAGGCTATAATAAGCTCTGAATTGGTTAAGTAGGATGTTCTTTCCGATAAGCAATATGGCTTTCGCTTTTCTAGGTCAACCCCTGATGTATTAATGGTTATTGCTGAAAGAGTCTATCAAGATTGAGATAAGACTGAGGAAGTAGCATTGGATATTTCGTAGACATTTGACAAGGTTTGTCTTGTTGGTCTTGAAAAGTTATGGTCAAGTTAAAAGGTTATGATATTTCTGGTCGAATTTTTGATTTGATTCAATCTGTCTCATCAAATCGTGAAATGAAAGTTACCTTGAACAGTCACT
Organism: Acanthosepion lycidas; assembly: GCA_963932145.1. Lineage (NCBI taxonomy): Eukaryota > Metazoa > Mollusca > Cephalopoda > Sepiida > Sepiidae > Acanthosepion > Acanthosepion lycidas. The sequence continues at coordinate 68,083,408 of OZ010578.1, forward strand.
CTTCTAGTTCTTGTTGCATTAAAGCAAGTGTCACTCAGAACCCTATTGTTTCTAATATTCATCAACAACCTTTCTGATCTTGTCAGTTCTCAATTCGGTATCTATGCTGATGACTACTGGCTTAATTGTAAGTTTGATCGGTTCGATAAGGTCAAATTGGTAGCTTATCTCAAAAAGGATATACAACAGTAGTTAACTGGGACTTTTATTAACGTTAACGCCTCCAAAACGAAACGGTTCTTTTTTAATCGTCTGAGAGAACCTTTTTTTTACCTTCTATCGGCATGGCTGATGTTAAACTTCAGGAGTGTGACTCCTTGCGCCTTCTCGAGATAAAGTTTTCCGATGACATGAACTCAAAAGATTATATTGCGAGATCTTCTACTAGGATATCTGGTTCATTGTATTGTATTTTTCTTCCCAGAATCTATTTTAGAAATGCATAAGTTGATCATTCGTCTATATATTTATTATTGCTGTCACACCTGGTCTATGTATTTAGAGATTCTCGATAAAATACTAAGAAGAATCAACAATGTTATTTCGGCGTCATTCACATTTCCACCGCCGTAACGTACCTTCCCTGTACCTTTTCTATAAATATTTTCATGCTAATTGTTCTGATTGTACAATGTTTCGACAATTTTGTCCTCAATTTTCTTTCTTTTATTTTGCTTCAACAGTTCCAAAGACATGACAAGAAAGCAAAGATTTCGATCATATCGACTAAATCGTGTCGAAAAATAGAAGATGGGATTGCCTATACAACTGAGGTTTGAATACTCTGCCAGCAGCGACATCAGAGATAGAGTCGCAAAATTAAGTGGAAATAAAAAAAAAGAAAGAATATAAAAAAAAAAACAAACAACAGAAATTACTTTCGTTGTATCAGAGTTACATCTTCCCTACTATAAAGTGACAGTTTTCTCATAGACGTTGCCCGAAAAGACCATGCAGATAGCCAACCTACAACATCAGGCAACACTTCCGGCACCTTTTGTCCGTCCTTCACCAGTTGTTGCAGGCAATGGTGCTAGTGTGAAGAAACCTTCATTTTTAATCAAAGACATTCTTGCTTCGAACATTAGGACGGCTGATTCTGCAGAACTGAATCCTGCAACATCCACTTCACCATCGGCGGTCAGCGAATGTGCCCTCAGCCTACCACCATATCACCTTTATCCTGCTTTTCAAACATGTTTTGGGATGCCACACGGAGCTTCGTTTTGTCTACCAAGACGTAAGTAGCTATTTTTTCACTATCAGTTGAATCAATTTAGAATGTGTTTAAATGGTGGTAGGCATTAGACATTATTTTTCTAAAGATGGCTGTTCTAGGCATATCCTTTGATAAAATATTTGATCTAAATCGTATATTTTTATTTAATTTTAAGGATTATATTTGGGAAAGTGTCCTATGTGATATACTGTTGTTATGATTCATGTCAATGCTGTTCTCTTAAACCTTGAAATAATGATATCGGATTTAATGATCAGGAAATAACTTTGAACGAGTTTTTCATTTTTTTTGTTATTCCAACGGCACTTCATTCGATATGATAATCATATTTAATAGATATTTAAATTGTCTTAAGAAAACGTTCCTCGTTGATTCATAGTCAGTCATGATTGATCTTCTTTTAAGAGATCGACCTCAAAATGACATTAGTTTCACAGTTACATAATCACGGTAGTCTCAAAATAAACGTACCTAATCAACGAAGCCATGTAGCAGAAGATTATGTGGAGTCAGAAAAGGAAGAGATAGCAAAGACCAACATGTTCGAAAAGATGATTGCTCCGAAGTGTATTTTCTGAAAATTTACTTAAAATCAACAACAGTGAGAATAGTTAGAAAAATTGATGGTTAAATCTTTTGAATAAGAATTTAGATTCCCACGTCTGAATTCTAGTCTATCCTTAATATTTCTAAAAATCTGCTCAGAATCTTTGATATGTTTATCTATTGAGGCTCATAGCATACTTCCATTTCGTTTACTTCCACCCGCCAAATGATTCAGTACGGATCCCATTGCATATACTCACGTATAGATAAGATACGCCAGTACAATGTTGCTCTTGGTGCCAATGTTGCTCTTGCTTTTGGTGCCAAGTGGGTACTAAGTCGTGGGTCTTCTATTGAAAGTCAGCTACAAATGAAATATTAGCCATTGTTTGTGAATCGCTAAATTTTTGAACGTGTACATGCAAATTTGGGGAAAGACAAGTCTGTTGTACTTGAAATGTTCCGAAATTAAGAATACTGCTGACAGTTAGCTGTGAAATAACAAAAACATATTAAACTATGATCACGATTAAGAATATTATGAAGCATCCATCAGTTTTTAAAAAAATAGAGATCAATTGAGGCAGAAATTATACAGAAGGTTATGTACAAATTCAGATATAAACAAAATATAACTGTAATGACAATATAAATAAAAAAAACAAAGGATAACCTTTCTTTACAAACGGTTTTCGTCCCCTGAAGGACTTTATCAAAGTAATGTAGAGATTTTGTAGCTTCTTTTTATAAACAGAAGTAAAGTAGAGGAAAAATGTCGTCAAATTTTCAAATTTTAAATTTAACAATGCTCTAATATCCTTAAAGCCAACTGTGTAAGGAAAGAGGTAAACTTTATCTTATTAAAGTTTCTCGTGGGAATGAAGCGCGTTGGCAAAAAAAGAATACGCAGTTCTATAATAACTTGAGTTTCTTTCTAACATCTTCGCCACCAAAAAAGAACACTTTATCCGAAATATTTCTCGGACATTTTTCTTCTCTTCAAAACAAATGTGTACAACTTCAGATACAATTTTACAATGAACATATTCTCTCTCTCTCTCTTCTCAGTAAATGTTCTGTTTATAATAAACAGTATTAATAATATTTACCGGCCTGAATGTCCGAGAAATCTTCATAGAATATATTCGTCCTCCGACAAGGATCGAACCTGTATCCTCTACGGAACTGTCTCACGTGCCTTAACCGATTGGGCCACAGAGGATCGTTCGGTTAGCATGGTCGATTTTACTGCTTTTAAACTACAATCTTCCATGAATCTCTCACAAACATTCATATCTGCTCAATGCGTATCCAAATGTAAACAAATGATGTCGTACATTATGAAATGGACAAAGTCCGACAATTATTTTAAGACATTTTTATGTTTATACATTCTTTTTATAGATACAAATATTTAAGTAAATGCTCTGTTTATAATAAACAGTATTAATAACATTTACCGATCTGAATGTCCGAGAAATCTTCATAGAAAATATTCGTCTTAAAATAATTATTTTTTCGTTTTAAAAACCTTGCAAAAATAAAATATATATTTCTGAAACGTTTTTTGAGGAAAATTAACAAATTTAAAGTTAAGTTAATCTGATTTGAAATAAATATTACTTACTTATACGATAAAATGTTGTATACAAGCATTTCCTAACCACAGGGTCTTGTTCGATTTATTGACGGCGGAATTGTATATGGTGTAGCCGACGACAATTTTCATTAGTTTTTTTTTTTTTTCTCGTAAGGGAACCTTTAACACACGTGGCTTTTTATTAATAGATTTGTCGATATGTACACCCATATTTCAGAAATTCTGCATTGATATACATATATAAAAACAAATCGAAATTCTTTTAAAAATAGTCGGGGTCTTAATTGTAATAAGCTTTAAAATATATGATTAGTAAATATAGTTTTAAAATATATGATTAGTAAATATAGTTTTACTTAATAACAAAATTATGTGATCGAAATTGAACTTTAAAAGATTCAAAAACTTTATAAATTATTTAATTTTAAATTATAAAAAATAGTAAAAAAATGAAAACAAATCTTGTAAAAATTTATTTTTCATCGAAAATTTTTTCTTCTTCAGACAATATTGTCTTTAATATATGTTATTCAAAAAGCCGTTAAAAGCTTCTTTAATTAAATTTTTATTGCGTTTTTTATTTTTCAAATCAGAACGGATTTTCGGTAAGACCGGGTCCTATTTTGCAAAATAAAATCGGTGATTTAAATACTTCAAAAAATTCCGCTTTTAATTAATATAGTCACTACAAATTATCTCAATGAATTTCTGAAGCTTTCATAAAATTAAGGGGGAGAAATAAATGTAAAAAAATATTTTTTACCAAGATTAAAAATATTTTTTGCCTAAAAAAAAAATTTATCTCCTTTGTGAATAAGTCCCGAAAATTTCATTAAACTCCGAGAATTATTTGATTTTTGCAAGAATTCAAAAAAGAAAACAGGCGAAAATTGCTATGCTAAACGCAAGTTTTTTTAATCAAAATTTTGAATGTTATAAAAAGGAGTAAAAAATTTAATAAAATAATCAAGAAATCCTTCCTCTTAATAACAACATAAAGATTTTGAAAATAAAAATATTTTCATTACGTTTGAAGAAGGTTTTCATCACGGTATGCAGATATTTTTAGCCATCTCGTGGAGGTACCTACATGAAATAATGTATCGGAGAGCGGTATTCACCACCTGTGCAGTCGTATGCATGTGAGAATACAGGTCTGTATATGAGATCATTTAATGTACTCGCTATATTACCTGTACATTTAATGAGCAAATTGGATCATATGTTCAGGCTATTACAATTTTATATATATATATATATATATATATATATATATATATATACGGTGCGATTTGTAAATTGTTGTTTAAATTATGCAAAAATGAAAATAACATCTCATTTTAACAGATATATTTACTAAAATTACACAAAAATATCTTGAAATACTAAAAGATAAATTTATTCAATAAAATCGCCATTGGCTTCAAACACCGCCTCCAAACAACTTCGGGGTCTCCAGCAACTCTTCTGAACGGTCCCCTTTTTTAAGTTGCTGAATGCTGCCATAATCCTTGCCTTCAGTTCATCTTTGGTGTTACAAGAAGTTTTGTTGGTCCTTTGCTCAACAAAACCCTACACATAATAATCAAGGGGCTTGCAGTCTGGGGATGTAAGGTGTGATGTGGTCGTAGAAATTGTCTGACAACAAATTCGGGATTTATTTTCTTATCAGGACGATCAGACTAGTTTTTCCGAGCTGCCGTACCTTGGTAATTACCATTAGACTCATCCAACTCATTACAAATCATCTGCACTGTCCTCAGATTGACACCCCAAAACTCTGAAATGTTCGTATAGAAGCTTGCGTCGTCAATGCGAAACAGTTCAGCAGGCCGTTTCCAAATTTTGGGCGGAGTGAATTGCGTCATGGAGCTCTTTTTCTCACAGACGGTGCGCAACTGACCTTGGTATGCTGTGCAGTCGACAAAATCAAAAACAAAAAAAAAACGTGCATGTCAGACGATTGCGTTTAAGCATGAAGCAAACTGTGGCCACTGGGTGTTCTCCACTTTTATATATATATATATATATATATATATATATATATATATATATATATATATATGGGGGGGCGTGCGGGTGTATTTGCGTGCGTGCGTGCGGGTGTGTAAGTGTTTGTCTCTGGGTGTGTATGTGACCAAACTGATATATACAGAGAGACACAGAGACACAGACACACACACACACACACGCACATATATATACATATGATAAAAATATAGTTTTAAGTTATGCTATATTTATGGGGGCTATATTTATATGTACTCAATATCGGGGCTAAAGCGTATGTACACTGAGGTCAACAATGGGTTTCATGCTTAAACGCAATCTCTAGCTTGAAGATTGTGTTCAAGTCTTGCCGCTCGGCACTGATTTCCGTGTCCACTTTCTCTCTCTCTCTCTCTCGCTCTCTCTCTCTCTATATATATTTATATATATAAAGTTCAGTGAATGTGTGTTTGTGTGTGTGTGTCCAAGCAATTCCTCCGCTCCCACTGGTCCGATTCGATGAATCATAGCTCGTTCAAAAGCCCTAGAAAAGTTAGGCACAGGGAATTATTTTCGTTGAGCTCAGATTCAGGGTTGCCAGATTATGCGAGGTTGAAAATATATATCAATATATTGTCGTTGCTTTCATGGTTCAATGGGATTAACCCTTATTTTTTCTTTTTGTCTCCAAAATTGTAGCTAGCTTAAAATTTTAAGTTGATTCAATAGGCAGAACTACAGAAGAACTCAAAACTGACTGCTGCATTTAAGAACTGAATTATTGTTCAAGTTTACCTTTTAAAAGTTCGACGATAATTCTTCTGCTGACGCTTAATTTAAAGACGTTTTGATGTATGTAGATCCTTATTTTCCGTACAAACAATTATTTTTATTTAATGGGTGACAAAACAAGGGACAATTTATCAGATAAAATTATTATAGTGTAAAGATGAGAAAATAGAAATTAGAATTAGTTATGCATTCAACATTTGAAGAATTAGAGAAACATAATAGCTAATTAAATAAAACCTATATTATGGAATCTGTATGAATAAATGCTCAATTCTCCCACGAATTCTGAGATTAAAAAGCCCCTTTTCCGAACTACTTCATAGTAATATGGTATTTACACGACCCCTCGAAGGCGCGTTGTGACACATGATTGGTTTAATGTGGGAAATCGAGCGCGTACACATGAGCTAGGAACAAAAATTCCCGAGTCCCTCCCCCCTGCAACCGTCATAGCTGGTCTAAGCTAGTTATAGCTTGTCTTAGCCGTTCATAGAAGGACTAAGCTATGACTAGCTTGGACCGGCTCTGACCAGCTTATTACCAGCGCAGGGACGGATCCCTGTGACCGGTAAGTATCAGAATGCGTATACCACTCGAGGGAGCGGTTTAGCCACTAGTTATTACTCTGTAATAAGACGAGTTGTGACACAAGATCTTTTTTAAGGTGGGGACCCGAGCGCGTATACCCGTGCAAAGAACAAAAATTACCCGCAGCCCCAGCAACCGTGGTTGCCTTGGCTCGGTGCGTACACTGATCACACTCTCTGGTGCCATGAAAGAGCGCGGCCTCGGGTAGCTATTCCCCAGGGCTGGGCACCTCTCAGTATAATCTTTCTCAATTTCGATCCTGTCCTTTGACGTAGTCGCCCCTCAGTGCACTCTGCCCAAAGACAGAGACACAACCGAGAGATAATAAATAGGGAGAGGTTGGTTTATTTGACATTCTCCACCCCCGTCCCCAATGAGTTAGGCAGTGACACAATTTCAGTTTTTAACGTAGGACCCGAGTGTCTTCGCACGAGCCGCTTGTCTTAGCTTGTCCAAGATGGTCAGAGCTGGTCTAAGCTAGTCATACCTGGTCATAAGCTGGTCAGAGCCGTTCCAAACTAGTCATAGATGTGTTACTGCCAGCGCATTGACGGATCCCTGTGACCGGTAAGAATCAGAATGTGTATACCACTTGAGAGAAAAGCCGACACTAGTTATTTACGCTGTCTCCCCACTAAGATCATTTGTGACAAAAGGTTAGATTTTAAGGTGAGGACACGAGCGCGTACACCCGGGCAAGGAACAAAAACTGCCTGCATACTACCAGCGCAGGATCTCTGTGACCGGTAAGCATGGGAATGTGTATACTCCTCGAGAGAGGTGTGACACTATTTAGCTATGCTGATTGGTTAACTAATTAACCATAGAAATTAAAACAGGAAATACTTAAGACGAAAAAAATCTATCCCGAAAGATATACTGATCGATGTTAAAAAAAAAAAAGATTTTATTTTATTTACGAAAAAGATACTTTTCACAAAAGACAGTAAACCCATGGAAAAAGCCATATGTGAGGGTCTGTCAGGTTGATTAATGTCTTGCTGAAGGAGATAAAGGTAAATATTAAGATATCGGCCAAACCATGTCGGTCATAAAAATTTCGGCTTGAGACGATCGCCGATACAGGCAGGTAGAATCAATGTTAATTATCTTTCCAAGATATCGTTAATTTTTTTGGGGGGGGGGCACCAGCGAGGAAAATCAATGCGGCAATTATAAAATTTTGGAATTGTCTCGACATAGGTGAGAGGATTGTTATTATTTAACTTATCAATGTGTCACTTCAGACGCTGAAACGTTGAATAGCAATATGGCGTTTGTAAAGTTTTGGCATGAGACAGAAAATAGAGTGGAGAATTGAGATTTGGCGAGATAAAAGAATTTAATTTCTCAACAAGCTAACTTCACGAAGGGACCAGATGGCAAACTTTGACAGTGATTGATGAAGTCAGTAAAGAGTGCTGGCTAAGTGGCCAAATGATATGATAGATTTTAATTGACAATGAGGAATTCGTAAAATTTTGGCCGATGGGAAAAAAAGAGAATTTTGTAAACAAAAGATTCTAGATTATAATTTTAAGGAGTCCAGCTTAGTCACACCCACACGGCCGGAATGCCATTGGTCGAGTGGTAGCAATGGTGATAGGCGGAGGTGAATGGATGAGAAGGACGGAGAAGTTATTAACGTCCACTGAAGGGATTGGTATGAGATGTCAATGTGAGAGAGGAAGAGTCTAAGAGGATAGCTCTCCTCCGACCTTCCCTCACGGACGAGGGAGAGCCCACCTCCCGAAATGAAAAGTAATTAATTTTCCAAAAATGAGAAGTAATCAATTTTCCTGGCCTGATAACAAAGAGATTTCTTGTTGGGAATCGAGATTTACCGAGAACCCGAGGCCGCGTGTGTCCCCGCACCGGGTTTGGGTCGGTATCCATATAAACGAACGTCCTCAGGCAGTTAGTCAATTGGAGTTCTGAGTCGGAGTTGAGCTGGTTTTGGAGTTAGAGTCAGAGCTTAATCAGAGTGTTGCCTCACAGAAGCTGACAGAGATTCCACGACCACCGACTTCGCCTATCCTACCAATAGCAAGTTATACTGACGAACGAAGCCAAGCTAGCACCTAAGAACTAAATCAGTTGACAATATACCAACTTGCTTGAAACATAGAAGTGTCACATTTTGTAGAAAACGGGCTGGGAGAAAAACACACTCTTGCATATAACAGAAGGATAAAGTTAATTTGTTATTCCTTAATGTTGTGGAGTCGTTTCACAGTGGAGGCTTGTATTTTAATAAGTCGTCCTAAATTAGGTTCGACGTACAAAACGTTAGAACTTGGAAATAAGAGTTAAGGACGCAGAAATCTAGTTGTGATGGCTGAGACTTCAATGTCCGATATCGTCTGACTCGCTCAACACCACCTACTCCGAACTGGCGACCGTTACTGCTACTTATTGTCTCTGGAAGAGTCCATTACCATAGAATAGGTTAACATACTTGAACCTCTTGGGTTTTTCTTTTATTTATTTTTTTCCCCTTTGCACTTGTGCGATACCACCTTCAGTCTGGACTCAGCTTACACTACGGCACGACGCCTGACTGATCTCGTCTACCTAAGATCAAAGTCACAACGTGGGTAGGTTAGACTTTAGATCGAAGCAGTTACTCCAGTAACTAGACGTTGCAAGTGAGCTGGGAACGATGGAGCTGGTATTGAACCGGTACAGCTGGTGAAGCCGTTAACATCGACGACCAGAATTCGACCCTGGACGGGCCAGTGTCCCATATTGGTATCCTGACCAAGGGATTTCGCCGAGGAGCGACGACCACTGATCGACCAGGACACAGGCTGATGGCAGTGGCAAAGAGTCAACCCCAAAACCCCGATAGAAGAAACATTACAGTTTCGCGCCGCAACTGGGAGTTGCCCATGGGTAGACGGCTGGGTGTCACAGAGGGACTTACACTGTATTTACTTGACCCCCTACTGAGTCAGGTTGTGACACAAGGTCAGTTTTTAACGTAGGGACTGGAGTGTCTTCACTGGGCCGCTGGTCAAGTTAGTCATCGCTGTGATCCCTGTGACCGGTAAGTATCCAAATGTGTATACCACTCAAGAGAGAGGAATTTACACACTGGGTATTTACTCTGTCTACCCGCTAAGACGTGCTGTGACACAAGGTCTTTTTTAAACTGGGAAACTGAGCCCGAACACCCGGGCAAGGAACAAAATTCCCCGAGCAACCATCGGTTGCGCTGGCCTCGGTGCGTGCACCGATCCTTCTCTCTAGAGCAATAAGAAGCGAGTAAACGAGATGTGACACAAAGCTTTTTTTTCTACGGTGGGGACCCGAGCACGAACACCTGGTCCAAGAACAAAAATTGCCCACAGTCCCCACAATCGTCGTTTGCGCTGGCCTCGGTGCCATGAGAGGGCGCGGTCTCGGGCAGCTGTTCCCCAGGAATGGGCACCTCTCAGTATAATGTTCCTCAGTTGCCACTCTGTCTTTTGACGGAGTCGTCCCTGAGCGCACTCTGCCCAAAGACAGAAACAGAACTGAGAGATGATGCGTTAGAAACTCGTCCATGGAGGAATTTACACACGATATTTACTTGACTCCACCCCACACTGAGTAAGGTTTTGACACAAGGTCAGTTTTTAACGTAGGGACCCGAGTGTTTTCACTCGGGCCGCTGGTTTTAGCTACTCATAGCTTGTACAAGCTGGTCAGAGCCACGAGGTATGATGGGCGTTAAAGTCGCCAAACACAAATATGTGAGCAACTTGTCTATGCTGTCAGAAATGCTATCGAGTATCGTACAGTCTTGAGAGGATGGACAGCGGTAAAGGAAGAAGAGATAGCTTACCGCATTGAGGAGAGATAGTCGGAGACACATGTACGACTGGTCTGGCGATTCGAGAGAGAACTCTCTGGCCAGACAGATGTTCTACTGCTTGGCAATATCACTCTTCCGGTTTAACTAATTTGCATATTGATTTGAAAATTTTATTTCATTAATTAACTGTCCTTCGTTACTGTTATTTTATTCGAGGATTGTTTTCATTTTCATATCAATAATAATTCAGTTTAAGAATATCGTTTTATATAGTGCAGAAAATTGTTTGAAATTTACATTTTACTTGGTCTTCAACAAGTTGGCATCTATTTGTAAAACTTTTCTTAACTATAACAAGCCAATTTATGAATTAAATGTTCATTTAAAATTTTTGTTTCAAACATTTTCAAGTGGTGAATATATCTTACTTTGCGAAAAGAGTTAGAGAGTGGGCGAAGGCTGCTAGTATATATATATATATATATATATATATATATATATATATATATATATATATATTACAGCAAAAAACAAAAATTACATAGAGTTCTCTGCCCGGCTATTATCAGAAATTGGTTGAAAAATTCACCCCTACCCTCCCTAAATTTAACCTCTTTTTCGAACGTAACTCATAACTGATACAACAATAGTTAATAAAAATGAACACGCTACTGCCCCTGTCTGAATGATTGGATTTCTATGTATCCTTGGAAACAGAAAATTATGAATAATATGTGCGTTTCAAACTCAGTAAATTTAAAAATAAGTTATTCCAAAATTCGCTTGAAGATGAAACAACTAATGCTTTTAATTTAATTATATAATTAAATTTGAAGTTTTTAGCTTCGGTTTTTGAAACATGGTTATTACTGTGTAGCGAAGAAACCATATTTTAAATCAGTTAATTTATAATATTTATGGTCTGTTTGAGCACTGTTTTGTATAAAAATAAATACTTAATTTAAACTTAAAGTTAATTTATAACATATATATATATATATATATATATATATATATTAAAGACATTTTTTATGTTTAACGTTCTTTTTATAGATACAAGTATTTAAGTAAATGCTCTGTTTATAATAAACAGTATTAAATAACATTTACCGACCTGAATGTCCGAGAAATTTTCATAGAAAATATTCGTCCTTTGACAGGATTCGAACCTGCATCCTATACGGAACCGCCAAAAACATAAAAAATGTCTTTAAGAAATAAATTATCGGACTTTGTCTATTTCTTAATATTAAGTGATGACGTTGAATGACATTCAGCGTCATCACTTGATAAGACACCGAGGGTGTTGAAACAAAATGGCTATTTTTGTAGTGATTTTATAACATATTTATGTTATAAATTTTTTTTTAAACAAATAATTATATCTGCTCTACTTTGTATTGAGCACTCTTTTAAGAATAGTAATTGTTGGTTATTGGAATTCATTCCATATACACCAATCATATACTTGGATATATATATACATATATATATATATATATATATATATATATATATATATATATATATATATATTCACATTAAGAATTTTATAGAGATTTTAACACACTATAACAATAATTTATTTGGATTATTAAAAATTCATTAAAATTCTTGTTTTATTCTTTCACTTCGTGTAATAAGGTTAATAAATGATAACGATACTTACAATTCTAAAAAAAAATCACTTAATCAATCATTCAATACTGACCACTCATATGCTTAGGAACATTTACGAAGTAAATGTTTCTTTTTGCTCATTCACTAAAATATTCTTAATCTGCAGTAATAACGCATATTTCGCCACAAAACTTTATCGTAACTATACCAAATCGCCATTTTTTTATACTGCACCAAAATCATTTATTTTTAGAAATACTAAAGAAATTTCCCAATAGTAATTTTCTCTAGAATAATGGCTTTAACTTATGAAAGTAAATTCTTTTCTGTCTTTTTAACTTTAGTTCAGAAAAAATAATTTTACCTGTTCTGACATGGAAAGACCAACAAATGTCCGTTTCAGCTTTCATCAGCCAACACTTTTAATTTTATCAAATCTGTCAATAACCTTTCTTGTTTAGAGATAACACATTCTACTCTTTTTCTTTATCTTTGTTTTATGTTGGCACCTTAAAGACCCTTTTCCTCCTCAAATCTAAATAAGTTCTTTTTCATATTTAAACGAATAGTTAGTGAGAACAATTTTTCAATACAGTTAATTAAATAGAATTTTAGGTTTTTGATGTTATTGTTGTCGTTTTTTTGTTTTTTTTTTGTTATTTTTTTAAGCTTTTCACCCCAAGCAAGGCGAGAGTGCCACTAGCATACAAGGGATTACAGAGTGGGAGCAATAATAAAGAGACGGGATTGAGGAAAGGATAATGAGAAGATGTCGATTGACATTATATTTGAAGATTATAACTGTCAGGGAAGCAAGTAAGTGGAAGGGAGTTCCACAGATGGGAAGTACTAGACATTACGCTATTGGAGTAGAAGAGACGGTGAAAGGGTGGGACTGAGATGCTATAAACAACAAAAATGACATAGTAATTACTGTGAAAAATACAACAGATACTTTAATTTTAGTTTGAAATGACTAAAATAAAAACTAATTTCCAAACATTTTCTCATAAAACGTAAATTAAAACTTATAAACAAATTTGAAGTGAGAGTAATGTATTTACTTAAAAAAAAATGCAATTCAGTGTATTAGGTTGGTGCAAAAATAATGACGTAATAATGTCGTTTTTTTTTCTCATAAAACGTAAATTAAAACTTATAAACAAATTTGAAGTGAGAGTAATGTATTTACTTAAAAAAAAATGCAATTCAGTGTATTAGGTTGGTGCAAAAATAATGACGTAATAATGTCGTTTTTTGACGTACGTCAAAAAACGACATTATTACGTCATTATTTTTGCACCAACCTAATAAAATTTACTTTTCAGAAAAGTATTTAAATTGTTGATTGCACTCAAATTGCACAGTAAGAGTGGCCTACTAGGTTCGATTACTTTTTAAAGTTCAACTGTACTTAATTTTTGCTACTTGTAATATTTTGGCGCTACTTTTAATATAACTAACTTAGATTACAAATGAGAAGAATGGTAATTCAAATTTAATACCACTGGACATTCAAATGTTACCTAATTTGCTACTTGTAGCCTAACCCTGCAATATGAAAAAATTGGCACTACCCGTTTCATTTCTAAAATTACCAAATATCGATGGTTGCAAACATGACTTAATGAATTGCATGCTAGCAAAGATTGCAGAAAATTGAATGTGCAAAAGGAATAAATACAACAACAATATTTTTTATCTTGGTATATTCAAATTTTAGGTTTATCTTAATCGGCAATTATAAGTAATTTGTGTTTTTGGGAACCAATTGTAATGACTCTGATTCTAATTACTAAGCATACGTGACAGAAAAGAGTCTATTTGGTATCTATCAATGTTTCTATTCTCTTCAAAATTAAGTAATTAATGTTTAAAAGTAAAACTTTATTTACTTTCTAAATTCCCCTCCAAGATGAATAGTAAATAATTATTTTTCGAGTTTTTATAGTTTTTGCTTGAAAAAACGATTAAATTGAATATGCTTAAATATATCTTAATTTAAATTTATTTACTTTTTTATTAATGATAATTTGAAAAGATGAAATGAACTTTTATCTAAGTTTGATTTGTTTGAAAACAACAGAGTATTTATGTTAGTATTTAAATCGAAAAATAAAGTGTCTTTTTGAATAAAAATATAAGGATTCTCAGTCCCCCTTACCCCCACCCCGAGCGTTGTTTTGATAGTGTGGTATTTTCCTAAATTTAGTTATTTTGTAACAAACAAAAGAAAAACAATGAAGTTTATTTTTTTAAAGACTGAATAAAAAATTATTTTTTGGCTGAAAAATATCAATAAATTGTCAATAATAAAGTATTATTATTCAGAGATCTTTCAAGCAACGCCAGTTATCCCCCGCCCCCGCTAGTATAAAAATATAAAACTGGACACTGAGGCGACAGAGTCTGTTGCGGTGACACTCTGTTGCGGTGACACTCTGTTTCATGCATGAATACAATCTTCAAACCTGAAGATTGCATTCATGCATAAAACAAAATGTCGCCACTGGGTGTTGACCTCAGTATCCCCTTATGTATATATATATATTTATATATAGACTACAGTTAAAAATTTTAGGGATACCCTGCATTTCTTTTAAAAAAACACCTTAGGATGAGATTTTTGTATATTTTTTTTTTCATGTAAAACATAACATTTCAGTAACTACAATGTATTTGCTTTTATTTTGACAAAAATAAGCACTTAACTATAAAAAAAAAATGATCATACTAGAGCATTCTTTTCAACAGTTTTTGAAATGAAGTAGATTGCAGACCTTCGCAAGCGTTCTTCAAGCACTCTGTGGTATTCTCTTTGAACTATCCCTATCCCATTCATCCTATACTAATTCAATGAGAATGGGGCAACCAAGTCATAATTTCCAAAATTTCGTTACTTTTCTTTGACTTGAGGTAATTTTGAAATAATTTAGAAAAATTTAGCATCAGTCTTGTTGAAAGATGATTTTTCTTAATTATGCATGGGTTGGCAAACTTATGATCAGAAATATGATTTTGAATATTGACTTTGTTTATGTAAATAAATAACCTACTTTATAACATCCGTATTCGAAATGATTGAGATCATGTTGATTATTTTTACTTAAAGTTTATTTATTCAACGAATGCTGATTTTATATTTTGGCGTGTTTAAGTCATTACTTAATCATTCCAAAGAAAGATTCTCAAAAACCAAACGAGTGACATTCCATCATCGCATATTGGACCCAGAACTATTACCAATCACGATGAACAGATGGTCCTTCAGGGAGGCCCCGTGCCTTGAGCGCTTATCGGGACTCAACACAGACCCCAAGTGGAACTAGTACATACGATCCATTACTAAAGAATAGAAAAATGGTTGCTTCCGTGTTCCGCTAGCCAGCTAGCCTCTACTTTTACAAGAGTCAGATCAGGCCGAAAATGGAGCACTCTTGCAATATATGACCAGGAACAGACCAGTTTTCACTTTCTAGTCTTAATAGAGTCCAAAACCGCCTCCGCATCCTTGTGGGTGACAAATTATTTTCCACCCTACAATCTCTTTCTCACAGACTCTGTCGCTATTTACTGGTAAAGTGTTCAGACAAACTACATTCCTCAGTTCTAAACTTCACGTCTAAGACCCACCTGGCCAAGCACATTTTAGCGAACCAAGCTCATTCCCTTCTTATTCCATTGGTGAGATTTAAGTTCCACTCGCACAGCTTCTTCCCACGAACTGCTGCTTTGTGGAACCGACTCCCAAGAGGATGCTTCCCCGATCGCTACAAAACCTGTTCGTCTAGAGTTAATCGTTGTATTCTCCACATATCTGCTTTACCTCGAGTGGGCCTTGTAAAAAGAAAAAAGAGAGAGTAGTGAAAAGTTCACGGCCCATTTCTTAAAATCTGATTAAATTAACCAACGTCAGAATTTTGGGGAAGTATCTCTCTCTCTCTCTCTCTCTATATATATATATATATATATATATATATATATATATATTGGAGGAGAATAGTTAAACCTCGTAAAAATTTACTACCATTTACCATACACATCAATATTCACTGATATGTCGTGGATATGTGTGTGTCTGTGTATGTGTATTAAAATGAGCATATTTTCGGTTTTTATAAAATATTGGTTACATTTAATGTAAATATGGTAGACATTCTTTGAAATTTTGTAATTAATATGCCTACCGATTTTTCACTGATGTATATGTATATCGTGCTAAATTGTTACTGAAAAGAAAAAAAATATTTTAAGATCTATTAAACAAATAATCTGGAATTACTTGCACAACATATACACAACTATTTTGTTCTTTATATGTAGCCTATGTGCAGTTATGTCCACGATTGAAACATTAAGGCGGCGATCGTGTCATGTCTTATTTTGCCACGCCTAATTTAAATTGGACGTATTACATTTTTGTGTTGAGTTCACGTGTACTAAGAAAGAGAGACAGAGACAGAGACAGAGAAAGTAGAAGAAAAATATTTAGAGAAATAATAGCACAAATGTTTTCCATTGTTTGATATCAATTTAAGTAATACGCGATAACAGTTTTACATGAAGTCTAAAAGAGTGATTACTGCCAGTTTTTTAGACATCGAATTCATGTGATTGACTCAAATCACAGGAGTTATTTTTTGACCTAAGAACCTAAAAACAATTTTACTTCTTTCCGTAATGACGTATGAAAATACTGAAGGCAATTTAAGAATTTTCATAACGCAACTCTTATCTAATTTCATTTTTCATAATTCTGCAGATGTTAATGCTTCGTGAAATATTTAATAGTTTAATTGAGTTTTGGAAGTTAAAAGAAATGATTATCTTGAGTACGCAAGATAAGTTATTTTTCACAAGGACATTAGATAATTTAATATTTCTATGACCCGCTATGATTCTCAAACAAATTACTCCATTAAATTAGTTAAGTTTTATACATACTTTTGTGGATTCCGGGATGAAATCCGGTACCAATAAATAACAAACGCCAAGAATAAATATAGGAAAATAATGTATTAACGTAATAATGCAAACTGGTAATGCAGGTTAGTAGTTCCAGGAATACGGGTTAGTAGCAAAATATATATATAAAGTCTTTGGTATTGAAGTATCGCTGTATGACTTCTAACTGAGTCGATGTGCTCGCTCACTGTGACTCTTGCGCGCTACGTTCGTTCTGTCTGTCTGTTTGTTTGTTTGTTTGTTACCTTCGCCCTCTGTTACTCTTCCGGTTACCTACAACCTTTCACTCCTCCTCCTGTTCTGGTCTTGCTGTCGAGTCTTCACGTAGCAGTAGTATATGTATATACTGGGTGAGTCCATTTGTGTAAAAAGAGGAGGACCCCTCAACACATACAATGTATATTTAGAATATATAATCTACGTTGTTTTTTTATTTAATATTATTTCTGCGCGGTTTTTGCTCCTAATGGCTCTGCTAACATTAAATAATTCCATTTCCACTGGTAACACTTTCCGGCAGTTTGCATAAGTACTTATCATGTTGAGTTTACTTCCACGTCAGAAATGAACAATAGTCTGTAGTTCCATGAAAAGAGAAAAAAAAGATATCGAAGAAGACGACATCAATGAGTTTAAAACTCGTAACAGACTAAATTAATGAAGAAACTTTATCCAAAGAAATGACACTTTAAAAATCCAAAATATTAAAGAAAAGGTAAGGTGTTAGAGAGCAGTGAGTTTCCGCTATTGATCAACGTGGAATTTCCGCTGTGGAATAAGTAAGATGAATGCTTCCCATTTCTATTTAATTTTCTCGTCAATAAAAAAGAAGAAAAAAACAGAAACAAAAAGTGTATATAATGCATTACTTCCCCAAAAAGTACCAAGGCACATATATTTAATTATTTGCTGAATTAATTACTTTTTATTGAATAATTTTATGCGATCAGTGGAATGCGGACAGAAAACAGTCAAACTTCAGTATTATTTCAATTCATGTTTGCGTAATTAGTTAAATGATACACTTAATTACACTGTTTTTTCTGCGATTACTTCCACAAATAGAATGAAAATATTTATATAAAATAATAAAAAATAATTCGGAGATAATGAGATTCAGAAACAATAGTCGAAATGTGATTGCAGCCAATAAGTTTAATCTTCATTCTCATTTAAAATTTTACCAGTTTGTTCCATGGCTTTAACCCACATTTATGTACAATGAATTTATACAGATTAAAGCAGATAAAATATTGCTTGTTTGTGGTGAATACGTGGCAAACATTTCCCTATCTATTCCATCTTTGCCTTTAAGCCAATCTGTCATTGCATGTTCTATTAACAATTATTTGTAAACGTTGTTTTGAAATTTTGAAGTCACAAACATTTTTCTTTCTCCTAATCTTACATACAATACATGAAACATATCAAATATCTCTTAGTATCCAACTTTTTACTACTGTAATTTTCGAAAGATTGAAAATTGTTGCCGAACATTTATATCAGTGGGTATAATAATAATATACTGTATTATTATAGTATACCTTAGTGGCACACAGGGTTTTTAAGAAAATGATAATTTTCTACTAACTTAAAACTCGAGCTGAATATAGTCAATACTTACTCAGCATATAACATGTATAAGGAGAAATAAAGAAATGTTTGTTTGCACATAAATTTATAGACAAATACAAGGGAAAGTCACATGTAAACATTTTGGATGATGGCCAAAAAATGAAGCGAGACAAAATGTTGCAGTTTGGTATTAATTTCTATTCAAATTATTAATTTGTAAATTTCTGCTGACCAATCAGAGCACATCACACACCATGATTGACAAGTAACAACATCTGCATGTATTTTGAATGGTCACTGACAAAGGAACTAGCAAGAATTTCATGAGGTAATAATTGACCATCATAGTCATGGAATAGGATATCAAAACATCATCAACCTCAAGATTTCCAGCAATATGATCATCATTCAAAAATGGAAGGAACATGACCCGACTCCTGATCTGTCTCAAAAAGGATACCTTCTTAAAGCAAATAAAAGAGCATTTAGATCCATTTGTTGGAAAGTAATACACAAACCATTCACAACCAAAGGAGAACTTCAGAAGAACCTGCAGGCGACTAATACAGAAATGAGTAAAGATACAATTAAGATACAAGCAAGACTGCATTCTTGGATTGTGAGAAAGACTCCTTAGCTGAAACCCTGGAACATGAAGACTTGTCTATATTTTGTAAATCATCATCTTGAGAAGCCAGTTTAATTCTGGGACAAAATACTATGGTCTAACAGGAATAAAATCGAGCTCCTTGGTAGAAACAGTTCGAAACGTGTATGACGAAAGAAGTGTCTTTCATATTACACCGCAACTGCCATCCCGACAGTTAAACAAGGTGGTTGAAATATAATGATTTGGGGTTGTTTTTCTTCCAGTGATCAGCGGGCACACTGCATATCAACGAAGGAACATTGGATATCTATTGTAAAATACTGGAGAATAACATGATTATGTAACATGATTATGTAACAATAAATGGATGTTTTTTTCTGTTTGCTAATTCCTTCAGGGCATTTATATATCTACGAGGAAGTGACGTGTTGTTCATTTTTTTTATAAAGGCGGCGGTATTGTAATTAATGAACGAAGTCATCTACCAACAGAAAATGCGAGGACCTCATCGACAAGAGCATTTAAGAAAAAGCAGACAGAAATACACATACACAGACAATTTAACCTCCTGAAGATGGTCTCAGATGAGACTAAAAGTACTTGGAAAATAAAAAAATATTTGAAAGAAAATTTTGGTATTTTTCTTAATCAATTTTCTACGGCTACCAAGAAATTGATTCGTGGACTCGAAAGGATTAAAACAAAAATAAATAGACATAGTCTGTCTAAATTATTTAGCTAAATCTGTTTGAATGAAAATGTGCTGCCTAAATACACAATTATATATATTTATATATTTATAATGGCTGAAACACTGATAGTGATGAAAAAGTATTTTTGAGATCCATATGACAATTGTTGATTGCATAATCTCTGTTGTTATTATTTACAATATTAACCCAAAGATGTTATTGAAAATAAGTCGTTGGTTGACGAAAAAAAGAAAAATAAGAAGTGATAGGAAGCAACAAAATTATTTTTAGATAAGAGGAAAGTGGTGTGCTTGCCAGGATTAAAACTCTATCAAAATGTTGTGTTCCAGGTTAAGTGAACAAGAACGTTGGTTGAATCAAGACTCAGACAAGGTTTAGATTCACATAGAGAAGAAAAAAATAAAAGAATAGTGATGATTGAAAGTTGCTGATAACTTTAAAATATACTCTTTTTTTACTTTTTCTTTTTTTGATTTGTTACCATTTCCTTTTGGGAGCAAAAGTGGCGTGGCTGTTTTTTCATTAAACGAATAAAATGATTTCATTTTTTTTTTTTTGTCGTTTGTTTCCTTATTATTTCTCCTTTCTTGTTCTTTTTTTTACCATTCTTCCAATAAACCTTTTTATTTCATTTCTTTATAATAATTCATTCTACATTCACCATTTTCTTCATTCTCCAGTTCTTAATTATTCGATCATTGTTCCATTTTCCTTTTTCTTCATTATAATCAATCCTTCTTTTCTTTCTTTTTGTATTTTTCCTTCCTTCATCTTTTTAAATCTGCCTGATTGGAATTTTGTTGAAAATATTAATTTCAGATTTAATTGATTTTATTTAACTGCCCCCCCCCCCCCGGGCAGACACGTACACTCGCTTATTTAAATGCTAATGCTTACACAATTACGCACACATTAGTTTCTACCTTATGCCTCTAGCTGATTCTCTCATATAACTTCTCCTCTCATCACTCATTCAATGTTTTCTCCTTCCCGTGCCTTCATTTACCCTAGAGATGTCAAACCTGGTGACTCTTTACTATTTTGTTATTAGTTTCCCTGTTGACGTTTTCTGTCAAGCAAAAGATTTAAAGATTAACATGAAAAATGTTGCAATTATCGTAAAAAAATCTTAGCCACATTTTACATCTACACCGAGCTTATCGCTGACCCACGCTGTCTATCAACTTTATATCTTTTCCCTTTTCGTCATTTTCTTTTTAACGTCATCTCTTGTCTTTTATGTTTTTCTTTATTTCATTATTTTCTTTTCATTTATTGCTTCATTGTTTCTTACACTCGTTCTTTTCTTTCACGTCCTTTCTTTTCATCTGTTTGCTTACTTTTTCATATTTGCTATATTATCAGAACTGCCAAGTTTGCAAATAAAAATTCTTTCAATTGTAAAAAAAATCAGTTCATTCTTCTTTTGTTTTATTACTAACTTAGTTTCATATTCTTAACATATTGAGTAAATGCGGGGAGATTCGATAGTGTTGATTTCGTATATCGACTGCTACATTTGAATAAAAAAGCAATCATAAAAAACATTTCATTTTATTCCATTAAATAACCCACCAAGTATGCTCTATTTGAAACTGACCTGTAGTTGACAATCTAGCTAGAACAAGAAAGAACACAAATTCAATTCACACGTACAAAGCTGTTTATAGTCGTAATATCCGCATCTTTAAAAAATACTGACGGGATTTGCTTGGTGGTAATTTCCTACTGGGGCCAATAGTATTTATTTAAACTTACATATAGAAAGCTATTTGAGAGATTGGTGCAACACAATCTTCCCCAACTCTTCTGGTCAGACTAAGCTGATCTATGTAAAAGATTGAGTTATGACATTTCTCCAGATGTGATTTTCTTTCAGGAACTGTCTAGTGTCTGTGGAAATAGTTATGAATGCTTTTTAAAACATTCCAGGAATAACACAATAACATAGAAACTAGCTACCGCATATAAAGTTTAAAATGGAAATTTAAAGCTGGGTTCATGTTGATGAATGAACGATCTTGTGAAACACTAAATTAACTTTATTAATGAAAAAATTAAGTATATACGAATTTGAATACACGCTCATTCTAAAAAAGATCCAAAGTTAAGGGTTTTTTTTTATTGAAAATCTTGTTCGCTAACTCTTCTCGCTACTACCTATTTCAACGAACATCTGTCTCTGGGAGTCTTCGATTTCTTAGCTCATTGGGGGATCAATGTTATTTTGCTTAGTGACTCTAAAAGATTAAGCTAACTGCTATTTTCAAGTGATGGAGTTCAAGTGGAGATATGATGCTCCTAAAAGGTGTCTTGATATGATGACAATTATAATTCTTATTTTTGCCTTCTGCTGTCAATTTTTCTGGAAATATGGGAAATGGGAACACTTTCTCACATAAAGCGATTTCAAAGTGAATTAAATGCAACAAAATTTAAGCGCTGCAAAATAGGGGCTTATCCTTCGTTGTAGATGGTTTTTCACTGTCCAGCTGCTATATCATGACGGAAATTTTCCCATTACATTAGACCCACCGAAACTTGGCTGAAAAGAAAACAACTTTCAAATATTCTTGTTTGGGCAATCACCGAACATGGATCCAACTGAAAACATTTAGAGCTTTAAGCTAGCAAATAAAGTTTTTTGAATTACTCCCCAACATGAACTATATTGGATATACAGAGTACGTATTTAAGCAAATATTAACAACCATATAACCTCTCTAAAGTTAAGTAAATGGCGTAACAACACTACCCTTTTCAAATAAATCTGTAAAATCAAAGAGAAAAAATCAAAATCTTAAAATAAAATGGAAAATAATAATAAAAATGATTCTGGAGGGAGTGGGGAAATCCTGTAAGTTATGCTAAGAAGAAAAATTGGCAGTTCAACTATTCGCAGGAAATATTATTACCAAGAAGTAACCGTTGATAAGCATGGTACCCGGATAAGGTTCAAATCCGGATCTCTCTCTCTCTCTCTCTCTATATATATATATATATATACACACACACACACACACACACACACACACACACACACACACACACACATATATATATATATATATATATATATATATATATAAAGGTAACCAAAAAGTCCATGCCATTTTTTCATTTATTAGAAATTTACCAACGTGCCTCCAGCTGCGCAATGCCGCGGCGATAAAAAATACCAGATATCTTGGACGAAAAGAAGTCTGTGAGTGCCTACCGCTAGTCCGTCTCATTTGCGATGGATTTCCCACGAAGGTGGTTGTCTAGGGAATCGAAGAGGTGGTAATCTGTTGGCGCAAGGTCCGAGGAGTAAGGTGTCTCCCAGGCAAGTCGCCGTATGGTATCTCTAGCCACCCACCCCATATATCATTGAGGAACAATGCTGGCTCCTCCTTCTTCAATACCTATTGCACACGTTCCAACTGCTGCGAGTACAGGTCCGCAGTAATGGTTTGGTAGCAGCTCATTGTGTACCACTTGTCGACTAGTCCACCAGATACAGGCTGGGTGTAGAGATGCTTTTGTAGTGCGAGGAACAGGGTCCTGTGATGACAACTGATGTATATCATGTTAGGGAGTGTCATACAGAACCCACATTTCGTCATTGGTGACCATTCGATGAAATATGGGTATTGTGGTGCTGAGAAAGCAACGAGAAACGGGATGTCACTCATTGTTACTTGTTGGCTTCTGACAAAATGTGTGGGATACCCACTTGCTCAAGTTGTACGCCTTTCCTATGCGGCGCAGGTGAATCTCTGACTGTTTCATCAGGAACCTGGAAGTGTTTGGCAAACTCACAGCAGGTTTGACCGTTGTCCTCCTCTCCTCCTCTATGGCCGGCTTCACGTTCTCATCATCCATGACCCACTACGGGTTCCATCACAAAAGGGAGATCTCCTGACTTGAACTTCCAGAAATAATGCTTGGCGGTGCGTTTACTCGCAGCATTATACCCAAAGACTTGACATATTCGCCGGCTTGATGTGACAGCGGACAAACCCACTTTAAAATCATAAAGCAGACAATCCCAAACAAGCTGGTTTGGCACCGCCATGTTTCCTCGCCACTGCTCAAGCTATAACTGATATGTATGCACAAAGCAGCAATGCCCCATTTTTGTTTACCTTATGTATATATATATATATATATATATATATATATATATATATATATATATATATATATATATATATATATTTCTTTTAAAATCAAAGTCAAAGTTATTTCTTCATCAAAACATGGCAAATTAGTGTTAATAAGTGTTTATGTTACCTAATTCTCTATGAAATAATGTCTGAAGGAGAAACCATTTTTGTACAGTTAATCATGTTTGTGTTTTTTTATTAAAATATGCCCCATGTTAATATTATTTTGGTTATTTGTCATATGTTAATTTATATGTGCACGAATTGCACTAAACTTAGACAAATGACGGAGTTAGAGATTTAAAAATGTTAGAGCCGGAGCCGGTGTTGGGACTGAATATTTAGATGTTAGCTTCACAACCCTGCTTTTGAGCAGCGTTGTCAGGTTCGCACAAACATATTTCCCTAGGCAAGCCATTTCCCTTTTCAACATAATATTTCCCGATGTATTATATGAAGCTATAATACATCTTTTACAAATTTAATAATGACAACGCCCGTATAATTTAACTCCTCGTAGTATCTGTACTAATTTTGATTCTGATGCAGATAAATTTTTCATCGGTATCACCTCAAGCAAGGCAGTATAACCACTAGCACGCAAGGGGTCAGTTTAAAGTTGGTTGGAAAACATGGAGCTGGAAGGGAGTTGCACATGCAAGAAGTGTGAGAAAAGAAATTTAGCATAGAAGTTACGGATGCATTTAGTTAGCTCGACTGTAAATTGATGAGATCTCCCCGCCAGTCTAGTATTGCGCTTAAATTCATACAGTCTAAGTACCATAGCGAAGAGCTCATCCGAACAATCGGTGGGCAAATGACTGAAACCGAGCCGCCAGATCAGGACCAATAATATTGCTGATTCTCTTTTGGATCTTATCAAAGAGCTCCAGGAATACAACAGGGGGGCACCGGACCATATACGGCAGCAATATTCTAAGCATGGATGAATAGTAAATATGAAAGATAGATTACGAAGAGAAACATTGTCTCACCCGACACAGTGAACAGACTTTCTTAGCAGCTGATCTAGCGATGGATTCAATGTAGTCTTTTCACCTCGTGAGAACATTAGCCCGAGAAGGCACAATGAGTCACTTTCTTGAAGGATAGCATCAGCCATGCTGATAGAAGGCAGAAAGGAGTCTTTCAGATGATTAATGGGGATCAGTTTAGTTTTCGAGGCGTTAAAAGTGAAAAAAATATTTTGCCACAGTTAACGACGGTCTGGCGGTCGTTTTGTACAACGGCTTCCATTTTGACCTTGTCAGACTGATCAACCTTACTATTGAGACAGGGGTAAATGGTTGTGTCGCCAGCGTAGATGCCAACCTGATGTCATTTGGAAAGTCGTTAATAAATAAAAACAGCGTAGGACAAAGGGTGGAGCCTGCGTTAATACGAAAGAATGTAGACGAGTCGCCATTCAGGACAACTTTCATTTCACGATTAGGAACGACTCGATCAGCTCAAAAACGTGCCAGGAGATACCGTACGTAGCTTTTCAGCTTGTGGAGAAGAACTGAATGCCAGTCCCTGTCAAAGGCTTTCGAGATGTCCAATGCTCCAGCCCGGGCTTCAACGTTTTTTTATCTAGATTATAATAGACTCTTTCCGCAATTGTCACTAGTACATCAGCAATTGATCTGAAGAAACGAATACCGTGTTGCTTGTCTGAGAAAAGGCCCCGTGATGAGAGATGATGAACCAATTCAGCATTGATTAAGGCCTCTAGAAATTTCCCCAAAAGAGGCAGAATACTAATAGGCCGATAGTTGGATGGGTCAGATGTTTCACCAGAGTTCTTAAAAAATGGAACAACAGACGATGGCTTCCAGCAAGTAGGAAATCAGGATTCAGCGAAGCATTTATTATACAGTTTACAGAGAACAGAAGCTAGTTCGGGAGCACACGATGACAATAACAGAGATGACATCGGTTGCACATGCTTTGTGGGGTTCAAGGCAAGAGGTGATAGCAGAAACCATGCTTATATGCATATCAGGCAACAGAAAATCAGTTCTAAGTGGTAAGTTAAGCAGAGATACTTTAGATGAGCCAAGAGTAGAGTTTGAGGACAAAGGATTCAGCTTCATCAGCAGAAGATGATAATATCTCAAATCGATTGAAGAGGTGGGGAATAGAGACATTGCACTTATTTAGAACCCCAATAGAGAGATCCATCACGAGAGCCAAAGTTTTTAGATGCTATGCGTTGCGTGATTCTCTCAGCAAACAGCTTTTTCGAGGACTCGCTTACATTTATTATTTTCGAGAAGGGATGAAAGTGTCCATGCTGGCTTTGACCCAAGAAGAAACCTCAGTGGCGCAATTTTCAATTGAGAGGTTGAAGATGTCAGTCTAAGGAGCGTCACGAAGAAAATCCCCGAATAAGTCCCAATCAGCATACTGGTACTGGAAAGAGGTCTTATTGATGCGGGTGGGGTCTGTTTAATGGATTCTTAGAAGGAGGTATCTATAGTTATCGCAGAGTGGTCCGAGTTGCCAAGAAGGCAGTATTGTGAAAATTGGCAATAGTGGGAAGAGGAGGTAAGAAATAGATGCAATAGAGAAGCATGTTGCTCGGTTAGGCTAGGAAAACGAATAGAGAAATATTGGGCAATAGAAAAATTTAATGCCTGCATACCAGCAACATCAATATCTTTAGAATATTTCAACCACGTGTTGTGGTGAGCATTAAAGTCAGCGAAGACAAAGATGCACGCAGATAGATGGAGCGAAAGTGCCTTTTCTATACTGTCAGTTATTGCATCTAATATACTGCAGTCTTGGGGAGAGAGGGAGTGGTAAAGGAACAAGCGATTGCTGACCAAGTTTAGTAGCGAAAGACATGAAAGAGTAGTCAGCGACCTCGAGAGACAATTCCCTGGCCATCGGAAGATTATCCCGGATGTAAGCACCGACCATGCATGTGAATGCTGGAATATTCTTGGCACAGGGGACGATACCCTTGAACCAAGAATTCATTGGTAGCAATGAAAGAAATTATGTTGGTTTCACAGAGGGCAAAGATATCTGGCGACTTTTCCAGGAAAAAAGTTTGTACGTTGCAGAAATTGGATCCAATAGCACGAATATTGGAGAAAGAAAAATTGAGATGGGGAGCGTAAGTGGTTCTTGTTAGCTGGTTTAGTTTTATTTCTTTTTGTTGTGATTTCCATGAGATATGTTTTGAGGAGAGAGAAAAAAAGACCACTATAATTGTCACTATCTGTCGTCAATGACAATACAAACCAGACAGCGTGTAGCTGAGAGTAGTGCATAATGTGGCTTCAGAGTTGCCCACCGGAAATACATGCACCTACCCATGCGTGACATGGCACTACAGATAGCCCGATATTATGCGACTGTTGATCGGAGAAGTCTGCTATTTTAAATAACACCTTACAAAAGATTATAAGTATTGTGAACTATATACGAGAAATTGTAATTGTACATAATCAGTTTCGAAACATGTTGATAAATGACGTGGTAATTAGTGTATTTTTAGTGCCACTAAAAATACACTGCTTATCATACGTATTAGGCAAAATTTTGTCTTTACGAGATCGAATAATTGAGCTTTTCAAAGAAAACAATAAGTTTTGTCAATTATCAGATACAAAATTTCACAGAGATGCTGCATTTGTGTGTGATGTAATGACAAAGCAAAATAATTTTAATATTTCGTTACAAGGCAGAAATAAATCAATATATGATATGTGACAAACAATTTTTTCATTTAGGAAGAAGTTATTTTTCAAGTTCTTTCTTGCTCAGTCAAAACGTTCAGAATGACACTTTCCTTACTTGTCGAAACTAATAAGTGAAAGTGAAGAGAATATCTATGAATCTTTTCAGGAATACCAGTCAGTTTTAGTCTCATTATTAGAATACAGCAGAAGATTCAGTAATTCAGTAATTTTGAAAAACCTTAACGTCACCCTGAAACTTGATTTTCAGCCTCACTTAGTTAATGTATCAGAGGCTCCCGAGGAGTTATAAACGGAGCTTACTGAGTTGTCTGAAGATAATATCCTAAAAACTCTATTTGACAGCAAGAAATTTTGAAAAGGGCGGTAAAATATCCTCGCTTTCGTGAACATGCACACCGACTTTTTCATGTTTTTCTTCAACATACAGTTGTGAATCCACATTCTCGTACTTGATAAATGAAGAATTCGTTGAAAACAGTTGACAGATGAGCATTTGGAAGACCAGTTAAAACTAAAAACCACCGTGTTAGAGCCTGATATCAAAATGCTATCTCAAAAGAAGAAATTAATTTGTCGAAAAGATGAATAAAGTATTTGTTTGAATAAGTCTTGTTTTTCAGTTTTAATGTCTGTTTTTATTAGATTATATATTCATTAAATTCTATTTTATGTATTATTTACCTAAGAGAATTTAAATGATCCTATTTTTTTAAGCAGAACTCACAGTTATGGAATATCTGCTCGGAATCGTAAAATAAAAAATTCAATAATACTAATACAGTATCATTTAATTAAAAAAGCTTTCAATTGCTTGTATGAATAAGATATATTATGGTCACTATTGTCATAAGAAAAAATGTCGAGGAATAATGAATTTTTACAAGAAATATATTCATTTTTTATTAAATTTTAACTAAAATAATTTATAAAGTTTCAAATCTTTTAAAATTCTGTATTAATTTGTACCGGTTAGGTGATATTGTTATTAAGTAAAAACTATATTTACAAATCATAAATGGAAAAGCTTATTGCAATTCATCATCCCCATTATTTTAAAAAGAATTTTGATTTTTTATGAGTGTTTATAAACGTACCAATTTTTGTAAATACGGGTGTCCATACACGACATTATGAGAAAATAAGAGCAATAACTATAGTAAATTTACCTCAAATCCAGTAAAACATTAGATTACGGAGAATATTATCCTAATTTTTAAGTTTGTTTGATAGATATTTTTTATTAAGTTGGTCCTTGATCTAAGCTTTCGGCTCACATGAGCCATCTTCAGAGTGGTTATACAGACATTTTAACAAAGATATTCACCATCGAATATTTTTTATGTTGACATAGAAGATTGCTATGCGACGATAACAGTCGCGGAATAGCAGACGCAGTTCGTAAGTTCAAGATGCGCTTCTATGACGTCATACAACTGTAGGGTATCAATTTACATGCCCGTTCAGAGATTGTATCTCTGATACTAATAATAAATCCACTACATATATTAGTTTTATTACAACCTCGTTCTCCCGTAGAATTATCCTTCACCTTTCTGAATTAAGCAACATTTCTTAGAAAAACATAGCCATGTACATAATAATAATGACGTAATAATGTCGTTTTTTGTCGTATTTTTTAACGTCAAAAAACGACATTATTACGTCATTATTTTTGCACCAACCTAATAGTTGATAACACATAATATAATACTCACACATAGACTCAGTAAAAAGAACCTTCAGATATTGGAGGCTATCTACATTAAAACAAAGCAACCCACACTCAAGAAAATTACATTTCAAACTAGTCACAACACATTACATTGCATCTAGACATATGCTTCTGGTGTTAATATCTCTGCCTCTTGCGTGGTGTGACGTCATAGAAGCGAATCTTGAACTTACGAACTGTGTCTGCAGTTCCGCGACTGTTATCGTCGCATAGCAATCTTCTATGTCAATATAACAAAATATTATCTTCGATGGTGAATATCTTTGTTAAAATGTCCGTATAACCACTCTGAAGATGGTTCATGTGAGCCGAGAGCTTAGATCAAGGACCAACTTATTAAAAAATTGTTGGACAATTTTTGTCTTTATTTTCACCCGAAATTAAAGCAAACATACGACCATTAGAACGACTCATGATTAAACATAATAGACATTCATTGTCTGTTATATTTAACAACATATGTTTAGATAATGATCTGCTGCTGCTCCAATTCCCTAAATATATATGTGTGTGTGTAAATATTTCAGATAAACTATATGAATAAAGACAAAAGGAAAACTTTTCAAAGGGACTTTATCAAGGCAAATGAAAGAATTTTATTTTGTAACAAGTATTTATATACAAAAGCAAAAATATTATTGGTTTTTCAAAATTTTAAAAATATAAATATTAACGAGTTAAGCCGAAAAGTCAGGCAAATTGTTGTATTGCGTTGTTTTAAGACACGTGGTCAGTAGTCAACTTCTTTGTCTCAGCTTACTATACACTTTCTATCTCTTCTACTTAACATATGCTAATAGGTACAATCCTTTTTGCCAATCCACTACACCTCCCTGAACTGAAGAGGTTTAAATCATTTAATTGTTCTTGGATTTCTTCTACAACTTCTTTCCCCCTTTCCTGTCCTGTTCTTTTTAATGGAGATCTCGGACTCATTTCATATTCTTCTGTGTCTGAGTCACTCCTGCTATCATCCTTAGGCTCGTCTTCTATTGCATTGCCTAGATGTGAAGAACTAACCATTTTTGTCTAGGTGGTCTTTGATCACGACGTCTTCCTTTTCAATTCTGGGTTCTTAACCGGTCAGAATGGAGCTTTAGGCTTTTTCATTTTTTTTTAAATAATGACCATGTTATGTCCCCTTTGCATGATGGAATTAGCTCTCCCAAGACTTGCTATTTTGTCTTTCTTTTGCCACATCCTTTCAGTTGTCGAATAAGACATTGTTAATGGATATCTTATTTGTCTACCCAGATGGGCTTTGCAATCTCTCTGCATGTGGAATCGTCCTATAAGTAAGCAGTAACATTGGTAAGTAACAGTTTATAGTATCTCTGCTTGAGGAAAATGCTTTTAGTCCCATTTTTACTGTGAGCATCATTCTTTCTGCAATCCCATTAGATTGTGAGTGATACGGCGATATTTTGTAAAGGAAGCAGCCAATCCACCACAACCAATTACACAGATCTTCATCACAAAATTCGGATGCGTTGTCTGATACCAATGTTTTAGGGACCCCATTTCTAGAAAATACCTTTCTTAGTATTTGTTTTACTGTAGTCGTTTTTCTATATTTTTAACTTCAAGGAAAAAGAGTCTACTAAAATTAAAAATAATTTAAATCTCCTCTGTGTAGCCATTATCCTACAATGCATATCATCATATACACCTTTTAAAATATCTCTTTCTGTTTCTGGTGATACTATCATATATGCATTGCATATCACACCGTTTTCCATCGTTAATCGATGCCTTATTTCTTTATAAGGTTTGTCAGCTTTGGAACAATTACGCCACCTGTTTCTTCTTATTCATTCAGCAATCATGTATAATATTGGATCTTGTAGAGTTTCCGATACAAATCTTTGTTGAGATTATATATCAGTTTCAACCCAATGTTTCTTCATCTGGGATTTCCATTTTTTTCTTTTTGATCATTATTAAATTGTAACCTTGACAGTTCATCGACATGTGGCATTGTATTGCAAATGGATCTATGGGACTATTAAGTCGCTATATTTTGATAGGTATCTATTATAAAAAGTAACCAACCCAAAAAAGATTCTAATTCTTTTTTATTAGTAGGTAGATACCTCTGAAATTTTCTTAATTAAAATGTTTATACAATTCTCTTTAAGACTACGCAATTAGTATTAAAATTCTTATTTTTTCCATTAGTTAAAATATGTACATACATTCAGAGAAATATTCACCAGATATTTTTTATTTTCAGTTTCCCCCCTTTTTAGATATATTTAATTGGTTAACTTCTCAAATTAGCATATTAAGTAATTTTGTGTTCTTGTTAATGTAAATTGATTTTAATCATTAAAATTATGTAAATTGGTAATATCTATTATTGTATCACAGTGAAATAAGTATTTTCTTCGTCTCTTCTGAAACTAATTGTACATGCAACAGAAATCACAATAAATTTTGTAAAGAAAATTATTGTTTCTCTGAAATTCTCATTTTTTGTAAAG
Organism: Acanthosepion lycidas; assembly: GCA_963932145.1. Classification (NCBI taxonomy): domain Eukaryota; kingdom Metazoa; phylum Mollusca; class Cephalopoda; order Sepiida; family Sepiidae; genus Acanthosepion; species Acanthosepion lycidas. Next base: position 68,115,524 of record OZ010578.1, read on the forward strand.
TATTTTCCGACTTTATTGATACACAATTTTGTAAAATAGTGAAATTGCTTTCTGATTGTATTATACAATTTTATATTTTCTGTACCCTGGATTTTTTAATATCTCCATTACTCAAAGAATTACTACTTTCTCAAGCCGATGTAAATGACTATAAAAATATTTTAAAAATAACAGAAAATGATTAAATTCATAACCTCGTGTTATTTAAATACATATAACGCATAAATTAATCCCAAACTAAAATAATTTAAATACCTATTTGTAGTGAACAAAAAGAAATTCAAGAACATCATTTCGTTCATTGGACATTAAATTGTATCACTTCGCGTGTCGTATAACAATTTTTAAATTTAAGAACGCTCATAAGATCTTAAAAAGTCAATAACATTTTTCTTTTAAGTACGAAATACAACAATATAAAAATCCTTGGCTAGTCCCTCAGAGTGGACTAAGATAAATTTTCCTTTATTCATATATATATATATATATATATATATATATATATATATATATATATATATATATATATATATATGTATGTATATGAATGTGTGTGTCTGTGTCTGTGTGTATTTACTCATACATTTATAATATAGCAATTTACTAAGCGCAGCATAGATGTGCCAGTACAAGTTTAATCTACGTCGAAGTACCCCATAAATTTAACATAGGATGCTATAGAATTCTATGGCTATATATATTTTTGTATATTCGATAGAGAACTCGAACCAAATGAGTAACACTAACGCATGTAAAGAAACCTCCTCAACAGATGAGTTGCATTACTCCTGATATACACATATATATAATCAAGAGAATTAATACGTTAATAGACTTTTTTCGCTCGGAAGGAACAAATGAGGACGAAGATGTATAACAGATTAAGAATTAAAGGCATGACTGGACACTGTACATATAGTTTTCTCCCATATCTCTCCACAACTTCATACCATTCCTTCATTTCCTATCCAGACCTTCCTCAGCTTCTATTACGTCGGCGTACACCTGCATAAACATCATATCATATGACTGAAACATCCAATTGTATATGAAGTAATATGTATATATATATATGTGTGTGCGTGTGTGTAATATAATAGCCAACGCTTTTTACGCTTGGCTACATCAGTGTACCATATTCATTCTATAACTGATTGGTTTCGCCTCGTATCAAATTTGTACCCATTCGGATATTATCCAAGTTTTTAAAAGTCTTTCTATCTTTTATTATTAAAAAGTATTTTTATAGAGAAGAAGAGGACAGAGAAATTGGTGCTTCTTACTTAATTGTTCTTTTTCAAATTTAAAGCAATTATTAATACTTTCCGTGACAATCACATCAAACAAATTTTATAATCTAAAGGCAGTTAATATGGTATTTCTGAATAAAAAGTTTTTTCAAACAATTTTTCTGTTTTAAGTGTTTGTGTGAGTTACGCATAATTGATTTTACTTGTACAAGAGTTACCGCTAAAAGTTATCAATGTTTCTCTGATTGGAAAAAAATTAACATCTCACCTCTTGATTAGATTTAAAACAGTCGTCTATTAATATTTTTTCATTGCACTCATCAACAAGTTGCTTTGGATTTCTAAAATTTATACAAAGAAAGAGAATAAATTATTAATCATGCAAAATTCTTTATACACATGAAATAAAATAATTTATGACAAGTGGTGCATATTCATATTCTGCAATGATATTTGTGAGCGAATTTGTCACTTAGCTATTTCAATTTCTTCTATATCAATGTCTTCCACAGTTCTAATAATTTTGGATAGCAAACATCCAAAACAAACACCCGTCAATCGTTTATGTTTCCCCAATAGAAAAAACAACGAATCCCTTGAAACCAATTTTATTCCATGAAACTAAACTTCATTAATAGCTGGGCTTTTACTGAAATACCAGGTAGTAAAACACGTAACTGATTTCTTAAATATTCAGTAACTTAACAGCAAATACATTCCATAAATTTCTGTTTGTTTTGGTTGGTACTCAGATCCTTATTTTTTCAAAACTAGTTAGTCGAATCTTGAAATGAAACCTCTTACTTTTTAGTGTTTTATCGTATCGTTGTTACTACTGGCGACTTTTAAAATGTTTTAAAACAATACAAAATAGAAAAGGTAAGATTGTTAGCGAAACATATCGACAAACATCACACGTGTATGAAGGTCGACTCGAAGTCACTAAGTTGTGGACCAAGATCAGGTTATCAGATTGAAGAAGGTTTTTTTTAGGTTATTCATATGGGTCTGTGTCTAGAAGTCCTTTGAAAAAAATGATAAATTATAAGAATAATAACAGTGAGAGATTTTTAGTGACGAGGTGCTGTATGGAAAAAACTAAAAAGTAATAGTCCAAAATAAATATAAATTTAGGTACTTCCAAATATTCGCTCATAAAAACAATACCCCACAAAATAAAAACAAAATTTTACTTTGTGCTACTATTTGCAGGAATGATCAAAGGATTTCTTTATTTAAAAATTATTTTTTCATCCTTTTTAAAACCTTAGGATTTTAGTTAAAAATATTGTTCTTCTAGGCTCAAATGGGAGATTTGAGCGTTTTTGTTTTTATTTTCTGTGAAAAACTCATTTGAGAATTCTTGCAAAAAACATAATTGTCGGATTTTAATGAAAACTTTCAGTACTTAATAAGAAATGAATTAAATAATTTTTAAAATGTTTCTTTTTTAGAAAAGCTTTCTTAAATAGTTTTTTACATCTCTTACCACCGCCCACTCATAAAATTCTTTTTTGTATATAGTTTGTGTGTCTGTATAAAGATGTGAATGCTTTGAAAAGTTTGTATCAGTTAACAATAACACATTTAAAAAAAAAACACATTTCGATTCGCATTATATTTTTTCGTTTCGGATGCTACCTGAATTTTACCAAAAACAAAATAATTTCCACACCTGAAGATGACTGAATGTACAGTTGAAAGTACTTGTGTATTAAAGAAAGACCTTATACAGCTTATAATTTTAAAAAACAACGATCATAACATTCATCGAGTGATTTGTAGTTTAATGCACGTTTAAAATTTTGTTAGTGAAAGGAATTCGACATTAACTTTACTTTTTGTATGAATGATTCATTGCAATATATATATATATATATATATATATATATATATATATATATATATATATATATATATATATGTTCATGGCGCCTCTATGACGATAGTCTTTATTTAGTGAAAATCAGAAGTGACAAAAGTAGTTTTTATTAAAAGATAGAATCGAAGTACCAAATCTCAATATTTATAAATAATTAGTGGCAAGCATAAACATAGTCGATTCCTTAAATACAGCACATCATACTGGTGGTTTGTCAGTAATAAATACATTTATAAATAATTTATCAAATTAAAATAAAATAATAATTTCATTAAAAAAATGTATATAAAGGATAAAGGACGAAACGCGTTGGTAAAGAAAAGTCTTTCTTTTATCAATATTCATACTTTTTACAGATATATTTTATTTATATCTGAATTTTTACACATACATACACACACACAAACACACATGCAGACACACACATACACACACATATAGATATATATATAAAAAGATCAAAAACTATAGCTGGCTGACGCGTTTCATCCTCTGAGAGATTTTATCGGAAAACGAAACGCGTGTCCTATAGTATAGTTTTTCTTCTTGTCACTTTTTATTCATTTTGTCTCTTCTACAAATAGCTCAGTATGTGAATCTTTACATACATACATAATACTAATAGATGGCCTCTCGTATTCGAGGATACTCGTCTCTTACGTCGGCTAGCCAATCCCTATTGCCGACGTTCAGGCACAATTGTGTTTGTTCAACACCCACAGAGCCAACCTGGATCTTAGTTACAGAGAGAGCATCTTATCTAGCGTAATCAACAACCTGAACAAAGCCAGTACACTCAAAACCTCGGTCATAATGACTTGTGACTTCGTGCTAGCACAGATATCGACAGCCCCCACGGATTCTGCCTACCCAATTTCATACCCGTAGTATGGTTTTCAGGCACTTCCTGACAAATCAACCGTGGTGAGATTCGAACCCTGGTCTTATGGTCAGAAAGCAAATGTTCTAGCCACTCGGACCATATATTTCTAGAAATTCTAAAAATAGACAAGCAAGAACACTGTTTATAGAAATGGTTACAGAAAGTGAAGAAACATTCTTTGGTGATTAGCTGGCATGTTTTTTATGATTTTATGTGTGGTAATAGGTAATTTTATTTCTGGTTTTGTTAAGTGTGTTTTTAGTAGATTTAAGCATATAGGGACGTTTGAGTATAGAGAGTTTATGTCTAAACTGGCCATATATTTATTTTTGATGTCTATGTGTTTTAATTTATTTAGGAAGTCACCTTAATTTTTTAGGTATAAGGGACTCATTGTGACGAGGAGTGGGGTTAGGATTTTGCTTAGTGCGCTGGATAGTTTGCGTGGGGCACTGCCTATTCCTGATATGATAGGTCTCATTGGTATGTCCGGTTTGTGTGTTTTTTGGGAGTTCGTATAGTGTGGGTGTTTTTGGATGGTGATCAATGAGTTTTAATCAAGATGACGTCTTCATTTTTTAGTAATTTTTTTGATGTCACTCATGAATTTTTGTTTCTTTTTGTGATTTTGTTTTCGTTTACTTTTTCGTAGATGTTGCTGTCGTCGATGAGGGCTCTCATTTCCTGTTGGGACATGGGTTTGCTCAATGATTACAATTCCCCCGTCCTCCTCCCTGAAAAGGAGATATGTGAATGTTTTTGTTGTTTCCTAATTTCTTTAGGGATTTTATATATCTTATATATATATATATATATATATATATATATATATAATGGACTCTAGCTTATTGATTCAGTTATGAAAGTTTATGAGATAATCTTAAATGGCATTTAAAACCCGCTAGTGATTTACAAAGGAGGCCACATATGGAACAGGTGTGAGAATTGTGAGATGAGATCACTGTTAGATTGGCTGACCTTTTAGACCTTGCTCTCGCTTCTTGAAGATGATTCAGACAAGCAGATTGAAAATTGCTGAGTCCACTAAAACACGTTGATCTCCATTCTACCCGCTCCAAAGCTAAGCGCTCAAAGGTGTTATGTAGTATATTAACTGCTGACAAGTTGCTTTTAGCCATGGGCGCCCTACATTCCTGTAGCCCTGATCTAACTGGCTGTACATTAGGATGTTGGGTATCCTGTCATCAGACATTCTCAAGACATGACCAGTCCACCATAACTGAGACTGTTATATAATTATATATATATATATATATATATATATATATATATATATATATATATATAACCTATGAATGCATTGCTAAGCACGTAATGTTTTAGTCAAAACAGATTTAATATTTTTTACTGTATTTTGGATGAATCCCCCCCACAAACGCATCTGACTCACGCAAAACGGCTAAGCAAATTAGACAAAATTAGCTACTCTCCGGAATCAGTGTGTCCCTAGATTTACGTAATTATTTCCAGCCAATGACTGACATCAACTATTGAATGCCCGCGCTGTTTCTTTTTCTTTCTGCAATATTCTAATTGGTGAGACAAAAAGGGTGAACACAAATCAAGTTTTCACAGAGTTCATAATCAAATAGGAATAACGTCAATCAAGTTAGGAAAATATTTATTTAGTTTAAGGTCAACTATATATAAACAAACTCTTCAAAAAATATACTGCACTCATCATTACAACAATTAATTTTCACACATCAGTTTCCACACTCTACTACTGTGCAAAGCGTTTTGGTTTATTTACATAATATATAAATTGACAGGAAATCATTTGCAATAAAAAATAATGAAGTGAAAATACACAGTGCAATCAATGAATTCACAATAAAATCACTATTAAACAATGAAGGCAAATTTTTCAAGTTATATTTATATTATAAATATACCATTTGAATTTTAGTTTATGATTGTCTGTTTTTGTTTGAATTCATTTTATTGTCCTCTCTGTTTCTTTTATTCTCAATAACCTTTTGCGTCTCTGTGACTTTTATCGCCTTGTTTAAAAAAAGTTCAATTAAAAATAAATTGAAACCATTGTCAAGATAAGAATAAAACAAACACCGATTTTAAGAATATCCCAAAAAGATATTCGAGAAAAATTAAAACGGTAATAATCAGGAAAATATTTGAAACTGATAGAGAAAAAAGATTTTCTAAAAAAATATTTTTCTAAGATTTATTGAATATTCAGGTCGGTAGATGTAAATAAATGAATATAAGTAAAATACGGGTGTCCACTAAAAATAACGTTTAAGTAATAAAAATATGAGGATTAATAAATGAAAAATATATTCCTAAAATTTCCATATTTATATGTGTTGTTGCCAACTGTTGTATGTCGTGTTTTCAAGAATAACAGTGAGAAATAAATGAGGAAAACAAACTTGTAGACAAGTAATGAAATAGAAGGTTTACTACACAAACGTACAATTAGCATTTGACCTCAACTCTCCTCAACTTCGCTTATTTACATAAACGGACGGAATCCATTCATTTATGTCCTATATGACAATATGTAAAATAATAAAGTCGTAAGTTATTCAACTATACGAGTTATTATGTTATGTCAAATATATTTTTTTGTTGCCTTTATCTTTTGGGGTTCATTTATAATAAAAAAAATAATGTTTCACTTAATCGGTTTACATGATAAAATCTAGCAATCCAAATTGTTATCAGTATTTCTAAAAATAAAGATATCATAAACTGAAAATAACAGAAATTTATGTATATTCTGAAAGTTTTATTAACATTGGTTGATTAATAATAATTTTTATTGTAAAGATATTGACTTGCATAACTCTGACTCATCGTAGTTTACTCTTAATTGCCAATGATTTCATGTTCCGCACTGATGTCTGAACTACTGTGCTTGATTAATATCGCATTTTTACGCACACATACATGTGAACGCGCACGCACGCACACACACACACACACACACACACACACACATATATATATATATATATATATATATATATATAAACATCAATACAGAGCTTTAAATCAAAAGGAATCTTACAAATAGAATAGTAAGCCATATAAGACGCACCGCAGTTCATATACTGATTATTACTATAAGAAAAGTATTATCAAATTCAAAGTTTAAACATATTGTATGCTAAAAAGTAGATTTTGCCCATAATTTACAGTGAATTCCCTTCTTTGGTTTAATAGGGAGTTTTTATCAGAAAATCTGATAATTTCGAATTTTTCATGTAAGCATAAAACAGGGTTCATTTAAAGATGACATGTTCTAGATTATTTTTTTAATTTTCCATTTTACCTTACGAATTTTATTAGCTTCTTTTAAATTCCCCAAAAATCATTCCGATTTAAAGTTCTGTATTGATGTTTAGTGAGTACTATTTAACATCTTATATAGATGTACAGGTGTTTAGTTAGTATTATTACATTGATTAGTTAGTATTATTAACATCTTATATGGATGCTCTTTACTTAATGGTTACATATTAATTTGCCAAAGTAGTTTTGTATTTAATTTTATTTTTTCAAACGGTTATTTACCAGTTTCTTTGAATTTAGCGTAGGTCACATTCGATTGGTTAATCACGGTAAAGCGCATATGCCTATTTTTAATTCTGTTTTTTCTCTCGAAAAAAGAGGAAGTATTATGCTTTTGAAATTAAATAAATCGTTCACTCGCCAATTGTATGTATATATATATATATATATATATATATATATATATATGTGTGTGTGTGTGTGTGTAGTGGTGTAACTTTGAATAAAATAAAAATTATATAACACATTCCTTCAAAAAGAATTCATCAGAATAAATAAGCTCCTTATAAGTGGAATGATAAATATATAGGAGTAAAGGCAAAAATATAAACATCGTTTATAATTATACTTCGAGAGGAAGATATAGGGATGCCAAATTTTAGATTTAAATTAGTGTTGTCCGATGTGTCTAGACCCACAGCCTAATCAAATTCATTCAGCTTCTCAACGTTTTTGTTCTAGTTTTATCGCTGTTGATGTTAAATAATCCCTCATTGTGATAGCCGTAGATTTATTAAAAAAAGATGAAATGTGGTATGAACATTGATGCAGATTTACTGTGAAAGACTCAGAAATTCGCACATATTCTATATATTTTTGCCTTACTAAAGTACTTTCTCATATTCTATACATTTTTGCCTTAGTAAAGTACGTTCTCTTTGTGCCTAGGTTCATATTTCCCGATAGGAAATTGAGAAAAATTCCCGTCACAAGGATATGGAGAAGTATGTCGGAATCATCCTAAAAAGATCTAGTACTTTTATCACATGGATTTTTATCAAGAAGAGAAAATCAACAACTCTGCATTTAACAAAAAAGTATTAAGCAATTGAAATGATGGAGAAATACTTGAAATTTTATTACACTGTCGTCTTTTTGCTAACTTTTCGATCGGCAGAACAGTACAAGTTAGAAGATTACCTGTAAAAGTCATATTAGTTCAAGTCGGGAGATGACGTACGCGGGAATTTTATTTGAATGACATGAAAATCAAACATGGCGATTTGTTATGAGATTAGAATCCTTGTTAATTAATTTGTTAATTAATACCTTCTAGAGTAAACAATATCAGTGTAAAAAAATATATATTCATTCTTTACTCTCAATATTTCAACAAAGATCACATATTTATCGAGGAAGATCAATACATCGCAAACAACTTCAGAGAAGTAATCCAAAATCGTATAAAATGATCTCATGACCAAGCCATTCACTTGGTATGACTTCACTTGAGGTTTAGGCCATTTTGAAATTGTTTAGAATGTATCATTCTCAGATTGATCTCATAAGATTAATATTTTGACAAACTTAATGCCTGAAGGAATAAAATGTTTCAAATTTGCTAATAGCATGTTCATTTAATTTTCATAATAAAATGTTCTTGAATTTTTTAGATTACTGAATGACGACTTTTTTGAAAAAATGTTTCGATTCACTTTTGTCATACCTGCATACACGCATGCTCGTACTCACACACACGCACACACACATTGACACACACATAGGTTCAGTTGTACCCCTCGTATATATATATATATATATATATATATATATATATATATATGACAAAATGAAAACTTTTCTTTATCAACGCGTTTCGTCCCCTGAGGAACCTTATCAAAGTAAATGTAGAAATATCGTTCAGTTTTCAAATTTTAAGTATGAGTACGCTCTAAAATATTCTTAAAGATAGCTGTGTATGTAATGCTAAGCTATATAGTTCGCTAAGTGATGTAATTTATTATTGACTTTAACAAAGAAGATATTTGAAAAAATCAAGGGTTTAAGTTAAAATTTTAGCAAGAATTGCACACATGTTTCCTCTTTTAATAATTTAATTCTTGCGATCGAAGTTATGGTTGAAATTATTTCTGTGCATAACTAATGCATTGGATAAATTATGTAGAAGATTTTTTCTCGCGTATATGAATATGTTTTTATTTTTCATTTCTGCAAGTTTTCAACAATATATTGTAAGGAACAGGTGCCAGTTTATTTCTGCTTCAGAATTAATTGTTATTATGGACATGTTTTGGTTCTTATCATATCCATAATAGTTATGTGGTTATAATAATTATTTTGATTTGGTATATTGTTTTGAATAGTAGATATATAGGTAGGTAGTTATATTATAAAACTATTTTTATCTAATTTATTGTGATTGCCATTATTGTTGTTGTTTTTATTGTTGTTATTTTTTATTGTAAATTTTATATACCTTTCTCTTAATATTATGGACGAAATAGTGAGGATATCGGAAGTTTTTAAAGGTGTTTCAATATATATTTCTTCGGGTAAATATTGATGTTTGCAGATTCTTAGAGCTCTTAAGTGAAATCCTATAATTATTTCAGGTTTTATTCTGCTACGGTTATGAGAATAATAGTTTATTAAGTCATTGCATTAAATGAATAAATATTCCACAACATTTACTCACTTTCGTTTATTAGACAAATTACATCAATTAGCGACCTCCTTAGATTATCTTTCCATACACTAGCTTTAAGAATATTTCTCAAATTTAAAATTTGAAATTACCGATATTTTTCATCATTTTTGTACAAGTTACAAAATAAAAAAAATTCAACATTTTCCTTCATAGGTATTTCTCAGGGAATGAAATGTGTTGGTAAAGAAAAGTTTTCTTTTTATGTTTTCTTTTTATTGTTTTTACATGCTTATTTTATTTATACTTTTATTCACACACACACACACACACACACACACACACACACATATATATATATATATATATATATATATATATATATATATATATATATATATATAAATATATATATATCAGTTGAAATCCATTTATCAGTTTTTTTTTTTGTAACTGGAAATAGTTCCGGTCGCTATATTCTGACTGAAATGTTTTCATCATTGAGCAAAATGATTTTGAGCTTTATTTATTTTTTGTGCCTCTAAAATGCACAAATCTCTTCAGCTGAAAATGTTTGAAATCAATCTGTTTGTTCACTGACTTCAAGTGTGGCATTTCTGGATTTCCTGTAATGGCTCCGATTGAAATTCTACAAGTTCCAAGCACGTAAATAATCAATTGAAAACATTTTCAATATTCACCTAAAAATGAGTGCTGAAAAGTTCTCGGTACAACCAAGAAGGGATTCCAAAATAAATTCTGCTGTGGAATGTAGTGTATGAAAGAGATTTGATCAGAATTGGGTAAGTGGTTCTGATTATTGTGTTTTCTATTAAATAATATTTGTTAAGACAAACGCTGTTAAAAATTGTATCTTTTTTTAAAAGTGTTAACATCCTCAAAAACGTCAGTTTCATGAAAATCTTAAAGGGTAAAAATTGTTATTACTTTTGTCCAGCAATAACTTTTGTAGTTATTTTGCTAGCACGTGCGACTGTCAACTATGAGTTCTAACTTTTTATCGCTATATCCCATCAGGGTGTAAGCGATCATGACTATGACTCTCCACAGATTCCTATAAATTACCATGCATTCTTGAGAGAGATAGTGGAATAGTTTTCCGTTGCTTTCTCCACAGTTTTGAATTCAAAATATTTTTTTCTTCTAGTATAGCTTCCACTTAAGACGAGAGAGTTCTGTCTACTCTTCTATTTTACCCGTAGTTGGAGGGAGGGAAAAGAGAAATAGAGTCATGCCTTTCCTTCTTTCCTCCATTAAAATAATGATAACAAAAAGAGAAAAATATAGAATGTTGTAGATAGACGAAGATATAAAAAATTTATCATTGAATAATTGATCTTCCTATGTTGGAACCATGACGAGCTAAAAAAAGCATTATTGTCTTCTTTGCTCAATGATTGTAATCAAGCGATCGACGTATTTAGATAGAGAACAGATGTTACGGAGATAGCTAATCCTGACGCAAAAGTTAGTTTCGTATTATTTGAGTCATTTAATTGGCTTGCTGAAATGTTGGCGTTTTCTTCATCTGTTGGCTAATCCAGAGGCTTATTTGTTTATTTACTCAACTGTCTTTCGGGATCAGAGAAAGGGTAACCGTGATGCTGAAAGAAGAGTAAATGACAGTGAAAGCTGAACTTGAATCAGCGTATCAGCGTCAAACAAAGAAAGGATCAGGTCAAGCGTTGTTTCAAAATACATCGGTTGACAGGAATACAAGTCCGTTATTAGCTAAGCTCTGGGAAATATAAAGAAAGTGATAAAAATGGGTGAAGAGTAATCAATGAGAAAGATTCGAAAGTTTCGGTGGTTCTAATAAAAAAATGACATATCTTAGAAAGAACTGAAATGCAAAAACAACGAATACACATGCCAACAATATTATCCACGCAATATATAGAAGTGGTGAAATATTGGCGTGAGCATCTACGCTGATTTATGAAAGGTTGCTGAAAAGGGTTCTCCTCCAACCTTAGCAACAATGCTAAGCGAACCTTAATTATAGTTTCTGGGAGATAGAGTGATCAACAGCTTTGAACACGACTAATATGCTGAAACAGTCGCTCACAATGACTTTTGACTTCGTGATTGCACAACAATCGACGGATTCCGAACATATTCGACTTCTGGAGGAGACGATGCCAGCGTGTGGCACCCCCCCCCCCTTGGAAAGGGCCCTTCATATTGGGGCATCGACGAAGAGTACATTTACATTATTAAGATTTCTCGACGCTTCAGGCCGATAGATGTAATACAAACTATTTTTTAAAAAAAACAAAAAAACGGGGCGTCTAGTTCAAATATGGCTATCTACAAAAAATAACTTTTGAAGTAATAAAAATATCAGATTAAAAATAAACCCTTAAGTGTGTGTACGTGTGTGTGTGTGTGTGTGTGTACTGGTGTGCAGAAAAGTATTCTATCTGGAGGTTATTTTCTCTGTTTTTCGACTTATAATACCAAAATTGATTTGATGACAATTTTTCTGCTGAATTAGCGTTAGTAAAACGGTTGGTAATATGGATTTATAATAAGTAACAGAGAATATTGGGTAACTCCAAAAATGTTCTTTAAAAGACCATAGCATGATGAAAAAGTCCCCAAACTTGATAAAAACAAAGTTTTATCGCCAAAATGTTTATATTTATGTTATTATTAAGAGAAAAGACCAAAGGATTCTTTTGATTATTTTATTAAATTTTTAAATCCTTTTTAGCATATTCAAAATTTTGGTTTAAAATCTTGTTTTTCTTCAGTTAGCGGGTGAACCAAAGAGTTAGCGTCTTTTTTGCAGTAAAAAACACATTGTTTTGAAAATTCTTGCAGAAATCAAATAATTGTCAGATTTTAATTAAATTTTCCGAATGAATTATATTATTTTTTAAATTAATATTAATATTTTTCCCATAACTAACAATTATTTTGCAAAAGTATTCTACCACTTTAGTTAATACCTGGAGAAGTTCCTTTGACACTGCCCACTGCTAATAGATGTTTTTAAGGCATCCACGTCTCTCTCCTAGAAGTTTTGTCCATTCGTCGATACAAATTTAACAATTTTCAGCAATTTTCGATTCATTTAAAAAATGTTCGATTGGATTTATGCAATTGAGAAAGTCACAGTCAAAGTTATTCTGTTATTCTGTTATTCTATTTAAATTATTCCGTAGTGTCTTTTGAAGCATGTTTCGTATATTTAACGTATTAGATCATGCATCACCTCCGAGTCTAAGTTGTTAGCAGAAAGTTGAAGATTTTTCTAAAGAATGGACTAATATTTTGGTAAATTAATTTTCTTTCAGCCCCGGTGAGTTTCCGGTAACCTATAAAATGACTTTTTTCTTTGTACGGGGTTCTTTTTCCACCCCATATATATATATATATATATATATATATATATATATATATATATATATATATATACCCATATATATATATATATATATATATATATATATATATATATATATATATATATATATATATACTGGGTGTAACAGTATAATTGTCCATCTCACAAAATGTTTAATGTCTAAAAAACACTAAACTAATCGAGTTTCTTTTTCCAGGTTTTCAGATAAGACGTTTAGTCACCATTTGTCGTAAGAATCACTGAAAAACCCTTTGATTTATTCAGCTAGAAAGCAAACAAGTTAAAATCGTCTTCCACTGAGAGGAAAAGATCATTCAGGCCTTCAGTAATGATACTAACATTCATACTCTGATTTCCATCTTAAAAGTCCATTCAAGACCCATTAAGAGCCATTAACAGTGATTATGTTTAAATAAGAGGGAACATTAGAGAAGAAAACTGAATTAGAAAGTCACAACAGGAAAAGGAATCATTATTTCAACTTAGAGCTAAAGAGATCAATTAGAAAATATCCAAATCATTTCACAACATGTTTGGTACATGAGAGAGGGTTTTAAGCTATGACAGTTCAAAGACCAGTGAAAAAAGACTTGAAAATGAAATCGTACGTGAAACCAGTGAGGCACTCCAGGATAAAAATATAGAATGTTAGAGAGGGCGAAGATCATCTTGAATAAGTTGGAAAATAACCCTGGAATAATATATATATATATATATATATATATATATATATATATATATATATATATATATTTGAACTTAATTTCAGCCCTTCAAGAGTTTCCGATACTATGATTAATTAATGATGAATATGTCATTTTCGTTTATGATCATCACAACTCTTCTGTTAAGCTTGAAGAATAATTATAAATTCTTATTACTCAAAATAGAGTCCAATAGGCTTATAAAAACCTCGGATAATTTCAGTAAGATATCTTTAATCATTTAAAGATACAACGGTTCAAAGCTTAATCTAATAAATGGACAAGTTTGCTTTTACACAATTTGGACAGTTTACCTGGTATATGTATATAGCCTGGTGGTGAAATTAAAATTGATTAACAACTGTTCAAACATACATAGGCATCTATACACTAACCAGCACATTTATATTTGATCATTGCAAAAATTCTTGCCTGATTAGAAAATTAAAAAGAAAATTTTTCATACTCTCAAAAAACATTTATTAGTCAAATACATAGTCTCCATTGTTTTTTAGCAACTGTCTCCTAGTCACTCCTAGTGGTTATATTATGTCTTAGGCTACTCGCTGGGACGTCATCAATTCCTACTTCACGACAGACTCCAACGGACTGGTATTTTTACAGTCTCCCAACTGAGACGAGATTTGACACAACGTCGAGTTTAGTGTGGAGAACCCGAGCGCGTACATTCGGGCCAATGGTTAAAATCTACCCAGCCCCCGCAACCACAGGATCGGGCACTTTGTCTATTTTGCGCAGCCGAGTTTGGATCCGTAGACAGAACACCGACTGAGTCACCCTCGGCCTGAAGACAGATGTCTTGTCTTGTTGCGAGCCAGATAAGCGAACTGCCTGACTCTGGCGATCTTCTCCTGATTCACTTTGAGTTCTTTATTTAAGGCGTCTTGCCTAGTTCATTTATATTAACGGGGGTGTCTTATTTACTCCACAGCACTCCCATCGTTTTACAAGCTTATTGTACTATCTTCGTAAAAAACCTCGTGTCTTTTGTTGGAAGAAGTTTGTGAGGTAGTTTTTCGACTGACTGTACAGTCAATCATTTTGTCATTTAAATTGTTCTGCAAAGACCAGAATAAATAAAAATTCGAACAATACAAGTAAGGAGAATATACTGGGTGCTGGATGGTTTCCCATTGCAACATACGGTATTGCGTGGTTGTGGTGGAAAATGACACATTTTTCGATTTGCCAAAATAGGTCGTTTTTCTTGAACAGCTGCATTGAGATTAGTGAGTTGGTCGCAATGCTTCTTTGCGGTTATTGTTTCGCCGGTTAGAAGAAGCTCAAACTGAATTATCTCTTTGTAATCAATCCCACGAAACGGACAGCAACACTTTCATTGGATTCTAGTCCACTTTAGCTACGAGTTCTACACATTCACAAGCTTGTTTCCAGTTACGTTTTTGTTGAACGTTATCACAAACGATACATTTTTCATCGCCTTTGACAATTCTGTCCAAAAATGGTTCCGGTTCCTTTTTGGCAAAGAAATCGCAACAGAAACACGATCGAGTTTAGTCTCTTCAAATGGCTAAAGGCATTTAGATATCGATTTTCAAACTCACAACAATCTCGCAATATTCGGTTTATGCACAACGATGGCAAGCAGAACGTCTTCATTGACGTTGGAAATTCGCCCGGAGCGTGGTTGATCGTTTAGCTTAAAAAATCACTCTAATGTAATCTGTCAAACCACTTGAGCATGTTCCAAATAAGCCTTCTGAATGTTTGCCGAAATTCATAGAGCATAATATGGCGAAAGTGCAACTTTTCATCTTCCATCTTTAAGGCATTCATTTGTAGATAAAAGGTCAATATTAAACAAAGTCTGACTCGCAACTGAACAATGTAAGGTTTCAATTTAGAACACACCAGAAATTTGTACAAAAACAAACACCAGTGTCAAGTTACGATCTTTTACATTAACAATGAAATTTGAGCATGAACTTTTGTAATTTTTGTAATTGGACGTCATGATAGCAGATATATCAATAATTAAAGTACTGAAATTGCTATCATGTAAAAAAAAAGGCCTTGACACAAGAAAACCAAAAGCAAATAAGTGGAAAAAAGTTTCGTCTCACTAGTCGGTAATATTTGATCATCAAAATGTTTGGTTAAATGTTTTCCTTTTAAAGCTACGAAGCAAGTCACCATTTGCTGTAGTGCATAATTTTGCAGTAATTTAGCAAATAAAAAGTCGTTTTTCTTGAACAGCTGCATTGAGATTAGTGAGTTGGTCGTAAGCAATACTAGGGAAGCTGAGAAAAACCCTTTTCCTTTCTTTACCGTCCTTGTTCATGAAGTATCAAATAAAACGTTTGGCATTCAACATCTAAATCTTTTAATTCAACTAGTTAATATGAACAGAAAATTAAATCCGCAAGATCTTTCTCAGGGCATTGCGAATGTGTCTGAACTTGTTATATTGTCTTAATTATAGTTATTTTCGTTTAGTTTAATATTCGTCTATCAGTTAATCATCAAGAGTAAAGTTTACAGTACAAGTAAATCAACGTGATGTCTTTATAGCACAATTAAATCATTTTCCTTGCTTTAGGTAAAACCTCACACAGTCCTTTTGAAACTGCTAAAAGGCTTCTCGATATTATGTGGACACTTTTGTCTACTTTAGTGCAAACAGTTGTTTGATGATGGTCAGCTGTCACCTGTTATTTTAGCTCTTACATTTCTATGTTTTGTTCCTACGAGTGATAGTGGAGTCGTTTCCCGTTGTCTTTTCCACAGTGGTTTCCCGTTGTCTTTACTGAAACACCACCTTTAGTTAACTGGCCTGTGAACTTTTTTTTTATCTTACATTTAGCATCAACGACAGAAAACAATCCCTGGATTGACCGTAACGAATCAAAATTGACGAAAAAATCATCACGGTTCATTTTTAGAATGATCAAAAGTTTAATCGAGCCAGAAGCTTGAGGAATGGTTACTGTGTGCCAGAGATTGCTGGTATAATTCAATTTTTAGTAAAAAGTAACTTACCCCATTCCCACATCAAACAACTGTGCATTTTGTCGTGTGTTTGGTGGCAAAAATAAGAGAATAAAATAGAAGTGCGCTTTTTTTCTTTTTTTCTTTTTTTTTTTCGCCGACACTTGGACTTGTTAAGCAGTCAGTTCCGACGAAAAAGATTTCGTTTAATTAAAGGAAGAAAGTCCTTAGTTTACATTTTTAACAATTTATTTGTGCATCAAAAAATAACGGTAATTTGTTTTGTATTTGTATGTATGTGTATCTGTGTGTTTTACTGATCTCCAATTCTTTAACTGACGTTTCATTTTATTGGGAATTAAAACACTACCTTCTAACACGAAATTTCTTTTTTCTCTGACTTTATAATTTTATTTAATTTTTCATGTTATGGTATATTATTAATTTTACGCATATTAGTGCATCTGTGTGCGTGTACATAAGTATGTATATGTGAATAATTCACACATGTGCATAATTGATGGTGCTGAAGTTCCCAGTGCCTTCTTTTTAAAAGTTAGAGACTGTGTACATAGCAGTAAAAAAAAACAAAACAGTGTTTAATAAATTTTCGCACTTACACATAAGCTTTATACTAATCAATTTATACAGATGTGTACATGGAAAGTAATTTTAATAACAAGCACATAAAGTCATATGTCAAAAGGTTATTTTAATCGTCCGACCGGGTCTATCTGTTTAATTTTTCATTACATTTCCTCATATAATTACTCGCACATCCAAATAATAATTAATGGAGAGGAAGTACTTTTGATCTTCACTAGTCTTTATCAGAAATATTATTACTATCAGTTACAGTAAGGTAAAGTTGATATTAGTTTCCTAACATTCTTCGGTAACGCTCTAGATCAAGTGAAATGCATAAAAGTTACATACGAGGTAACTACCCATTTTAAAATATTAATTATTTATTACATCATAATTTTTTCAAGAAATGGATATGAGAGGAAGCGTTTAGCATGAGGTTTTATATTAATATGGGCACCAGATTTCGCTACCAGCTTCTCGAGCCGCCCAGAAATCACGACAATTGTTTTCACCAGGAACTCTTGTGGTATGGAAGACATAACTTCTTTTATTCCAAAGTTCTTCCAAAGTCTTGGGTTAGTATAGTAGACTTTCTCCTTTAAAGTTAAAAGCCACAGGACACCTGGCTGGTCAATCATACATAAAATAGGGAGTTACTTTACAATCACCGTGTATGTATGTATGTATGTATAAAAATTACCAGTAATGAAAGACCCGATCAAAGATAGGTTATACTGCGAGTATACACACACACACACACATACGCACACGCACGCACACACACACAGAAACACATACACACACACACACACACACATATATATATATATATATATATATATATATATATATATATGTATATATAGTCATCCACATACAAGCCTGTTTCGCTGTATCTCAGCTCATCAGTGTGACTAGACGTCCCATAGCTTGAAGCCTGAATTGAAACTCGACCGATTTGGCATCAGTCAGAGATCTTCAGTCAATCAGTTATGTACCATGCGTGATACACGCTTAGGCGATCATGTATCTTTCGATACATGACTGACGAGGCAGATTTTTCACGCAGTAGGTTGTCATTTCTTTCTACAGTATAGGCTATATAACCCGGTTTGTCCTGCTAGGGGAGAGAAGAAGAGGATTTATACCTTTCCCAAGGGTATTAGCACGTAAGTGAATGCAATGGTTCTGACTGGAATTCGAACTCGGCTCTTCGATTCGTCAATCCGAGCCATTACTCCACGGAATCTTACCTATATATATATATAGTTGCCCCACCCCATCTCCCCCCTCTCTCTCTCTCTCTCTCTCTCCCTCTCTCTCATCTTCTGATTTTTTACGTTTAGATTTTATCGTCTTTTATTGTGCTTAGTGTCACCACAAATGTATACAACCATTTCCGGTGTCGGTTTTTAATTTAATTTAGATTAGCGATTCAGTAATGAATTATGATTCGGAAAATAAGTCATATTTATCTATATCTCACTCATTTAAGCCGTCTTTTAACATCTCTTTAAAACTTCTCTCTGTTAAATTTTAATCCCCACCTTCACTTTTAGGCCTTTCTGTTCTTCTCTCGTCTGTTACCCCTCTCTAAAGCTTTCATTTACCTCTCACATTCGTCCCACACTCTCATACATACACTCTCACTAAATTTTATTTTTTATTCCCGGAGTTATTTTTTCTGATTTCTTTTTGAATTTGTAGGTCTGATGAATTGGATCGTAATTACGATTCCAATGGAATAAATTATGACCATGGAATATTAGTGTTTAAGCCTTTTTATTATATCCTCACTCTATCCTGGACATTGAATTCTACCTGGATTCTATCCTCTTGCAAATGTTTATATGTATGTATGTATGTATGTATGTATGTATGTGTATATATTTATATATTTTATATATATATATATGTGTGTATATTGACCACCAATATTACACACACACACACACGGACGCGCACGCGCATATATATATATATATATATATATATATATATATATATATATATATATATATATATATATATACAATGAAATGGACTAAGTCCAAAAATTATTTATTAAAGAAAATTATTTAATATATTTTCTGTTTATACATTATTTTTAATGCTCTGTTTTTTAATTAAACAGTATTAATTACATGTAACGGCCTGAATGTTCGTCGGAGATTGTGTGTTTAAACATTAATTTGGTCATTGCTAGCCAGACGCTTCTCTATAACTAAGTGGTATAGCACGTTAGATCAAATGACGTTTTCATGTAGGACTCAGGTTCGATTCCTGTTAGAGAACGAAATTTCTCAAACAGTCAGGCCAGTAAATGTAATTAATAGTTTAATTTAAAAAAAAAAAAAAACAAAAAAAAAACAGAGTACTTCAATAAATTGCATTTATAAAAATAATGTATAAAATATTTTATAATAAAAGTCCGACAATTATGTTAATACATTTTTTGTTCATAGGTTATTTATTAGATACAAATATTTAAGTAAATGCTCTGAATGTCCGAGAAATCTCAAAGAAAATATATGTCCTCCGACAGAAATCAAACCTGAACTTGCCTAAGTTGCATACGGAACCGCCATATAGCATGACGTGGTATACCATTTAGCTACGGAGGAAGCATCTGGTCAGCATCGTTAAATTACTGTTTTTGACCGACAAACCTTCCATGATCTTTCTCGAATGATCGAATGGTCGAAGCGTATCTTAACATAAACAAATGACATAATATATTATGAAATCGACTAAGTTCGACAATTATTTTAATATATATTTTTGTTTATACGTCATTTTTATAGATACAAATATTTTAGGAAGATACATATTTTCTTTGAGATTTCTCTGACATTCAGGCCGGTAAGTGTTGTTAATACTGTTTATTATAAGCAGCATTTACTTAAATATTTGTACCTATAAAAATAACGTATAAACAATATATATATATATATATATATATATATATATATGTGTGTGTGTGTGTGTGTGTGTGTGTGTATGTATGTATGTATGTATGTATATATATATCAAAGGAAAAACACAATACATCATTAAAGAGTCCGGTAATAATTAATTCAGACAGACAACTACTTCATCAGACCAAATTCTGATGAGACAGTTGTCTGTCTGAAATAAATTATTACCGAACTTTTTAATGGTGTATTGAATTTTTCCTTTGATGAAATATCATAGTGCTCTGTATTTTGATACATTGACCTCTCTTCAGCATTGACAAGACGGTAGAAGAAACCGTTTGCACCTGCATTCCATGTCTTACAATCCCTATGCTGGCGCAATATGAACCTCTTTCCCTGATATCATTACACTCTCTGTCTCATGGGCTGAAATCGCTGTGAATTTCTTGGGGCCATTCGAGTCAGGCAAATATATATATTGGTAACGATAAAACAATATTAGTCATTTTTCTGGAGTGGAGGTTATATTTGCCCGACATGGTCTGCTGCTGAATGTCAAGAAAGATAATGGATCTCTTTTTCAAGGCCACAAATTCAAGAACTGTGCCATCAGATCCGGTTTTCGACATAAAACCCACGCCTCTACCGCAGGAGGGAATTGGAAGACACAGCTACCACACTTACCAGTATAGGGCAACACAGCACAGCACAACCAAAATATCTCCTTTTGAGGCTCTCACGAGAAGGAAGATGAACATAGTCGTACCGAGTATTCTGCATCCCCAAACTTCGATTCCTATCCATTTCCGCATGACTGCAAATGACACCAGTAGCAAAGCTATGATGAAGACTTACGCAGATCAGATACGTTAAGCCCAAGCTTCCCGATGCTCCCAGGTGACAGTGTACTTTCCGAGCTATCCAAGCACAACAAACTGTCCTTGTACACAACCATATAAAGTAATTCAGACAAAGAGTAGTATGGTGACTGCAATCACGCGCTGAGTTCATCCCTCCAGGAGAATCAGCTGATGATAGACCCATGACAATGGAGGCCTCCAGTGGAAGGGAAGTAACTGATCATGTACAAAAAACAGCACAGAACAACAAGGCCAGACAGTGCAAACACTAGCTGCTCCACAACCAGTTAGGCGCAACTCACAAAACCATAAGCAATTGCCGAAGAGATTCTGTATTGGACTGAGTATATGAGGTCGATATCGACTCCACCTTTTTTCTCTTTTCCCTTTTAAGAGGGAGAGTATAAAACATCCATTCCTTTTTTAACAAGAGTAGAAGTATGATGTCGTGACATCACTATCATCCCCGGAGACGGATATGAGGATAAGGCATGCGCGGTAGGTATCAAACGGGGGAGATTAGATATACACCACGTGTGTACCTAAGAGCATTATTATACTTGCTTCCGTGTTCTTCATTCCAATCTTTACCCGTCTTTCACGAGCTGTTTGACACTTCACTGAGGTACTAATTCTTTGCCATGATTGAAGGCCAACTATTCAGAGGTAACTATGTTGATTTATGGTTAGCAGATTTCTCCCGCACATGAGATCATTACAAGGTTCTCTCCTTGGTCCTACCCTCTTTCTGCTTTATGTTAACGTCTATCCAAGAATATTCTCAAATCTTTAGTAAATATATATGCAGATATTACCACAATATATGTATGGGTGCACTTCCAAAAATCTAATATAGGTGCCATGACAGCTGATCTCTCTACTAAGCTAGAGTTTGGAAGGTCGTGGCAATTTTGTAGCTTTTGCTTACTTACTATGTATACCGAAAATATATACACAATAATATGTTTTTTCTTATTATTTTGTTACTTTCAGGAAAATACATAATTCTATCTTCTTGGATTAAAAAAAAACTTTCTCGACAAATAACTGCTCTAGTCGTCATTTGAACTGTTTCAGAGAATTTACATTTTTAATCCTGTATAAAACCGGAGTAAATGCTCATTCGAAGGTGCAATATCCCCTAAATACAATAGAATGATTGAAAACCTTTCTGTTATAACAATTTCGCGTGGATTCTAGTATCATCCCTAAACCAATTTCGAACGCATTTCGTCAGCTCCAGTTAATGAATCTTTTGGGGGCCGTGGTGTCACTCTGCACAAGACTCAAGAGTTAATTGAGGTAGAGTGTTACAGAGTAAGAAGCACAGTTTATATGAATATGTAGGGAAGATAACAGTTGACCCTAGACTTGAACAGGTTAGTAACTGGTGAAGCATACTCTTGCGATTCGTGAAAAGCTGCCCAAGTAGAACTTACATCTCACCAATGGAAATGCAAATGGAATGAAAGTGGTTCGCTACAATGTGCTTGACATGATGGGTCCTTAGACATGAAGATTGTAGGAATGTAATTCGTCTGAACACTTTCCATAGAAATAGCGATAGAATAGCAAGAGGCTTGTAGATTTTTGTTTGTGGGATAGTGGTTGTAGAGTGGAAAAATAATTCATCACCACAAGAACGTGTAGACGCTTTTTAACTCTATCAAAATTGGAAAGTGAAGGCTGGGCAGCTCTTGGCCATATATGTCAGCAGTACTCCATTTTGGGCCTGATCTGGCAGGAGTCCGGTACAGGAAACTGACTATTTTCTAAGCATCTTTCGCAATTAATCAAATGTACAAGTTCCACGAGGTCTGGATTGATCCTAAGTCTCAAAAGGCGCTTAAGACATGGGTCCTCCCCGAGAGAACACCCATTCATCGCGATAGGCGAAAATTTAGGATTTGCTCGTTGATGATAGAACGTCGCTCGCTTGGTTTTCGAGGTAATAAATGTGACCAGACAATTTTTCTTCTGGTCTGTTAGAGCTGAATCAGAAGAGAGTAAAATTGGGGTAAACGCTCATTCGAAGGTGCAATATCCCCTAAATACAGCTTGTTTACTCCAGCCAAGCTATGGTCATCTTGGGTTTTGGAAGTGTGCCCATATACCGTTCTCTCATTAGCATATATATTCACAAA
The DNA here is from genome assembly GCA_963932145.1 of Acanthosepion lycidas. Taxonomy (NCBI): domain Eukaryota; kingdom Metazoa; phylum Mollusca; class Cephalopoda; order Sepiida; family Sepiidae; genus Acanthosepion; species Acanthosepion lycidas. The sequence continues at coordinate 68,139,061 of OZ010578.1, forward strand.
AAATTGCGCAGATCATTTACGTAAATCAGAAAAAAGCAAGAAGCAAGTTTTGGGGATGCCTGCGTTGATCACTTGGGCCTTAGAGGGCTACCTTCAGGAACCTACCCATTAGAGAGGACTTTATAATTGAAAAAAAAACTCTTCCATAGCTAGAGAGCAACCCTCTATGCCACACCTTGTCAAAAGCCTTTGAAATGTCTAATGCGATCGTCCTTGAGATGTATTTGTTGTCTGATTCTGTGAGTAATGACAGTATCAGTATAGATCGAGTGATCGAAATTCGTATGGTTTGTTGATTAAGAGATTGTTCCTATTGAAGTGATCTTCTTGTTATTCTTTAGAGACTGTATATGTGTTCAGATCAATCACTTGGTTCTTTGGATGAAATATGTAGTAGAGGATTCTCTTCCAATCCATCATGTACATTACATTTTTTAAAGCCGCCATTAAACCTTTCACAAGCCGATCTTCATCAGTGTCACATTCTAAAAAAGGTGATACTGATGAAGGTCGGCTTGTGAAATGTTTAATTGTGGCTTATTTCACTTTCATCACACCGATTTCTTACATTTTCTATTGTTATAAACTATTCACTTTTCATCGTCAATTTTTATATCTTTATTAAAAACGGAACATTTAGGTAAGGTTCACTAAGTTTTGTTTTTAACATATATAATAGTAATAATAATAATAATAATATTAGGTTGGTGCAAAAATAATGTCGTTTTCTCATATATGTTACTATGTGAAAAAACGACATTATTTTTGCACCAACCTAATAATAATAATAATAAATAATTTGACATATATCAACGTCAGCTGGTTGATCATTATCCATCGAGAAAATCTCCAGTGCGAAACGTCACAAAACTCTTTTGATACATTCGATCATTCGCTGTATCTTTTTTGTAACTGTAACATTTTTACTTTTCCTCAATGGGAAATAATAATATGCTAAAAACTTTGTGTATATTATTCCAGCTTCAATGTTAAATAAATAATTTTATTTAACGAAACAGTCGCTATTTGTGAATAATGTAATTAAAAACTAAACATCCTATGGCATCTAACGACTAAACAGTGTGAATTCTTTGTCTAAGCAGTACACTGGAATACATGTTTCAGTTTGATTACAAATAATTCCTGTGGATTTAATGTACATCCAAACAATTTTGCATAAAAAAAAATCTTATTCATAATTTTGATTCAATTGAAACAAATATAACTTTTAGAAAAAATATTCTTTAAGCTGATGTTTGTTTTTTAGTAAAGGATATCATTCAATACTTTATACTGTTTACGTTAAAGGAAGTGTTTAGTACTGTATGTATGTGTCGATTTCAGTCGTGTATGTCATATGAATATGTGTACAAATACAGGAATAATTACGATTTGTACAAATTACCGGCCAACGGTATCTGACTTAAATTATTATTCAGTTCAGTTCATTTTATTTTAGTATATTTTTGCTAATTTTCTTTTCTTTTACCAATGTTAATAAAATCTAAATTTGAAACATTTTTATAATTTTTCTGTTAGTTTTTATTTTCTTGTTTTCAATGTTTCAATAATGTTTTAGTCGTAGTAGTAGTAGTAGTAGTAGTAGTAGTAGTAGTAGTAGTAGTAGTAGTTGTAGCAGTAGTAATATTGCTGTTGTTGTTATCTGTCGGTAAGATAGCTAGGTAGAGAGAGGGGGGATGAGAAATGAGAAAGAGCAAGGATGAACAAGAAATAAAATTTCCTTATTGACACTTGGCCAACCAACATCAATGAAAAAGACGGAATCCTTTAAATAGAACGTCTGAGGAGATCCTTTATATAGAACATCTTTTCGTGGAAGTAGCATATATGTCTTTCGTCATATCACACACACACATAACGCACACATATATACACATGTGTGTGTGTGACAACACCGAATTCAAACTTCAATGTAACACTGGCCAGCATAGCAGAATCAGTCTTATTACTCGCTATAACTGACAGACCATAGGGAAAGTCCACGCAATGCAATAATCTGAGAAAATATCTACCCCAAATCGTGGAATAGTTGCTTAGTATCATATAAGACAATCTCTAATCTGGCGAATGCAACAGCTCGACATAGCATCGCTTCCAAAGGTGGTCAGAAAAACTCTGGAGAAATGTTGTGCCATGAAGTTACGATAGCTGTCAACAGATTCCTGGTGTATTTCAGGCGTATGATGTTGCCAGTGAATTTCCATAAATGCACGATTGGGCTCATATCAGTTGAATATTCGTCGGAAGTCTCGAGACTGCTCCTCAAACCTACTTTGAGCAAAATGGACATGATGACAAAGTACCTTTTCCTGTTGGAATAATCCATTGTTTATTGTGGGGAGTACAAAGAGTCCATGAATGATCAAATAGTCACAAAGTAATGCTGCGTAACGGTCACTTGTCAATACGTTGCCAGTACTCCAGAGTCCAATGAACCCAGATGAAATGCTACTAATGGATATTCTGCTCTCTTATCCCATTTAAATAGTGCATCAAGCATTGAATTTTGAATGTGTTTTGATCGATTGTTTTCGTCTGTATTAGCAGATAATTCTAGCGAGTCACCTCTGGCCACGACCCTTTTGAACTTTTGATTGGCAATTGTGATGCCCACAGTAGGCAGTAATGGTACACATATGTCAACGTAGGACGGGAAATGTCTATTTCAGAAATGAAATGCCCTATCCATCTAAACATCTACTTCACATCGCCTTGCTATGGCGTCAAAGTACGATGGTGCTACATTGCCTTTACATTCTGCTATAATATGAGTTTTGTCACGTCACTTTATTCACGCATAAATCGCATTAACGTGCCTCATATATCTACGTATACATGTTGTTAAATCTTGATAAGTTTCTTCTTGTATAGCAAAAGGTTAAATAGAGATTAATGTATTAGAGTAGAAAACTTGAACGCTGATCCATGAAATAGGAAATACTTTAATAATATTTAACGTTTTAAATCATATTGTACGTTTAAGACTATGTTTATTTGTTGGTAAATCCAATAAAAAATAATCATAAATTTAATTTGAGCAAGTTTCATCTTATACAGCTGCGTGACTGACTTTACAGTGATGTTTGTTTCCTGACCTGTTTTGACAAAAAAATCTTTTTCAGTACCCTTCACATTCCGTATTCTATTTCTTCTCTGCTCTAATCATTCTCTACATCCACTTGTTTTTTGTTCTCTTCACGCTTTCTCATTTATTTCATATTTTTCTTTTTTTTATTTCTCATTCTCTTCTTGTCCTTTTATTATTTTCTCTCTCCTCTTCATCTTCTCTTTTTATTTAATTGCTGATTACTTCCCACTTCATATAAAGAATAGGTATCCTATCTTTGAGAGTGCTAGTGTTAATAGTTATTAATAGTCTAATGTTACATGTTATTATGCCAGTGACTGGGAAGATTTTAAAATAAAAATGGTAAAAATTGTTCTTATTGTTACTGGGTCGCAGTTATAACAGTGGACGCCCCTGTACAGCTTTTTGTTCATGTATAAATAAATTAGTCCTGGCTGTTTAGCGTCATTGCAAATGCGATTTGACATCCATACTGACTAATGGAGTAACACGACTCCCGATCATTATAGTCTCTATTTAAGCCGAAAGAAACTAGCAAAAAAAGAAAAAAAATATATGATGACATATGGAATAGCAAGATTTCTTTTAGAATTTAGAAAAAAGTAAATCGGGAAAATCCTGGATAAAACTGCGCGAGTAAATTTCGAAACATCCTATTATCAATTGATCATGTTGACAGAAAAACACGATTAGTCTGAGATAACGTTAATGAAGGCATATGTTACCAACAAGATTCAGTTTATTCTTGTGTTTTTAAAATCTATGGTGCCATTATGATATGCTAAGCTCCAATTGCAAATTTGGTTCAAGTGCTAAGGAGAATTGAAAGTTGAGAACTTTGAAGATCTGTGTCAAGGACCTTGTAAAAAGTAATGGAGAGGGAAAGACTTTTCGTGGAACAGAAAAGGAACTGGAAGGATGTATTTAGGGTGTTAACGCTACAAAATGGTTTTAAGATTACTTGGGTGGCATATATAAATTTAACACTTTCTTTTTCTTCTAATACTGAATGCACCTTACATACATTGAAATATAATTCTTATAACATTGTTATCCTTTTTCAAAAATGTTTTCCAAAGACATAGAAGCGGTAAAATTATAGAGAATAAATTTGCATTCTTACATGAAGATATGGTTCCTTATAGCGTTCCTTGTGTTGTAACGAACTGTGGTTCTGTCTATATTTGTACAATCCGCTTCTGTCTAAATGATTTAGTGAGGTTTATCTCTTAAATTTATTGTTTTGGTTTTAATTATAAATGTTTTTACACTATATAAACCCTTTTCTTTATAATAGATTGATTTGAATCAAATTCAGCTAACTTTTGAGTCATTGTTAGCTAAGGAATTAAAAAATATATAATTATTATATTAATATTAGCACTAGGTTTAAAAAACAAAATGATGTGGAGGAGAATCAGTTTATATAGCAGAGTTACTTTCATATTAATCTTATTCTGAGTTATAAAGAGAATATAATTTCAGGAAATAAATAACACTAATCTAACAAAATATCCAGGCATTTCAAAACAACAAACCCAAGTTATATCGCAATTAACGCATACAAAAACAGGTATAGTTTCGATAAATTCCTAAAACAAAATGTATTTGATAAAACTAAAAGTGAGTAAGGATATAATAAATATTCAATGAATATCCATCCAAATCAAATTTGCTTTTTACGACTATAGCATTTATTGTAAAGGTTGGTATGTATGTACATGTGTATCAAATGTATCATGGAAGAAAAAGAGTGTAAATCTGACAGAGCAATAAACCACTGTTAATCGTGAGTGATAATGAGAAGTCACTGGAGTCAAGATGAATGTACTGTTACAGTGGGCGGAGTCAAAAGGAATGTAATGGTCAAATCAGTGGATTAAGGCAATGATAACTTGAATTTCCTCTAATGTATTCGTTGCAAGATGTTTTCTGCTGAACTTTATTGGTTAGAATTTTGCTTGTTTTATGATACGGGTTCAATTAAGCTCTAAAAATTAAGAAGTTGAAGGTATTCTAAGTTGAAGTTTAAAAACTGTTTTTCATGTGGTATGCTTATGCTTACGCGCGACTTCAGATCATATAAGTCTAGTTAATTACGTTTAGAATGATTTGAAATAAGTTTATCACAGAAATGAACTCCAACTCCTGTTGATATTAAAATTGTTCAGGTTTTGGACAATACTCTGATGAACTTTAATTTTAATCTTCTTCCATAGATTATCCACTATAAAATCCTTATTGTGTTTAACCACTCTCTCGTTTTCACTGCGGTAATCTTCGTATCATTATCATGTTGAAGCATCCAACTCTTGGGTAGTTTTGCAGACTGGACCGTTTTTCTCCAACATCCTGAAATAAATCGCACTGTCCATTGTTCCTTCAATATCTAGTGCACTTGTACCTCTAGAAGAAAAATAACTTCAAATCATTATGCTTCTACCACCATGCTTAACTTTTGGGATATATGAAGTGCACTTTTTCTTGCAGACATGCCTTTGTAACTTGTAAATTAATAATTTGAATATACAGTGAAACCCGGATATAAGAGAGTTGTCGGGACCTGAGACGAAGTCTCTTATATACGGGTTTCTCTTATATCCCGGTTTGGTCTATTTTGTTTAGGTAAGTATGGCTCTAATTTGGGACCATAGAAAATATCTCTTATATCCGGGTTTCTTTTATATCCTGGTTTCTCTTATATCAGGGTTACACTGTAATCCAATTCTGAACTGCAAATTTTATTCCGTTGTATTCATAATATTAGAATGTGTCACAAAATTACACTTACAATTCTTAATAACAATATAAAACAACTTTCTATTCCCCCTTTCTCCCCCCTCTCTCTCACTCTCTCTCTCTCTCTATTTTCTACAAAATTTATCGCTATTACGGACCACACCGTAAGAAACCCCTCACGTAAAAGGAAGTCTGATGATGGAATGCGTTTTTAAAGATAAATATCGATGAAAAGGGAATGTTCATGTTGACATGTTTTCTCTTAAGTCAAAGCGCAATAACACTAATGTCCTCCTGCAACCGGAGAACTTGAAAAGAAAGTAACGAGAGTAGACAGTGTTCGCTGAAGGGGAATAATGTGTCGGGGGGGGTCTTCGGTTTTAAACAAGAAATGGTAATAAATTAGTAATAACAAGTTTCGAAAGCAGGGAGAAGTTCACGAGAAAGGAATGAAGTCAACTATCTCTTACCTTATTTCATTTCTCCTAGCTTCATTAAATTTCATTCTTTTTTTTAGCCATTTAAATTTAAACTAACTCTTCTTTCTTCATCAGTCTAGCTTCATGCCTCGTTCTCTCTCTCTCATATATATATATATATATATATATATATATATATATATATATATATATGCTTCTTCTCTTCTCTATCGGACTGTCCGTACTTCTTTCGCTATGTCTATTTATTTAAATGACTGTTTATTTTTCCTCGGCTACATTCTCTCCTTTCTCTGTTTATTTTGTTTTGTTTCCTCTTCTTTTTGTCTTCATTATCAATCAGACATTTGTGTTTCTTTATTTTTCCTAAGTCACGAAAGCAGAATCTGGCTAGTTTGGGCCATATGACTTTAAAACCTTTTGATTCAGAGTCATTTTGCTTCCAAACAAAACAATCAACTCCCTACATATTCGTACTAGAGAAAAGCCATTAAAAATAATTAAGCAGCCGTTAAAAATGTTTAAAAAAAAAAGTAAAGTTAAAAAGATATACAAAAACAATTTTGGGAATTCATGGATAATGAATTCAATGAACGGGATTTTGTTTCTCGTTTATTAACGAAAGAATTATTCTTTTTCCACCCTATCAAGTTCTCTAATTCATTTTGTTTAAAAGAACAATATTAAAACTGTTAAATTATTGAACTATAAGAAAAAAAACGAAAACGCATCTCAAATTGAATAGATTGTGAAAAAATTGTTTTTTAAAAAGGCTAAACTTATCAATTAAGAGAAAAAAGAGAAATGAATTTCAAATTTGACAAATCGCTAAAAGAACTGCTAAAACTGTTAAACAAATAAATGGAAAAAAAAATTAAAGGAAAATGTATCTCGAATTAAATAGAGCGGGAAAAGAACGATATTAATAATGTTAAACTAATGAATTAAGAGATTACAAAAACGAACAATTGAAAGCAAAAAAGAACGATATTAATAATGTTAAACTAATGAATTAAGAGAGAAAAGAAAAAATGATTTCAAGATGTTATCCATTTTTATTGCCAAAAATTTAGCAAAGGAAATGTTTAGTGAAAATGTTTAGAAAAATATATGAAAATTTAGTGCGTGTTAAGTTTATAGATGATATTAGTGGTAAATTAACAGCTTTTGACCTGTCAAAACAAAAGAGTGTTTGTTACATTTGTTTTGGTCAGCCACAAATTATGCCTGTATCTACCTTCTACATAATATTAGTTTTTATTAAATATTTCGAGGTTATTTGAAAAATGGGGATAATGTTTTCTGTGATAGATCGCCACTTTGGTTTTCTTCAAAGAAAAAAAATCTTGACAGATTAAAAAAATGTTAATTTACCACTAATAAATATTATCTATAAACTTAACACGCACTAAATATTCATATATTTTCCTAAACATTTTCACTAAACATTTCCTTTCCTAAATTTTCGGCATTAAAAATGGAGAACTCCTTGAAATCACGTGATTCTTATCTTTACGTTCTTCGCTTTCAAGTCGAAGCATTTTTTTTTGTTTTTTTTTTATCAATATCGCATTTTGTATTCTACTGAATGTTTACGCAGATTTTGATGTTTGAAAAATCAGCGTAAATAAGCTACGAATATTGAAATTCTAAGATTGATAGTCATCCATGAATAATCAATATCATTTGATATCAGTGTAGACTCGAAAAGTGTTTTAATGAACTATATAGAAAGAAAATATTGAAATTTAAATGACGCAAAATCACTTTATTTAATTCAACAACTGTTTTATGACATTTTCACCATTTGTATTAGGAGTATTGGTTGTTATGTAATATTTTCAGTATATAGCGTTGCTTTTATTTATTTCTTTTATTTATGATAATTTCAAGCTGCCTTATACAGTTGCCGCTAGACTAGTGAAATTGATGTTATAAATTATTCAAATAATCAAAATAGAAGTTATATTGATTATATAACACGGTCGTTTCCCAAGCTGGTCAGTACTGGCGCCGATTATCCGTCGTTTCTTCAACTACTCTGACCCACATTGCAATTGATTGATCAGTGTAGAACTTTCATCCGCACTTAAGCACTGAATCGAGTTGGCAGAACCGTGCTATGAATCCTCTGGTGGATGTACGAATTATAATAAATCACAAAGAAAGTTGCTGAGTTAATTTTCATTTGACTTTAAATAACTGTCAAAACAAAATTAAACCTTCCCGTAAAATCTACTGACAAGAAATCTTCTGTTTCTAAAGTTGGAGCGGGTTAAACATTCCAACGAGATGTCATGTCGTTGGGACTTCGAGTCATCAATTTTCCACGTCAGCCATTCTCTTGTCCGGTTCGATGTCTGCAATACTCTGCTAGGCAATTCTCTTCGACAGCAGGACACGTGACTTCTTCCGCTGTCTTCCGGTGCCCACGACACATCACCGGGCTCGAGCGCATTCGGGTCGCTTCTCACTCAACTGCGACTGCTCCAACTCTTTGCTCCAAATCTCTTTTTTCAAGTAACGTACGGTTTATATGCATCTCGAGTAACTCTGACCACGCCTCCAGATTCATTAATATTAATTTTCCTCGACCTTGGATTGACAACAGCTGACCCTCGTTAATGGGTCAACTATTTAAAACAATATAACTTTTGTTTTTACATTCCTCTGTTACTCCACAATACGAATTAATTTTTGTATATGAAAATTTATTCCACATCAGCAAAGAATTCACTCTGCTTTTAGAAATCCATCCTTTCTCCAAACAATAATTTCTTGGCCTCGACAAATTCTTTTGTCCATTTTCCAAACAATCACCAATTGTCTACATTTCCAAATGACCCAAATATTGCCTGCGACCATTGGCTGTTCTTATCAAACCAAAACAATTTCAAATCGGCTAAAGGAATTTATCCGCATTTAACAAATATCTATGAAATCTTATTTTCCGAAACAACCGACTTCAAATCCCATTGTTTTACATTTTGGCTTTTAAATAATTTCCTGAGCAGTCAAGAAAACCATTCTTCATAATTATTTTCCTGACCTCATATCACAACCTTTTCATCTGAATGACTTCAACATTGCAGCCCTTCCATTGGTCCAATTCAATTTCACAGGAACCCTTTTCAATTCTATGTCACATTCCTTTCAACGACTACCAGAGACACTTAAATAGTGTCACAATTACACTTTAATGTTGGACAATAGGACATTAGGCCATGGTATTGCACTCAGTTTGAAAGTTGAAAATATGATAAATAATGAAACAAAATAGTTTTGCACAAATCGTTACCGTTTTTTGAGGAAACGAATTTGAGGATTTAAAAAAAATGGAGCGGTTAACTTTCATTTCGGTGACCAGTGAAAGCCTTACAGCCTTATAACCTTTCTACTTGAAATATACGCAGTTAATTGGTTTGAAAATAAAAGGAATAATAAATTCCATAACCAACAAATATGGATATCTTCAACTTGATCCAGAGAATAAAGCAACAATCGACCGAAATACAGAATGTTGCATTACAGCAGAATGCTTTTCCTTGCTTTCAGAAAATATTCTTTTCTCAATGTTGAAGAAGTCAGATGAATTGGCGGTGAGGGAAGAAACTATGAAAGATTTGTCCATTGGATAAGTAAACATCATACTTGATTAGGTATGCCAATTTACAAGACTAATTCTAAAATTTAATACAAATTACATCACAAAAAATATAAACAGAGATGTTTTTTTGTTTTTAAAGTAGGGAAGTAGCAAAAAAAAAAAAAGATTACAAAATTATATTTTCATCTATTCTGAAACGATACACTAGTGAAATTTTATTAATATTTCACAAAATGGACTTTGTGAACCTGTGGTGCTTGCAGAAGGTTTTTCCAATAATTAACTGGAAGAGGTTCTAATAAATGGAATGACATTGGAGTTGCCAAATGTAAAATGAAAATTCGAACTTTTTGTAATCGAATTCAACCCAAGAAAGGCAGTAAAGTCACCAAGGCACAATAGAAGTATGATCAGAAATACAGTAAATAATGATCGACTTTGCATTTAAATTTTAAAGATCAAAGTTGGCTGGAAAGTATGGAGCCGGAAGACTGTTCCACAAGCGAGAAGAGAAAATTTTAGCATAGAATATAACTTTACATCTAGCCTACAACTATAAATTGATGAGACCTTGTTGCCAATCTAGGCGTCTGTTGTGATCGGAACTGGTATAACCAGAAAAGTGATTCCTGTAGGCTATAACGGCAGAACAGGCTGATGCGAACCACAGAGAAGATTGTGGTTTCACCTGATATTTCTGGGAAGACACAAAAGCATCTATGTCGCCTTTAACAGGTGACATAGATGCTTTTGTGTCCAGTGACCATTTTTGACCAGTGAGGTTTCTTCTTGGTTGACACAAGAAGAAAGCTCACTGGCACAATTCTCAATAGGAAGGTTAAAAATATCAATCCATGAGGCGCTTCGAAAAAAGTCACAAATTGAATCCCAATCGGCATGCTGGTAACACAAAAAGGTTTTATGAATAGGAGGTTCGTGTCTAATAGATTATTGGAACAAAATATCAATAGATACTACAGCGTGATTAAAGATGTCAAGGGGACACTGTTGCGAAGCTCGATAAGAGCTAAGAGAGGAGGTAATCAAGTAAAAAATTATGCTGATCTGATTTATAGGGAAAACAAGTAGGGAAATCTACTATTTGACTAAGAGACTTGAGCAATGACAGAATTGATTGTTTGAATAACTGGCAAATATCAGTAACATTAGAAGGTTTAAGCAATTGATGTGATGGGCATTAAAATCATCAAACACAGAAATGTTGGCAGATGGATGAAGAGAAAGCACCGTTTCTATACTGTCAGAAATTTTGTCTAATATATTACAGTCCTGAAAAGAGGGAGGGTGATAAAGGAAAAAAGATAACTAACAGAGTGTAATAACGAAAGACGAAAGCATATGAAACAGTTGTTTGGAGATTCGAATGACAATTCTCTTGCCATTGGAAGATTATCCTGGATGTAAACACCAAGACCATGTATATGAATGCTGGTATCTTTTTTGGTAAAAAGGAAAATAACCTGGAACAGAGAATTCATCGATAATAATGGAAGAATTTAAATTGGTTTCACAAAGTGCAAAGATATCTGGAGACAGTTCTAAGACAAAAGATTATACACTGCAGAAGTCGGAACGGATACGACGAATATTAGAAAAAGAGAAGTTGAGGGATAGGTGATTTTTTGTTTACTGGTTTTCTCGTATTGCTATTCATTGTATCTTTCATAAGGAGATTTATTTTGCGGAGAAAAAGATAAAAGAAAAAGACAAACAATTATCAGTATATGTCGTCAATTGCAATACAAACTAGCCGGAACGTGGCTGAGACTAAAACATGATGTGGCTACAGGGTTGTTCACCGGAAATACATGCAGGGATACCTACCCATGGGTGATATGGCACTAAAATACCTCGATGTTATGCGACAGTTGATCAGAGCAGCCTCTCTAAGCTCTAGCAAAGAATTCGGCCTTAATACCAGTTGGACGCAGTACCCTCATAGTGAAAAGTTGCGGCCACCAGTCAGATCACCAAAAAAGTTAAGACAGTTAAATCATTATGACCTCGGAAGAAGAAAGAACCGGTGAACCATATCCTAAACAGGGAACAAGGGATAATCCTCTACTCCTATTTAATAAACATGGAATGAATACAGACCGGACGATAGGTAAACCTATCGACTCCTATTAACTTGATCAAAGCACAAGGGAACTTTGCGATTTTATCAAGACCCTAACTCTAGGAAGGTTGCCGAGTAAGACTGTAGATCTCATCTAGGCGATGGTGAATGATTATATTAATGGGGGAATTGGAAATATGGATCAGAGTGAGGGTGGTGTGCCCCTTATGACCACAACCTCTAGATAGGGAGCGAGATGCACCTTTCGAATCAAACGTAACGACAGGGTCAAGAACAAGCTTATAAGTTATCAATGACTTTTACTATTTACATTTCTTTTTCTTTTCATTCCCAGGCGAGTGGATAGCCTTCATTTCCAATCATCTTCCCTTATGTAGTAAGTTTAAGTCTTTTCTACAATGTCGGTAGTCACCAAAACTGTGTTAAAACCACTATTATTAGAGAAAACAATTTTTAACGATTTTTAATTGGTGGTAAAGTTAGAAAGTCAACTTCAAAAACTAAACTGAATCTCAAGATAATGCATATGAAAAAATAAAACGCATATGAATACGTTTATAATCAAATGGAATCACGCATTAATCACTTTAAATTCGTGTTCCATATTCAGAAAGAATCAGTTAAAAAATAGCATCTGCATTGATTATGTTATGAGGATTCTGTAAAAGATTTTGTAAAAATGTTTCATATTTCTATTAACTTGTTCAGAAAACTATGACTAGGCCTAAGAGTAAAATATATACTTCGTATACAAGTTTGCTTCTTTAACAAAACGTATAAATGAAAAGTCAGCTAAATCAAATCAGTGTACGTGAGATGACGAAGGACTGGACTGGTTGAACCAAGGCATGTAATCTGTCATGAAAATAGCGATAAAGTCTAGCAACATATTGTCTATGGGAAATGAACTGTAAGGTGGAAAACAATTCATCGCCCACACCTTTGAACTGGAGGCTGAAAAGTGAAAATTTGGCATCTCCAGTGCAGATGTGGCAGCAATGTACCATTATTGGTTTGATTTGGCTCTTGTAAAGATTTATATTAAAATAATGTTAATATGTGATTATTTTTTCCAAACAATGTAATACCAGATATCCATATGAAGTGAAGATAACAACGAACACTTTAAAAATCCATTACTGTAAAAGTACGAGTTTGTTCGCGTCTGAAGACATGATATTTAAAACAAAATTAGTAATCGGAAATGAAAAAATAGTTTCGATAAATGTAAATCTTGTGAGTTAGAATTATATGTTGAAAGAAATGCGTATATTTAAAAAAATTTTTATCTAAATCTGTAAAAATATATATCTGGGATTAGTTATGGTTTCGCGGTTTAAGTAGCATTACTATTAATCTGTACTGCACATTCAGTATGTGCCTTAAGCCTTCAGGAAGTGGACGATCTCCACAATTTATCTTTTGTCTCTGTTATAAGTCCCTGTTCTGCCATACATTTATATAAACTCGTTAAGTAGTTTACTAGCTGTTTTTCTTTGCTTTCCTTGCTTTTAATATATCCCATGAGTGTCACATTTTCCAAGACTTCTTTGTCAATTATATCTCTCAGAAATTTCAACTGTGTTTTAAGTTCAAGTGTCTTTTTTAATTCATTTCCCTGAAAACTTCCTCCTTCCTTACATCATTTTCAGCATCCTTCTGTAGAATCATGTTGCCACTGCACTTGCTTGATTTTGATTTCTCCAATTCGTAGCTTGTTGTATATTGCCCTGTGCCTCTTCTTAATATCCATAATTAGGTCTTCTTACAATTCTTCTTCCCAATTTCTACATTTTCTATATTGTCTCTGAATTTCTACAGTTTTCTTTCTGCGTCTGACATCAACACTGTATCATCTACGTTTCTTCGGTTATTAAGATTCTGCTCACTGATAGATCTTCTAGATCACTTCGCTGTAAACGTTGAATAAATCAGGAGAGAAGACACTTTCTTGTCTTAGGATCCTTTCTACTTCTGTGTATTTATTTTTCAGTTTAGACATTTCTTGATTTTTTTTAGTTTATTCATTTTTATCTGTATGCAAACATTTTCTTTCCAGTAAATATTCCGGATTATTCTGCCATCTCACTGTGTCTAAATATATATAAATATATATATATAAATACATATATAAATATATATATATATAAATATATAGTAACCATTCAGGATATGCTTGAGGTTAGCAATCTTCCTATGTTCAAAGTATCGGCTGAAGCTTCCACAATTTGATGTTGACTATCGTGAGTAGGACGCTGTATACTGCCTTTATCAATGAAATTATCCTGTCTAAACCGATCTGTTTGATCTCACACTATATCAGTTTTGGTTCTTTGATGTTGTTCCACTTAGTCCATGCTCCTTGTTTTAAATGTCAGACAGCTGTAGCGAGATATTTACTCTCCTCAATGCGATCAGACAACTGCATGAGAGTGCTGAAAAGTTAATGTCTCAATCAAGAAGTCATTCCCAAAAGTTTAGTCATTTGGTCAAATTTTGGGAAGTAGATTAGATCTTTTAAGCACACTCTTGTACATTATCAATCATGGTTGCAAAATAGCATTAAATTTATTACTTTTAGTCCATGCATTAATATATATATATATATATATATATATATATATATACAAACACACACACACACATATATATATCGGAGTGTCTGCAACACACACATATATATATATATATATATATATGAAGTTCTGCAAATTGACAGTTATTAACTGAATTTTATTGGGAAATTTTTTGCTTTTTAATGTTCGATCTATGTTAGATGTGATTTATTATTAAATTAAGTGCATTGACAAGAAACAAAAATTTTATTGTTATGGCTCTACAAAACTTCCATGCTTTTTACCGTCAGATTGGAATAGAATTAAAGTTGTATAAAACAATACATAAAAATAAGAACGATTGAAAATTGATAATTTCGTTTAATTATCTGAGTCTTCGAGACTGCTGACAAAAATCAAAGCAGTACTTTAATGAAAAACGCGAAAATTTCAGCTTCGACCGAATTTGTACATGAAGCCCTTTTGCTGGCTTACTAATGTTAAACTATCAGTAGATTAGTGGAAGTACTCCAATGATTCACGCAGAAGAGAAGTTAAGTATGTTAAGACCTAATCTAATCTTTTCTAAAAGTAAAAAAATAGCATTGCAAATCTATTCCACTATTCACAGTTGTCTGAATAAAAAGAATAGAAATTAAAAAGAAATCAAAGATAATAATATTTCTTTCCTTTCAGCACAAAGTAAAATATTCCAAAGATGTTTGGCTGAGAAATGCCTCTATTTTTCTAACAGTCACTTGTAATCAGATCTTCTGATATAGCCTTTCTAAATGGAGAGAAACTAGTTTTAAACTGACTTAAAGATCCAGTTCCCTATTCTGTTTGAAAGTGGAACTTTACATGTTACTACCTTTTTACAATTTAAACAGTTATTTAATTTATTGGCTTTAACACTTTTCACTTGGGAGTTCTGTCGTGGAAAGTTTTTTTTTTTTTTTTTTTCTTTTTTTTTTTTTTTTACAAGAAAACTTCTGGCTACATGTCAAACGGAATCGTTTAAAACCCATTATGTGAGTTTGTTCGGAATTACAAACGACACAAAACAAATACAGCTTTATCTTTTCCATGCCTTTAAAATCTAACACAAAGTGGCTCATTTTTAGATTACTAAGTAGCAAAAAATACAGTATCGCTGGCTTGTACAGTGGAGGCGATCGACAATAAAAGAATAAATAAATAAAATTAAAAAAAAAAAAAAACTCTTTAAAATTATTCGCTAATTTATTCTCTCTATGCGAGTGGTTCACAACCTATTTCTGGTCATGCCCCACCTCTAAAACCCACTATGACATATAATTCTTATTATTCAAAATTGAATTCCTATTCACGTGGAGGGGGCCTAAACAGGCTTCCAAAGAACATATCATCCATGAAAGAGACAAATAAAAGAATGAAATGACAGCTGAAGTACTGAGGAAGAAATTGTTAAAAATAATATATATATATATATATATATATATATATATATATATATACACAACATACGTAATTACACATGTACATACATGCACACTAATATTTTATGTATGCATATCTTGCGGGCGATGCTGGTCGAGTGTTTAGGTGGAAGACACGTGTCTCCTGGTACATTTATCGCACAACAAAAATGACAGACTCGGTATGTGAGTCCAGATAATAAATAATAAAAAGCAACGAGAAAACTATATATGAAATAAACTTTAAGTGTGTATTAACAAAACAAAGGTATACATAAATAATAGAATAGTGTTGCGTGTTACAAAACAATGGACATGAAAGAAGAAAACATTTAAGCTAGTTAGGGTGTTTGTGTAGAAGTAAGTGCAAAAAGAGTTGGTGATAGACACATGTGTATATATGCATGTGTGTAAGAGAGTTCAAAACTCAACAGAGGACCACTGGAAGCGAACGCGCCTCAGCGGTAGCATTCTTATCTACGTGTGACGTACATCTGAAAGCTAGAGAAAACAAATGGAGAGAGAGAGAGAGGACAGTATGTCATTGCTTATTTATAGACTTAGGGAGCGTCTCCTAACGGCGTTTTTTTTTCTTTTTAGGAAAGTGGGGTAACTCCACACATACTGTAATTCATCGTTCCTATTAACTCGCACATACACTCATACTCATACAATCACTGAAAAAAATTCAGCGTTAAAAACTCATTCTTGAATTGTCCCCCTTAAAAATAAAATTCTTCCATGTGGGACGTGCGCCCCACGTTGAGAACCACGGCTCTTAGGCAGATTATAGTAATTACAGAGGACACATTCGCCTGGTTTTAAAACCATATTTTTTTTACCTTTTTTAAGTACATCGAAATCTCAAACGATCAGTCCTGATAATCAAACGATAAGTTTTGTATTATAGTCCACTAGCCATTACGCGAGATAGAAAATTCCTGCGGGATATTCAAAAATGGTGTCATTTTTTGTTGTACTCGTAAAAAATGTTGTACAAAATAAATACCACAATGAGTGGTGGCATACACAATTAAATAATTAGCGGAAAGTAAGCCCAATTACACATTAAATTATTGTAAAGCAAAGGAAAATGAGAAAGGTGTTGTGACTTACAAACCTGTGGAAAAAAGACTCCAGAGATAGAGAGAAATATAGTCTTTTCAAAAGCTCAGACGAAAACTAATACTGCCAGTGGTTTACATCTTAGCACTGTATGAGTTGAGAAACAAAGTCTAGAGTAAGTACCTCCACTAACTCGCTGAAAAAGAGCATGATGAAAAAAGGCCCCAAAATTAATAAAAACAAAGTCAAAATATTTCTGTCATTATTGGGAAATTAATAAAATAATATTTTTTTAATCCATCCTAGCATGTTCGAAATTTTGGATATTTTTTTTTTTTTTTTTTGTTTGCGTTGACGGTCGGCAAAAAATTATTATTTTGGGGGGCGGTAAAAAACACATTGATTTAGAAATTCTTTAAAAAAATCAAATAATTGTTGCATTTTAATTAAACTTTCAGAACTTATTCACAAATGAATGAAATTATTTTTGATTTTTTTTATATATGTCCTCCCTCCCCTCTACATAATTTAATGAAATTTCAAGAAATTAAATTTGATTGAAAATTTTGTTTTATTAGTTAAATGTAAGATTCCTTGGAGAATGTAAATCAGCAATTTTTTTCAAACTGCTACTCATTTCCCGAAAATCTGCTCCGAATCATAAATAAACAAAAATGCAGAATTTACAAGAATTGTTTTCATTTTTTATTTAATTTTAATTATTTTTTTTTTAACTTTAATTATAATAATTTATAAAGTTTCAAATCTTTTAAAATTCTGCATTACTTTGATATTGGTGATATTGTTATTAAGTGAAAACTATATTTAGTAATCAAAAATTGAAAAGCTTAATACAAATGCACCAAGATTTTTAAAACAACTTTATTTTTTTTATGTGCATAAATGTGCCCATTTTGAAAATATAGGCGACCATATACGACATTATCAGAAAATAAGAGCGATGACTATAGCAAATTTAAAATCAACATTCCTAAAATTAGATTACGGTGAATATTTTATAGATTACTGAGTACTTAAAATATATATATAAGAAAGGCGCTCACTCGTCATTTTCTTAAATTACGTTTTACAGATAAAGTCTCCGTAAAATCACAATAAACCTGTCATCACTTGTCATCGCTCATCAATCACATAAATATGGCTACTGCTGGTTAAAAATACAACCACTGTTTGTTTTAAAAATACATGTCTGTGTTACTTAAACTTAAAATAAATAATATTTGTTTCAAATCATATTAATTATGCTTTATGCCATTAATATTCCTCAAATAAAATTTCAAAAAAGTATATTCTATTTTTGGAAGATTTTTTTCGTACAGAGAATTACATTGCAATGAAAGACACTAAAAAGGGGCGCTAATCAGCCATTTTAGAAAAAAAAAACCCATTCCAATCAATATAATTTCTGTTTGAAATATACCAGAGGATATTGCATACTGGAAATAGTAAGTAAATTTAATCAATTAAAGCTAAAATGAAAGCTTCAAGAAAGCTTTTTTTATTCAAGAAAATTCATTTTAAACCTAAGTTATCGTCTAGAATATATGATGAACTAGAACAATATTTTTTCGTGTGACAATGACAATAACTCGCTGATACATAGCGAACATATGGCAGTGAGTGTAATGACAACTTCATCAGAAGTCATTTTGCGCAAAAAGAGAATCACAGGCAGTCTACATTGAATCTTCATTTTATATTTTCTGGTAAATAGGGAAACAAAATCAAAACTAAACTTTTGTCTGAATGTAAAGGTCACCGAAGTAAACGTAAATTGGATCAAAAAGCCTTCCCACACAAAACAAAATTGAGTCATCGATATCCAATATGAATTACATATTGCATAAATACTGTCTATCCAATTAATCAATTATCTATCTATAATTCTCAAAATGTGTGTGTGTGTGTGTGTGTGTGTCTGTGTGTCTGTATGTGTGTGTGTGATTGGATGCTGTTTATGCATTTCCACAGTTTCATCCGATTTCTATGATTTTTTTTTTGTAGGATAGATAATTCTTCAGTGCCTGTTTTCAGTTCAAATTGTTGGCGACAATGGATCCTAGAATATATGATGAACTAGAGCAATCATTGAACTCTCAGCAACGTTTTATTATTTACTAAGTTCTTTCATAAAAACTTTAATAAAATAAATAGTTTAAATCATTACAATAATATTATTTGTTATTATACAGTTAAATTTATATAATTAATATAATTAATTATATAAATTATAAATAATTATTATCAATATTATAATTAATATAATTATAAATAATAATTATAATTATAAGGATTTAACATATCTGTGAAGAGAACCTGAAAATGTAAATTATGTCTATAATTCTCAAAATGTGTGTGTGTGTGTGTGTGTGTGTGTGTGTGTGTGTGTGTGTGTGTGTGTGTGTGTGTTTGTGTGTATGTCTGTGTGTCTGTATGTGTGTGTGTGAACGGATGTTGTTTATGCGTTTCCATAGTTTTCATCCGATTTCGATGAAAATTTTTTTTGTTTGTTTGATAGATAATTCTTCACTGTCGGTTTTGAGTCCAAATTGGCTGGAAAAAATTACAACGTTGAAGGTGAAAAATCGAAAAAATGATTTTTTACACTTTGGGCAAAAATCAAAGGCAAAATTTAATGCCTGTAAAAAACAGCGTACAGTCAACTTAGAAAGTTGAAATGCAAAAGATGCGCAATTAAGAGACGCGTATGTAGCATTTTCAGAAGTGTTCAATGCGCGACTGTACGAGGCAACAAGCATGAAAAATGACATTTTTTTGGAGGGGGTGTGATGATGCCACAAGCAAGATAACTTTTGTCAAGGACATACTATTTTTGTCATTTTTCCTGTGAAACAACCGCTCAATTGTAGCGAACCTAAAATAAGTTTTACCGGTGCAAAACATCAGTATGTGCCACGTTACCTCAACGTTAAGGCAACATTCTGCCTGCATACGAGTAAACCCACTCATTCTGCAACTCTATGTGACCATTTACCAAGTTTTGGTTGTTCATATTCACTCAGTTTCATTCGCCTAATACATTTCCTAATATTACTTTCTCATACACAACCTTCCAATTCTAGCTCATGCTGTGTGGGCGTGGTTCACACCTCCACACGTTGCCTATCTGTTGCTGCTGACCTTGATAATTAGCGTGTGCAGCAAAGCGTGTACGAGTGGCCCTGCAACACGCGCCGTTTCACACGCATATGCATGACCTGCGGAACGCGACACCTGTTCGAGTTGTCCATTGGCTGCACGAAGCCTCTTTACACGTCTAATCAAATGTCGCCGTGTCATACTGATAGTCTGTGCACTCCTAAGATCATTGCTACCGCTTAATTCCCCAATTCCGCTTCTACTTCTGTACGTCCAGCTCTGCCTACACATTCCTCTTCTCTTGGCTAATCATTCTCAAGTGAGGTTACCTTTTACGTTGCATAAAACCTACTACTACAGTTTTAAGTTTTGCTTTCATTGTCGTTTATAGGCATTCCCAATTTAAATTTTTTTATTGTCCTGCCATTTTTTGCATTGCATTCATCGTAGTAATAAGTAAGCTTGCTTTTTTTATTAATCAACATTAATTTTTCCAACCTCTCCTAAATTTATTCGCGCTTAGTGATCCCTGTGGCTTTACAGCGTTCTCTTCTGGTATTTGTCCACGCATTCCATTTGACAATTCATACTTGCCTAAGACATGCCACCAAATGTGAATAAGAGATAATCGTCTTTAGAATGTTCAGTTCGCCTGTCTCAAAATGCCTCTCGAGATGCTTTATTCAGAGCCACGAAGATCAACGTAGCCATCGGCTTTCCAGAAGAGAATACCTGAACGCTTCTGCGCGCGAGGCTGAAAATGATGATCAAAGGACCCAACGGCTGAGGAGAAACGCCTATTCAACTACTGCTGCGTGTGAGGCTGAAACAAGATTGAGAACGCAAAAATGGCCTTTTTCAGGAACCCCCTTCAAATTGTTACCCCCCCACACACACACACACACACACATACCATTTGGGGATGTGCCTCAGTTGCACCCAATTGTTCTTATTAATATTGATTTTCGGGTGGGCTGACTTTAAACTTAAACTGCTCCAATTGAACGGCAAACACCCAGTCGAAGACGGGTTCTACTGCTAGTTCTCAGTATAATTTAGCCTCTGTTTGAACTATCAAATTCTTATAGTCAGACAAGTTTGTACATTTCTGACCTCCGATGGATTGTACTTTTCTTGTCTTTTTGTAGCGTGTGGTTTCAATCAATTTCTACGGATAGATATTTAACGCGGGGCTTAAAAAGCAAATTTACCGTCACGATTTGTGAAAATCTGCCGGTTGGCAAATTGATTGAAACCACACGCTACCGCCAACGGGCAGATTTTCACAAATCGTGACGGTAAATTTGCTTTTTAAGTCCCGCGCTAAATATCTATTAAAATGTTCCCAAATCGTCATATTTCCGTGTAAATGTACATGCTGAACTCGAAATAACAATTAAGCTTTGATAAAACCTACTGTTTTGGAGTTATTGACAATAAAAGTTCGGATTCAGTCGCGTTCAGCCACGGCCACCTATAGAAAAGGCATGTTTCATTAGGGGGAACGAAAAAATGTGACGTCATCATATTGAATCCGACTTTCAAGAAGCGTGTCGTTTGTTTTTTTTATCAGATATTTTACGGCGGTATTTTTAAATTATTTATTAATATTTTCTTTTAAATATTAAATTAATTTAAAACAAAAACAATGCCTTATAGATGTGTTGTACCAAATTGCAAAGGGAATTATAAAAACGGCCCTAAAGTACATGTATTTTCTTTCCTTAAGATAATTATCTGATGTTTGGATTCGTACAATTTTTCACCTACTAACTTCAGCAGAGTTAGTATTTTTGTATTAAAAATAAGTAAATTTTATTGAAATTTAAATGATAAAATTAATACCATGTCTTTGTAATTCATAACATATAATTAAGATAGGTACCTACACCAGATCGCTAAAAAAGAGCATAGCATGATGAAAAAGACACCAAACTTGACGAAAACAAAATTGTATCTTCTAAATGTTTATGTTATTATTAAGAGGAAAGACCAAAGTATTTTGGGGGTATTTTTGAACATTTTTTAATCGTTCCTAGCACGTCCAAAATTTTCGTTAAAAATCTTGTTTTTTTTTTTTGAGTCGGCAAAATTGACAGATAATCGATTATGGCACCCATTTTTTTTCTTTTTATAAAA
The DNA here is from genome assembly GCA_963932145.1 of Acanthosepion lycidas. NCBI lineage: Eukaryota > Metazoa > Mollusca > Cephalopoda > Sepiida > Sepiidae > Acanthosepion > Acanthosepion lycidas. The sequence continues at coordinate 68,161,390 of OZ010578.1, forward strand.
AAGATGAAAATCTTACTTTGAAATTCTTTTTAAAATCAATTATCTTTTTTTCAAAACTTATTTTAAGAAAATGAGAAAATATAATGTTTATTTAAAATATTTTGAACCAAAGTTGACTTAGCTTCTGCGCCGAAAAGATGTAATTTGAAAATAAAACAAAGCAGGTCATAACCTTTCGCGTCACTTGACAGGTGATTAATGACATATTGACGGATTTACGTGATCATAATTTGTTCTACGGAAGGCGAAAAGTGAAGTTATTTAGATTTAAGTGAACAAATTATTTACCTTGTTACTTTTAAGAAAAACTTTCAGCGCTGTAACTTTTTTTTTGTACTTAACTTTCACCTTTACGTTTACGATGCTTTATGGAAAATATATTATAAAGAAATTAGACTGTTGTGAGTGATATTAAATTTCATATTTCATAAGAAAGGGATCTAATTAATTTATAGGTACCTTTCTTATGAAATTTTATCAGAAGTGTACATAAAATACTATAATTTTATGTACATTTATTACATTTTACTGTGTTATTTGTATTTCCATTCATTTTATTATTAATTTTGATATTTCATTTATGGAAAAATGTCATAACTAAGATTAATATAAAAATAAGATCATATAAATTTCATAAGATGATACTGATACTTGTAGGTACCCTTCTCAGTTGAAATTGAAAAATCAAATTAACTTCTCCACACGTGTTTCGCAAAAATAAAAGACCTTAACAGCGGAGAACAATGCTTAACTCAAATGACGCAACTTAATTGTATTCTGCTTGGTCTTCCGTACTTTATAATTACAGCCCGATTATAAACACAAAATTAGATTTTTTTAATTACTGCGGATCTTCTGATTAGTCAAAATGATGCAATTTACAACGCGCTAAAAAAAGATCTATCTCATAAGGACACTGAGGAAACCCGATGCGACTTTCAACTAATTTTATAATATTTTAACAACTTAAATGTAAAAATCTATTATAATTAAAGAAATAACAAATAATTGTATTAAAAATTCATTTTTCATCGAAAAAATTTTTGCTTTCAGAAAATATTGTCCATATTCATAAAAACAACTAAAAGCAAATAAAAGCATTTAGAATTAAATAATATCTTTGTTTTGTTGAGTTTTGTATGTTACAATTCAGGGCTGATTTTCAGGTAGGATGGATCCAATTAAAAAAAAACAAAAAAAACATGATTTGCATTTCTCAAAACCTTGTGCGTTTAACTATTGTAATCACTAAATCTGATGCGATCGAATTTCTAGCGTTTTCATAAAATTAGTTAGGGGGATAATAAATATAAAAAAAAATATTTCTGCCATGACTTTAATAAAAAAAAAAAAAACTTATTATAATTTCGATCATCTGTGAACAGTTTCTAAAAGTTTCTATTTCTTTTTTTTTTTTTAAGCGTTTCACCCCAAGCAAGGCGGGAAGCCACTAGGACGCAAGGGGTTACAGAAGATTTGGAGCAAGATCAGATAGGAGTGATAGAGGAAAGGATGAGGAGAAGGATAGTGGATAGATCAAGGCAACTGGAGATGTCGATTAACATTACATTTGAATAGCTGGAGATTATAGCTCTCTGGGAAACTGGAATAGGGGAGGGAGTTCCACAGGCGAGAGGTGCGAGACATGAAGCTATTGGAGTAGAAGAGACAGCTACATTTAGTAGTTTCGACAGTGAAAGGGTGAGAGCGGGATGCCAGCCTCGTAGGGCGCTTGAATTCATGAAGTCTGAGAACCAGCGAATGCAGCTCCTCGGAGCAATTACCATGAAAGTATTTGTAAAAAAGACAGAGAGAGGTGACGGCACGTCTGTGAGAGAGCGACTGTAAACGAGATGCCAGAACAGTGCCAATTATATTGCATATCCGCCTCTGGAGCTTATCAAGACCCCTGAGGCAAACAGAAGGGGCTCCAGACCATATATGGCAGCAATACTCCATGCAAGGGCGATTGTTGATTTGTAGATTTGAAGGATCGATTCCGGGGAGAAAAATTTCCTGGCGCGGCACAGGGAGCCAACTTTCCTTGCGGTGGACGAAGCAATTGACTCAATGTATTTGTTCCATCTCAGGTCAGCCGTCAACGTGAGACCGTCAAGGAGATGCTCTCGAGAAGTTGAGCGTCAGACATTCTAATGGAGGGAAGGGAAGGATCTCTGTGATGATTAATAGAGAACAGTTTTGTTTTTGAGGCATTAAAGTTCACCAGCTAATTCCTGCCCCAGTTCACAATCGATTGGAGGTTCTTTTCGAGAGGCACAGCCAGGTTAGATTTGTTTTTGAGGCAGGAGTAAATTGTGGTGTCATCCGTGTAGATGCCAACTTAGGAATCTATGTCGTCAGGAAGGTTGTTGATGAAAATAAGGAATAGAGTGGCCTTGAGGGACGCCTGCGTTCGTGGGATAGGAACTGGAGGAGTATCCGTTGAGAACGACCTTCAATTCACGGTTTGACAGAAGTGATTGTATTAGGTCAAACAATCGACCCGTAATGCCATAACCCTGGAGCTTGCGAAGAAGGCCGGCATGCCAAACCCTATCAATCGCTTTGGAGATGTCTAGGGCCACGGCACGACCTTCCCCGTTATTTTGAAGAGCTTGGTAGACAGTTTCAGTGATGGCCGTAAGCACATCAGCTGTAGATCGTGCAAAACAGAAGCCATATTGCTTGTCTGATCCAATATTTTTATTTTTGCAAGATTTTCCAAATTATTGTTTGTCATACAAAAAAAAAACATGCTAAAAATTGTCTATGTTATTTTACTAGTTCCGGTGATACAAAGAGAAACAAGTTGGTCTTTCCTCTTAATAATAACATGAACATTTAGACAATAAAATTTTGTTTTCGTCAAGTTTGGCGTCTTTTTCATCATGCTCTGCTCTTTTTGAGTAATCTCATGGAGGTACCTAAGTTTAGACATAAATCTAGCGAGAAAGTTTAGACATTCATTCTCATACGTGTTGTTTTTAAAATCTAAAACCTCATTTTTTTTAAAAATAAACTTTAAAGAAATTTTTGATGTAAATTCATAAACGAATCTTTTTAGGCATAAAATATAATTCTAATAATTTAACAATTTTTTAGAATTATTTTATTCATAAAAATGTTTTTATTTATCATTTTAAATTAAAAAATGAATAAACATTAAAAATTCTCTTATTTGTACATAGCTTCGTCACTAATAATCTTTTGTTGAATTCTCTTCACTTTTCCTAAAATTATTAATGCTTCATATTACTGTAGATTTTTGCTGATTGTTTTTCTTAGATTTTCACAAGAATTTAAAATAGGTTTGGTTTTTAAAATCTTTTTAGGTATGTGAACTACATTTTCGACCGGAGGACATAAGGAGAGAATCGTCATCTTTTGACAAAAAAACAACTGTAACAATTGCAGTTAAACTAAAAAAAATATATCTTCGTGATGGTGCTATTCCTAGAATTTTCCCAAACTGTCCCTCATATTTATCTTCATTGAATACTTCTAGAGAGTCACCAGATTCCAGGAGAATCCGACTAGAGAATTCTGCTCTTAAAAGTGCTTTAAATCAAAGTATTAATGATGACTTAGCATATAAAATGCAGAAGAAATTCCATATTAATGAGCTAGAAGGGAAATTAAATTTCCTTGATAGAAATTACTGGAGTTTTGTTAGGCAGCAAGAGACACTTATTATATTCAGCATCATCAAATCCCCATATCCAAAAATCAATCTGTCTCTTGTAATTGAATCTGATTTTGCAGTACGGACGGTGTTTTGTAGAGATGTGGAAATGCATTCAATAGGGGACTATAAGATTCCTATATATGTAACGGATCAAAATACTCTTGAAATTCTGATAGAAAACATGAAGAAAATGGACACAGAACAACAGCAAACTGAACCACAAAATATGATTTTTATATTAAAATTGGTAATGTCATTTCTACTATTGGTGCAAGAAGAATCAAACAAACATTTTAATACAATTAAATTTATATATGAGCAGCTAAATTTAATGACACAAAATAAGCTTTATTATTCAACAGAAATGATATTTTCTTCATTGTTATATAACCGGTCCCCTAAAGGGTACAGATTGTTAAGAGACAGCAAAAATATAATTTTACCTAGCTATTCAACCATTAAAAGACTAACATTATCAACATATATGAATCCTTTGATTAAGCAACATGATAACAATTTTCTTATGTATATTAAAAAATAAATTTAAGCTCCTAGTGCAAAAGGACATCACAGTATCTTTACTTGTTGATGAAATACATCTAAAACCTTATTTAGATTATAATTGTGGTAATATTGTTGGCTTATCTGACAACAGCAGTGAAGCTGCAACAAGTGTGTTTTTGCTTTCATGTTTAGCAGTGTATTCTCACAAAAGATGTTGTGCATGTTATGCCAACTAAATATCTAACATAGTTAAATGTATAATAATTGGTTTAGAGGAGATAGGCTTTCAAGTATTATCAATCATAACAGATAATAATGCTATAAATAAAAAAGTTATTTCTTTTGCAGTCCTCCAAAGCTTTTCATTGTATATCCACAACCAGTTATAAAGTCTTGACCCCTTTTCTTCCTTTTTGATTCCATCCATATATTAAACTGCATTATAAATTATTGGCTTGGTCAAAAAGATGTAAATAAATGCATGCTGTTCCCCAAATTTTGTCATAATGGAAATCATGAATTAGATAGTATCCAAAGTGCCCCATTTTCTACCTTACAGAAACTTCATGCCTTAGAATCTCAGTCAATTTTGAAATATTGTTATAAATTGACTTGAAAGGCACTTTCTCCTACTAATCTTGAAAGGCAAAATGTTAATTTAGTTCTGCAAATTTTTAATGAATACACTATTCAAGGATTATTGACCTTAGGAAAACAGAAATATTTACCTAATTTTGCAGAAGTTGCAGAATATATAAACATATTTTATATTTGGTGGACATTAATGAATGTTAAAACGCCATATAAAGGTTTTCAGCTTATAAATAAATACTGCAATCCATTTAGAATGAAGGAAGAAAATTTTAGATTTCTCTCTGTATTCTGTAACTGGTTAGAACCTTGGATAGTATTTCTGGAAGAAATGGCAAATTAACAAAGGAAGCCTTCACTATGCATTTCTAGAACTGACTAAGTATTGCATAGAAGAACTGAAAATGTTACCAGGCAAATTTGAAACTGATCACCTTGAGGCAAGGTTTGGTCAATACCGGCAACTTAGTGGGGATGAGTATAATATCTCGATACGGCGTTTGAGTGTGAAAAAAATTTAGAATGCAATCGGTTTTAAAATTGAGCTTACCATTTAATCAGCAATGCATTAAAATTGATTTAAAGGGTTTACAAGAACCAAACTCAGATTAAGTGACAGAGGAGGAAAAGTTAGATATGTATAAATTAGGTCCCTTCTCTTTTTCGTGAGAAAACAGCGTAATGAAAAAGGCCACAAACTTAACGAAAATAAATGTTTATTGTCAAAATGTTTATGTTATTATTAAGATGAAAGACCAAAGTATTTTTAATGATTTTTTGAAATTTTTTAATCCTTTCTAACACGTTCAAAATTTTGGTTAAAGACTTCTTTTGTTTACGTCATCGCGGTGGCAGAAAATAACATTGTTTTCTTTGCGCTTTTTTCTGTTAAAAACACATTGATTTGGAAATTCTTGTAAAAATCAAGTAATTGTTCGATTTTAATGAAATTTTCAAGACTTATTCACAAATGAATAAAATTATTTTTGAAATGTTTTTTTTACTTAATTTCACGAAATTTTACACAAAACCTTTCTATTTCCTGAATTTTTTTTTTGTTAAAAGTAGGAGTCCTTGGAGAATGCAAATCACCTACTTTTTTTTTCAAATTTGAGCTATCTAACTGAAAATCTGCTCTGAATTAAAAAAATAAGACATTACTTAATTAGAAAAGCTTTTAATTGCTTTTGTAAATAAGTAATATTAAGGACATTATTGTCTAAAGAAATTTTTTCTGATGAATAATGAAGTTTTTCAAGAATTTTTTCATTTCTTTAAAAATTTTAATTATAATTATTTATAATAGTTTAAAATCGTGTAAAATTCTGTATTGGGCTATTTTCTGGGTGTGATATATTAATTAAATGGAAACAAAATTTACAAATCCAAAATTGAAAAGATTAATCAACTTAGTTGTGCTATTCTATTTTTAAAATAATTTTTTTATTTTGTATTGTTTTACTTAATACGTTCATTATTTTCATGACTGAAATTGTCATTATTATGATCTAAAAGTTTTGTCCCTTTATTATGTCGCTTCAGTTACGTTTCAACGGGTTTTTAGAATTTCTATCCAGCTTTAAAAGTTTAAAACTTAAACGGAGTTTTACTTTTTTCAATTACTATTTCGCTAAATATTTTTATTTTATGTATTTACATTAGTGTGGGACATACTCCAATTGAGTAATCATGGTATTTCATTTGTTATTAAATTATAAAATTAATTGAAGAAAATTTTATAGTATTTTAAATTTTTTTATTTTTGCATCTTCGAAAGGTAAATAAAAGTCAATAAAATATTAAGTAATTGCGGAAAATATGTTCATTTGTAAAAATTACTAGGTAGTTAAAAACCAAAAATATGCGTTCACTTAGATTTCTGACAATTGGGTCATCCATAGTAGCTGTCATCGCTTCGTCTATCAGCAGTCCATCAAACGTTGGATCAGATAAACAGGACTAATCGTTAATAATTGGTTGTATATTATTTTTTTATGTTATAAGTAAGTAATATTTATTTCAAATCAGATTAATTTAACTTTAAATTTTCTAATTTTACTAAAATAACGTGTCAGAAATATATATTTATTTTTTTGAAAGAATTTTAAAATAGAAAAACTTGTTTTATTTACAAGTTTCTTAAAATTAAGAAAATGGCCACTTTTAAGAAAATTCTAAAAAATCAAAATTAAATTTGACATTCCAATCTATATAATTTCTATCTGAAATACTCCAGAATATTTTACTTAATGGAAATAATAAATTTAATTATTAAACTTTCAATTAAAGCTAAAATTAAATCATCAAGAAAGATTTTTCATTTTTAAAATTTAATTTTAAACCTTAGGTATCGAAAATTTATGCCGAAAAAGTGAAGGAACCTAGTATAAATATAGGATTGATGTTAAAGAGGATGATGTTAATAATTGTAAAGAAGTTCTATCTGTAATACTATACTTAGGTTATTGCTGTAATGTAGTTTTTAAGAAAATTAAATGCAATTAAGATAAAAACACGCAAAGATTTAATATCTGGAAGTGTAAGAGATAATGTGGAAGAAATACCTGAAATAAGCAGCTATTTTCAGGGGATTAATAGAGGTTCTCTCTTGTATCCTAATGATAAAACTATAAATTTTGTTCTTTATAATTATGTAATCATTGATAAGCTGATAAAAAATCATTCTTTTCTTCATTCAGTAAATCAAAGAAAATTAGCCATGCATATAACATTGAATGTTTTGGTAGATTATGAGCTCCTTTTTGATGTTGACACTTGTGATGAGGGTCACAATATAGAAAAAATACAAAGAATGTTTGTCTGGAGCTCTACAAATGCTCTTTTAAATAATTTTTGTTCTAGGAAAAATAATAATATTACAAGTAACAAGTTAAGCAAAAAAAGAAAACTTCAAACATTTAGCTAAATTTTGTATCAGTAACCTATTTTTCTGAAAGTATTATTTGATTTTTAAATCTATTTATTGTTTGTATCTAATTTATTTGCTTGTTTGTATTTATTTGTTTCTTATTTATGTTTAATTGTTTTATTTATTCATCATAATTATTTTATTTATTTATCATTTAATTATAATTTGTTTATTTAATTATTGTTTGTTCCCTAATTCATAATCCAGTTGTTACTGTATTTGAGTCATAATGATTACAAAATTGTAACTTTACAGAATAATTAAAATTGAAATAAAAACATGCAAATTAAAACAATGCTGATTATGATTTATAAAAAATTTTCAAACGTGAAACAATTAAAATTATGAACGAATTTCACTCTTAAAATTTTCTGTCTGTAACCTACTTTTTCTATTTGAATTTTAAATCTCTTTTTGTATCAAATTTATTGATTTTATTGTATTTAGTTTATTTGTTTTTTATTTATCATTTACTTGTAATTTGCTCATCTGTTTATTTAATTGTTTGTTTGTTTCCTAATTCATAATTGAGTTGTTAAGAATAATAATCATTAATAATTACGATAATTACTAAAATTAAGATAAAAACATGCAAATTAAAACAATACTGATTATGATTAAAAAATGTTTTCAAATTTGAAACAAATAAAATAAATAATCAACAAATTTCAGTCTTTAAAATTTAACATGATGTTTAATTTCTTTACTTTAACAAAACATTCAGCAGCAACTTTTTTTTTTTTTTTTTCTTATCGGTTATTTTTTAAAAATTAATATTAAATAAATTTCTGTATAAAATCCAATTCTGTTTCTTTTAGATGTATTTTTAAAAAGTTTTCTAAAACCAATGTTTTCTTACAATTATTCGCTACATTATGATTACTGTTTCACTGCATGGACTACTTTTGTGGCGTCACGTCACTATCGAGCAGGCCTTCTCTATTTGTGGCTGTGGTTCAGCCGTCAGCCATTAGTGGCCTTGTTTAACTACATTCACTGCGGAACATTTTGCGCGCGGGAACTTAATTAACGGCCTTTTTACTGCTCTTAACTGATCTTACTCGTCTAAATTACTGCGCACTTAAGTTGTGTCGGAAAGCGATGACAAGTGTTGTTTTTTCAACTGTTGTTTTTTTATAATAAATCTTACTTTTTAAATTAAAAAAACAAAACAAATTAAATAATAAACTAAAGCTTTTCTTTTAAATTAAAAATAAAACAAATAATAACTAATGCGCAAAGTTTGCACGAACTTTGAAAAGAGCATGATTATCTCTATCTATAAAAGGCAGGATGTGTGTGTGTAACGAATGCACGGCCGCAATTTTCGATGCATTTGCACCAAAATTTACATGCACATGCTCCAAATTAGCGGGAAGGCCAAGACCGACTTTGCATTTCCCAGCTTCCATCGATAGTGGAAATAATCGATTTTTTTTCATGCTTCTACGGCAGTTCTCGTGTAGTTTGCGGCCATTTTCTACTGGCCAGAGTGAGAGCCTATAGCTGGCTGCCACGAATAGGCAGGAAGATTCTATTGGCCAGCGTGAGAGCCAACAGCTGACTGACACGAATGTTAACTAGCATGCTAGCATGCAAAAAAAACTCGATAGCTGCATTCGTCACAAGTGGGAAAAATTTAAATCTGCATGGCACTTTACTCCAATTGGCTCATTCGCTTGCTTAAACTCAACGTTAATTCTGATTCCGCAGAACTGGATTCGGTGTGAAAAAGTATTTGTTGGTAACATTCTTTTTTCATTCGGTTTTTCCATTTACGAGTCCTTTTTTAAAGCTGATCGTTTTGTGTTCATTTTGTTTAGTTCTTTTTTCGTAACAGATTTAATGTTTAGTATAGAGCTTAGAAAAAATTCATTTTTTTATTTTGTAAATATTCAGTCGCTCTTTACGAAATTTGCCCATTAATTATTATTTGTTTTATTTTTAATTTAAAATAAAAGCTTTACAACAGTTGCCATTGCTTTTCTACACGCGAAAAGGGGTATACTATAAAAAGACAACACTTGTCATCGGTTTCCGACACAACTTAAGTGCGCAGTAGTTTAGACGAGTAAGATCAGTTAAGAGCACTAAAAAAAGTCCGTTAATTAAGCTTCTGCACGCAAAATGTTCCGCTCTGAATGTAGTTAAACAAGGCCAGTAATGGCCGAAGTCTGAACGCGACTGAATCCAAACTTTTATTGCGATAACTCCAAAACGGTAGGTTTTATCAAAATTTAAATTGTTATTTGAGTTCAGCATGTACATTTACATGAAAATATGACTATTTGGAAAAATTTTAATAGATATTTAGCGCGGGGCTTAAAAAGCAAATTTACCATCGTAACAGATGAACTTCTGCTTCTATTTTCTTTTAGCAAACATGCACAGACGCACACAATTGTCACAAACTCTATATTGGTTACATATATTCTCAAGTACCCACTGTGGATGAACATTTCGCACTTTCTTTGTTAAAAATATTACCCCTACTCAAAATTATAATAAACCAAAACATTTACAATTAGAAGAACATCTGAAGCCTCTTTCTAAAACAACACCATCCAGTCATTTATATAATAATGATGATAGCAACGTTTTTCAAACATGGAAAATCTAACATTCTTACACCTGGTGATAATAAACTGCAAATGTTATTGCATAAAATATCGATGATAGAATTTAGAGTTGAAAGGCTTTTTATCCACTTTTACTTTTAACCTTTAATGTTCAAACGCAAAATTTAGCGTTACTTACATGTAGGAACTTTTGGCCAAAAATGTACAAGTAAATATTTATATTTGTCGGCCCGTGATCCTGTTTCAACAGACACACACATACGTAGATACACACACATACACACACGCAAATGGATTCAAATGAAATTGTTATTAAATTCTCTGTCACAAACAATAAAACGTTCTAGTTCTACATACACTTTTTACCAACATTCAAAAGTGGCAGCTCAATTCAAATATTACCCCTTTTACCTTCAGATTTAGTGTATCACGACTTTTCTCTATTTCATAATTCTCTTATGATGCCTTAAATAAAATAGAATTTTCATTTCTTTCGTATTTAGCTGGATTTTCGTTAAATATGGATGCAATCTTAGAACAAAATGAACGCTCGTTTTCGTTACCGATTCCACTTCCGGTCTACGTGAGGACAAGATCACCTTCAGGTGATGGGCTGTCGAAACCCAAAAAATGTCGAAGGAGCCGTACAGTATTCACAGAACTACAATTGATGGGACTGGAAACAAAATTCGAGAACCAGAAATATTTGTCTACACCGGACCGGATACAGTTGGCTGAAACGCTTGGCTTGACACAAATTCAAGTAAAAACATGGTATCAAAATAGAAGAATGAAATGGAAAAAACAAGTAAGTGACAGTTATCTATACGGATCGCAACTCGTACAAAATATTATTTATTATTTTCTAACACTGCAGCACTGAAACTTCAATAAATATATATTCGAAGTAGTGAAAGTATGTTTCCATGTATGGAGAAATTAGAAATATAAAAACGATTTTTTTCTTCAAACATTGAAATTTTGCAAAATAAAACTTACGCAATTTATAGATTATCAAAATAGCCTTTCGAAAAAAAGTTCAATTTTATTAGTATTGAACAAAAATTAAATGATTTGCTTAAACAAAGTTATTTTATAAAAGACTAATTTAATTTTCCAGTTTATCTATCTCTCTCTCTCCCTATCTATCTATCTATCTATCTATCTATATATATATATATATATATATATATATATATATATATATATATATATCAATTTAAACTAGGTACCTCCACTTTTTCGGCATAAATTTTCGATACCTAAGGTTTAAAATGAATCTTTAAAAATGAAAAAGCATTCTTGAGGATTTCAGTTTAGCTTTAATTGAAAGCTAAATGATTAAATTTATTATTTCCATTAAGTAAAATATTCTGGTGTATTTCAGATAGAAATTATATAGATTGGAATGTCAAATTTAATTTCGATTTCTCAAAGTTTTCTTAAAGACAGCCTCTTTTTTAATTTTAAGAAATTTGTAAACAAAACAAATTTATCGATTTTAAAACTCTTCCAAAATATTTTTTGACACGTTATTTGAGTAAAATTAGAAACTTTAAAGTTAAATTAATCTGATTCGAAAGAAATATTACTTATAGCATAAAAAAGTAGTATACAATATATTGATCGGTCGTGTTTATATGAGACAAAGATTGGTAGACGATTGAGTGACGAAGCGATGACAGCTAGTATGGCTGACTAGAATTGACATAAAATTTACGAAATATAAGTCAACGCATTTTTCGGTGGTGGGTAACTGCCTAGTAATTTTTACAAATGAACATATTTTCCGCAATTATTTATTGACTTTTATTTATCTTTCGAAGATGCTTTATACAAAAATAAAAAAAATTAAAATACTATAAAATTTTCTTAAATTAATTTCTCTGTAAAGAGACAAAACTCTTAGATCACGTGACTTTTCATAATAATGTCACGTTTAGCCTTTCATGTATCAAAAAAGGGAACAAATTAAATAAAAAAATATTTTAAAAATTACGTTTTCTTTTCAGTTTTGGATTCGTAAATTTTGTTTCCACAATTACATCCAGGATATAGCCCAATACAGAATTTTACACGATTTTAAACCATTAGAAATAATTATAATTAAAATTTAAAAAAAAAAGTAATAATAATTCTTGTAAAAAAATTCATTATTCATCGGAAAAATTTTATTTCTTCAGACAATAATGTCCTTAATATAACTTATTTACAAAAGTAATTAAAAGCTTTTCTAATTAAATAATGTCATAGTTTTATTGCATTCATTATTTTTCAATTCAGAGCAGATTTTCAGTTAGAATAGTGCAAGTTTGAAAAAAACAGATTAGGTGATTTAGATTCTCCAAGGAGTCCTACTTTTAATGAATAAAAAAAAAATCAGTAAATAGAAAGGTTTTGTGCGAAATTTCATGAAATTAAGTGGGGGGGGGAACTATTTTAAAAAATATTTTTATCAAAATTTTCTTTAAAAGAAATTTTAATAATAATTTCATTCATTTGTGAATAAGTCCTGAAAATTTCATTAAAATCGGGAAATTATTTGATTTTTGAAGAATTTCCAAATCAATGTGTTTTCAACAAAAAAAGCGCAAAAAAGTCAATGTAATTATTATGCCTCCCTGTTGACATAAACATAACAAGATTTTAACCAAAATTTCGAACATGTTAGAAAGGATTAAAAAATTTCAAAAAAATAATCAAAAAATACCTTGGTCATTCATCTTAATAAACATTTTGACGTTAAAACTTTATTTTCGTTAAGTTTGTGGCCTTTTTTATTACGCTATGCTGTTTTCCGCGAAAAAGTGGAGGTACCTAATTTTAAACATATCAAACATTTTTTATTTTTTAATTTCCTCTCAGACTGTTTTAAATTGACTTCTGATATACGTCACTGTACAGCTAACTTTATTAATACTCATTATACAATACACTTATTGATTGATATACTCAATGAATCTATTGCTAAATTCATTCTTATTTCATTCTTTATACTATTTTGGACAGGTTTTGCAAAAGGGAGGAACGGAACCACCAACAAAACCAAAAGGTAGACCAAAGAAAAACTGCTTTATTTACCCTGACAAATTCAGCGAAGGTCGGCCAGTAATAGAAGAAATTGATTTGAGTGAAGCACCAAATTACAACGAATCATAACAGAAACCAAGCAGAAATTGTAAACAAACAAAAATAGACTACAAATTTATTTTCTGCGTTCATTTTAATCACTACGATCATTGTTCTTCATTTTTGGATGATCAACTGTGCTAATTTTTACATGACATAAATAAGAACATTTGTACCATCTTTGTTTTTATGCTGAACAAAGTTATGAAAAAATGCTGTTCGTGAATTCAATGACAATACACGGAACGATCGTGAAACAAGATTTAAAATATTTATAGACACACTAACAAATTATTTTCTAATAATACATTATATATCACCGCACAAACCCACTGAAGGATGAAGTAACAAAAACAAAAACAGTTGAGATACTTTATATTCACTTGTCCCAAGTGGATAACGTATTATGTCTACTTCACACTGTGTTCTATTCTACTGTTAGATTTGCTATGTGGTTATGATGGAAGGAGTGAGTGAGTGGACATTTGGGTAAATCACTCTTCAATAAGTTCTCTGCCAGTGACAGAAGAAAGATGTTACTGTTCGAGTCAACTTTGACAGGCTCCATTCAGCATATACTCTATTGCATGCATAAATGGTTTACAGACACGTTTCGATAGAACAAAATTTCAGACATGAAAACTTTTTCAATATTCAAAAATGTAGATATAGTAAAGATTGCATGCAAGTATAAACTTATACAATGACATCACCATACATACATGCATTTATGTATTAGGTTGTACTACATGAAACATAGAATTTTGTAAACAATAAAAGCCTTTTTTACTAAAAATAAGAAGTGGGATGTTATTGCTGTGAGTGATGAAAACACTTCAGAACGATGAGTTTTCTTTCTGTAAATTCAGCTGGAATCTAGATGTCCAATTTTTTGAATGTTTCTATCACAGCCAAATGACAAAAATATTTGTTTAAAAGACTCTTCTCCAATTATCTTACACGTTTTTTTTTTTTCTTGACTGATTCTTAGGTGTTCCCTACGTTCATCTTAAATATTTTGATTTGTAGAGAGAAATTTCTTAAACCACTGTTTTACGAGGGGTCGATGAAAAGTTTTGGAAACTAACTGACCAAATATTCATTTTTAAAAGCCCTCCTTGGGCGAGACAATCATTTTTCAGCAACCCCTTATACTGTACGCTTCTTAGTATTTCCTTTTGCTAATGCTAAATCATTGTCTCTCCTTATTCTAATTTAAAGAATGCTCTACAGCGAAAATTCGACCATCTGAAAAAAAACGAGAAACAACGGCAGAATGTACAAATTTGCAATTCCACCTTTATTTTGATATCACGAAATCAGGAATCACTGTGAGTCCAACACTTTATGTGGTACAATCTAATGCATCATCATGTAACAAATAAATAGTTAACCTTGTAATGCAATGGGGTGCCGACAAGTTATCAGCCGAAGTGACAAATTTGTTCAAGTGACCAAACATTATGAGTTTTTTGGTTTTTTTTTAGTTTTCTTGGTTTGGCCAAGTACTTTTCAATATATATATATATATATATATATATATATATATATATATATATATATATATATAATGTGTATGTATATATGTATATATATTGTGTGTATTTAGGCAGCATTTTTTCATTGATGCATGTTTCATTAAATAATATAGACAAGTGTTGTCTATTTATTTTTATGTAAATTCTTTTCATATCGTCTGATAAGCTTAATAACATTATCATTAAATGAAGAAAGAAAATCACAATATTTATACATGTTTTTTAATCCTATCTAAGTTTTCGGCTTACATAAGCCATTATCAAAGATGACAATTACATTACAATATATTAAGCAATACCCGGACAAAAACAATGATGATAGTCTGTTTCTGTTTACATGGAAGAGTTCCAAGCAACGACAAACTCGTACATATAAGACGCTGGAAACTAAAATCGCACGGCAGCTCATAACGTCACACATTACCACGCGCGAGTGAAAACGAGAAGGATTAAGTATGGAATGCCGTTGGTATAAACCAATGGCTTCTGTTATCAATCATAGGCATTTAAGAATATTTGTGGAGTTTTCATAGTTTATTTTGTTCAGGTTAGGTTTCAACTGCTTTATGTAGTATGTCAAGAATTTTTAGTTTTTTTTATTGTTTTCATGTTTAAGTATAGTTGTGTTTTCAACGAGGATTTTTCGGAATTGTGTACGCGTCCAGGTATGTTGTTTTATATGTAGTATCAAGCGTTGTGAAAGCGAGATTGTGGTATGACCAACAGAATATTATTTAATCCGTTGGAGATACAATCTCCCAAAGGGCACTTGAATTTGTGAACTATGTTGGTTTTTTTTTTTTTTTTTTTTTTTTTTGCAAATCCCTAACCGGGGGAGAGGAATCATTGTGAATAATTGAGTTGGATATACTAGATTTAGTGTAGTATATGATTAACTTAATTTTTTTGCCAGGATGCGTGTATTTACTAATTTTTTTAGTATATTTTCATCTTGTTTATAATGCATTTGATTACGATATAGGAGATTAATATGTTTGAGATTAGTTGAATCATTATTATGATCTATTTATTTAGTATTGAGACTTCTAAGAAACCATCTTTTTGTTCATCACCTATATAGTTTGGAAAGCTATTATTAATAAGTGTTTGTTCTATATTCATTATTTCACTGTAAAAAATCTGTTTTGTGGATGAATTAGTTTCTGCATGATGTATTAGATTCTTTATAATTACTATTTTGTAGTAATATGGGCATTTGCTCTTGTAGTTAAGTGTACATGAATTTATGCTTGTAGGTTTTTTGTATGGCGAAATAGTAAATTTGTTATTTGTGTTCATCAATGTCAAGGAAGGTGATTTTATTATTAGTATTGAGTTCATATGTGAACTTAATGACAATTATTGTGGAAACATTTTTGAAGTTGAAGTATTTCATCTGTATTTTTAACTAACATAAGAATATCATCGACGTATCTCAGGTACATTGATGGTTTTTTAAATCTGTAAATATCTTATTTTCGAGGTTCGACCTGTAGAAATTACTAAATGTCGGACCCAGTACTGAACCCATGGAGACACCATCACGTTATATATATATATATATATATATATATATATATATATATATATATATATATATATATATATATATATATAGTTAACAGGTGTAATATTGGAGGAATCGAGACTTTTATCATACAGTCTCAGTTACGGTGGACTGGTCATGTCTTGAGAATGTCTGATGACAGGATACCCAAGATCCTAATGTACAGCCAGTTAGATCAGGGCTACAGGAATGTAGGACGCCCATGGCTAAGACACAAAGACAAGCTGAAAAGCAACTTGTCAGCAGTTAATATACCACATAACACCCTTGAGCGCTTAGCTTTGGAGCCGGTAGAATGGAGATCAACGTGTTTTAGTGGATCAACGTGTTTAGTGTTGTTCAATCTGCTTGTCT
Source organism: Acanthosepion lycidas (assembly GCA_963932145.1). Lineage (NCBI taxonomy): Eukaryota > Metazoa > Mollusca > Cephalopoda > Sepiida > Sepiidae > Acanthosepion > Acanthosepion lycidas. Next base: position 68,178,266 of record OZ010578.1, read on the forward strand.
GAATCATCTTCAAGAAGCGAGAGCCAGATCTAAAAGGTCAGCCAATCTAACAGTGATCATATCTCACAATTCTCACACCTGCTTCATATGTGGCCTCCTTTGTAAATCACTAGCCGGTCTTAAATGCCACTTAAGATTATCGCATAAACTTTCATAACTGAATCAATAAGCTGGCAGATCCTCATACGTCGAAACCGACGGGAGACTCCATTATTATATAATGCAAAAATAATATCGTTTTTTGACGTATTTTTAACGTCAAAAAACGATATTATTTTTGCACCAACCTAATAGAATTAATTTTAAGTGTGGGTAAAGATGAGTTACTGTATATATTTCTTATAATTATGTCAATAGTTTCACTAACAGGGACATTGGTAAATAGGTTTTCAACATCAAGTGAAGCCATGATTTCATTGTCAGGTTTTTCACATTTTAGGATTTGGATTACTTCTAATGTTGACTTAACACTATATTTACTGGGAAGATAGGGAGTAATAAGTTGGTTAATGTATTTTGTTAAATGATATACAGGAGTTCGAATTTGCGATATGATAGGACGGAGAGGATAGTTAGGTTTATGTGTTTTTATAGTAATGTATATGTAGCCAGATCTATAATCACCAACAATTTAAAGAGTTCTGTTCAGCATTGTTAGCATTAATAAGTTTATTATGGTTTGATTTTAGTTGGTTGGTTAGGTTCTTGTTAAGTTTTTAAACTTTATGTGATCATGGAGTATGTGGTCAAGTTTTTTGTTGTAATCCAATTTGTTTAGGATGAAAAAATGTTGGTCTTATCAGCTTTTTTTACAATAATGTCAGGGTGGATGCGTAGTTCTTGTGCGGCAATTTTCAGTTGTTTAGAAAGTATTTTTGAGGAGTTTCTGCTTTTATCATGCCGATCCTTGAATGCCTCGGCCTTAAGTAAGTCTTTAAATTCTGGTATAGTTTCTTTTAGTTGTTCATCCTGTAGTTTAACGATGTTTTGGTATAGGGTCTCAATTGCTATTTTTTTAAAAAGTCGAATGTACTTACGGTATGTATGACAGTTAGGTCCAAGGTTAAGTAATTCTTTTTGGTGATTAGTTAGTTCATAGTTGGAAAGGTTAAGGAATTTATCAAACAAAATGTCGTTAGCAACAAGAAGAATTTAGAAACGCTAATGTATATTCATATGTTCAACTGAAAAATTAAGTCAACAGAATATTTTTTGAAGAGTATATTTTCACATGTAGAAATATTGTTTGTATTCTTGTGTATACGGATTCAACCGTTTTCCTTTGATTTCTTTGATATATTTGTTGTGTTAGGATAGTGATTCTGTTAGGAAATGCACTAGTCACACATAAAAAATAGACTCAACCACAATTTTGATTTTCCTCGAGAATGCCGACATTTAATGTTATCTACGCCGCGGTTTTTCCCAATATCTCCTTTCCAAACAAAAAATATATATATAAATAACGTGTGTATGTGTGTGTGTGTATATATATATATATATATATATATATATATATATATATATATATATATATATATATATATATATCCTGATAATCAAGCATAATGATCCTGAAGAATTATTCAGCCAACGCAATGAGATGACACAGAAATCAATGCAGACACAAAATAACTATAAAATAATCATCTCAAAATAACTAACTACATAAAAAAAAAAAAAAACCTGTCCATGGAAATTCTGAAAGTCTAAATTGTCTATATTTGAAATCATACCCGATGTCTCTCTATATAAATTTAATCATTTATATTATAATATATGTGTATTTGTATATGGTCATATATGTGTTGATATATATCCTTATAATTAGGCTAATACTTATAGGTGTCCATATGGTAATTACAAGCATACACATATATTGGTGTATGTACATGAAGGTGTTTATATACGGAAGTATTTACTTGCTTGTATTTGGATGCACACACACGCGCACGCATGTATGTGCGTGTGTATGTGGGTCCGTATATGTATGTATATGTGTGTGCATGTGTATGCATCAATACATGTGTATGTGGTTGTGTATGTATATGTGTACGGGTATATGTATGTATATTTATGTAGATATGTATGTGGTATGTATGTATGCATATATGTATGTGTATGTATGTGTGTGTGTGTGTATATATCTATATATACATATATATATATATATATATATATATATATATTAAGTGTAAAGATAATATTTTATTATTACCTTTAAATCTTGTTTCATTTCAAAAGATTTTTGAAATTAGATTTGAAAACTTAGACTTTAATTAGGAACTATTACTCCTTAACTGTTATTCACAATATTAAGAATATTAATAATAGTAATATTTTGGTTATTGATCTTATATTCAAATTATATTAATTTTCCAGTTTAATTTGTTAAAAAATTAAAACCCTTAAATTACTATCAAACGTTAACGGCAAAATATATAAATCTGAGTTTTTCCAAAGTAGCCGCCATATGCCCAGATAGATTAAGTCTCTTAATTTTCCTTCCCTTTCCAAATCTCTTCTCCTCTTTCTTTCCTTACACCCCTAATTCCACTTCTGATTTCTTACATATTCTCTTTTTTCTCTCTATATCGTTTCTTCTGAGATGACCTATTAAATAGGTCAATGTCTGGTCATTAGCCCCCCGCCCCTCACAATTAAGTATTGTGATAAAAATAAATTTAAAATCATTCCTATCTCTCCTTTCCCTCTCTAATTTTGACCATGTCTGTCACATCTTCCATCCCCACTCTCTATATCACCTTACATCAACTTAAAACTACCCCTCAAAAATGTATAAAAACTATATGTAAATTTAAATTAATTTTTTCATCCTTGGAAGTGTGGTCTGTGGAAATAAATTATAACCAATGGACCCTTAATGCTGTCTGTTTTCATTGAATTAATCGCTCTGATTTAACATTGAGCTCTCTGGATTTCATCCTCGTTGGGACCATCCATACGGATTACCAAGATTTTCATTACTCATATATATATATATATATATATATATATATATATATATATATATATATATATATATATTACTTATTAACTCATTGTCATAAAATACACAAACTTAGGGCAATTTAGAATTTTCAGAGTAAAATCCTCCTGCACCCGTATGCCTGCACGTGTGTGTGTGTCTGTGTCTGTCTGTTTGCATTTAGCATAAAAATGCGATTAACATTTACACGCTTAAAATAACATAATTGTTCACTTATTTGGATCTATTTCTATGTAGTTACGGGGAAATAAACTCACAACTCAGGAAAAAACACGATATGTGTTCAATACATATACGACTCTACAAAAAGAACTTAATCTTGCTCTTAAATATTCAAGTACTCGTTCGAGTTGAAAACGAACTTACTGATATAATTACTATTTTTTCGATCTCCAGTTACTGTTAAGTTCTGAAGACTTTACACATACAGATAGATACATCAAATTTATTCCTATTTGAACATTTTAATACAAATATATAATTGTATGGACTTAATTATACTTACATGTAAATGTCTTCAACTAGCCACCTTATTTTTGCTCTAAAATACACAAATACACCATTTCTGAGTTTATATTTGATTATTTGGAAATAATTTCATATTTGCCTTGGAGTGCTTTAAAATTCTTATTTATTTTCCTTATAGTCCAATTCAAATACAATTTATCAAGTTGCGATGATCATTTTAAATTGCAACAATCGAAGTTCATTTTTTTGTTTTTACTGGCCAAATGATTTACAGATTTTTTAAATTTTTATAAAAGATTTTAAATAAACGGACGCATAGTTTATTCACTTTTAAATATTTTCCGAAACAGGTGTAAGGACGAGAATTTGAGAATCTGAAGAGTCTAAATCTGAATTGATTGATGGCAATACACATTGCTCTGGTTTGTTTTGATGTTTAAGCCGTGATTCTGGATGTAATTCAATAAAATTGTTGAGCTGAAAAAGTTACCATCTATGCTTTGACAAAAATTGCAAAATGTTTTACGGTTCATCATTCAAAGTTACTGAAAAAAGTACAGGTATAACAACAGAAAATATCAAATAACAAGCAATAAGTTTATATTTTATCATGATCGGAATTAACTATTTCAAAATACGAAATACAAAAAATCGAACTGTTTTTGGTTATCTTTTGTTACAAACCCTTTACATGAATTGGAGGTGAAAAATTTGCCTTCGTTTTTGTACCATAAGAAACAAATGAACAAAATAAACGACTTTACTTCGCATGTATAAATTTGCAGTGAAATGAAATGGGGACTTCGGTCTCCAGAACCATCCACTTTGCTTATAAGCAGCTTCTTTCTGTATAGAACTTTAAAACCTATAGGAGGAGCCTGGTTGCCTAGTGCGGTTTCTTGCGAATGGCCTTGTGTCAGACCACCAGACTTCTCCGTATTTGATATTCCCTTAGAACATCAATGGTTCATGTCAAGTTTGCAACGTAAAGAGTGGACAAACACCATTAGACAAGAAAAGGCATAACAAAATGTACGTTTATTTTTTTTAACAAATTTGGCAGGGTGAAGTACAGGATGGAATGCAATGTAGAGTCCTTGGTTTCTGGAAAGGCGGTCCAACCAAATCTGCACAATATGAGGCTGGCGTTAATGATCGAAGTGTCCTTGGCGAAAAAACAGCCCCAAAACGTGGAGAAGATTACGTGAAAGAGTTTCTTTCTTTTTGAATAAATAATATAAGGGAGGCAACTTTGTCTAAGATTGCTGCGGTTGTAAAGAAAAGAAGAAAAAACTGTCAACTTATAGTAGCAACAAATGTCTGCAATAGATTTCTTCTGTCTCTTGACCGCAACACTTGTAGGCAAATCTCAGTTCAAACGGTAGTCCGTCGTGACAGGCAACGTAGAAACGACAAAATGGAGTCACATATCCAACCTTCACTTCTCACCAGCAAAAACGCGTGTTCGTCCACCAAACTCAGAAAATCTCATCCGCATAAGCGAAAAACAACGGCTTTTGTTCACCGAAAGATCATTCTGATTGGTCACGCCATTCAGAGGAGGGAAGAACATTAGCATAGATTCTGGTCCTTAAAGTAGATTTTTGCTAAGTACTTTTTGCTTTTTGGTAATTTTTCTTCGGCAGATCGCACACAAAACACGAAATCTTTTTCGAGGTAGCTGATTATCTCTTTCACTGCAAATGCTTTTCTTTTAGTAAAAGAAAAAAATCAAAGGAAACAGAGACAGAATTACCTCGGTCGGTTGTGAGACTTCGACTGAGAAAATCACCAAGATTACCGAGCTGCAAGAACGTTCGTTGCCCAGAAGAAGTATAGACTAAAAAGGGAGAGATCCAGAAGGTATAGGTACCACGTGTGAAAACTTGTGGATTTCTGACTTGTTGTTTAGGCAGGAGGTTAGGTACGTTCGATACTGAGTTTCGTGACGAAATGCTTGTTGCTCTAGATAAAAGGTTAAGTCAGAAAGTTAGGCTAAGACCGAGTCTACACTGATGGAAGGTAGCTTCGGCAAACGAATTGACTATGAAAAGTCTATTGCCGAAGTCTAGAGGGTTGAAGCTTATGTGCAGAGAGAGAGAGAGAGAGAGAGAGAGAGAGAGATATGAAAAAACACGTCTTCCCGACTCGATGCCCGCAGGTCGTCTCCTTACTCGTGGATACTTTTTGGCGAGTATCTGATAAGTCACGTGGCCGTTTGACTGGCGGCAAAATGCCAACCGTCCAAAGAAACTTTGAATGGATGTTCGTTCCAAAACGGTCACTTGCCTTAGCATCGAAAGTGTTGGGTTGTTGCTCACAGGGTAGCAACGACAATGAAAGGAGAGAAAAAGAAAGGTTCAAGGAAAACGATGATGGTAGGAGAGGTGTGCCGATGAACCCTACAGATAGGTCAGTAAAGCAACGAAATCAACTCATGTTCAAAATACCATGTAACAATATTTTCTTATAAATTGAGTGTATATTAATTATTCCATTTTGAAATTAGAACGTGTGAAGTTATTGAGTGATCGCTGTGGAGACTGAGATACCCTATATGTACCCTGAATTGGAGGAGTTCAGGTTAATTAGATACCATTTAGCAGAAATATCCACGACTACGGCTAGGCAGTAAAATAAATATTATTGTATTTGATGTCTTTTCTGTGATGAATTATTACTGACGTTGATTATCATGCAGCATCCGAATGAAGAACCATTCAACTAACATATGCACATTGTAGAAAGGTAATTGTGAACTGTTATGCTATTAAGAGGCATTTATATCAAATGAGTAATATTTATTTATCAGTTATACAGGGTGTATCAAAAAATACTTTTACAAATTTTGGGTGCGGGTTCCTCACACCAAAACAAAGGACAAACGTCCATATAAACATATGCCCGGAAATCCTTCGTTTTTCAGTTATTAAGTTTAAAGTTTACCGTAGACGCTGTTAAAGATACAACCCCAAAATACTTACTACCTTGGTTTGTGGTGCCACAGATCCTGTTTCAGCAACGTGACGATAATCAGCAGCAAAGGTTGGATAACTCGACTGCCTTCGATCTGGAAACGCAACCTGATATAACCGTGCAGCCTCGCGTCCATTACCATTCGTGCAGCCGTATGTAAAAATCATATCCTCCTGGTCACGATATGAATATCCTGCCATTGTTGAACGGAACACTTCTCAGATAACTCACTACTACACACGTCAAACGTTGAAGACAGACAAGACAAATGTGGACGAATGGCAAATATAACCTAGTTTACATGACAACACAGTGCCATCTACCGTAAACTTTCTTTAAACTTAATGACTCAAAAGCGAAGGATTTGCGGACATATATTTATAAATGAGTATGTTCTATTCTCGTAGTTTCTTTTCTTGCACTTCTCGCTTTTGGAATTCTCTTTCGACTTCTTGCTTTCTAGTCACCTATAATCTTTAAACGTTTAAATGTAACAACAATCGCCTTTCCTTCCTGAATCATGTTCTTTATTGTCTTTTCTCCTCACTAACGTTTTCTCTTCTTCTTTCACTCTCAGTAATCTCTTGCGTTTCAGTGGCATTATCGCCTTGCTTAGAGAGAAACGATTTAAAAAAATATGAATATTCTAATGATTTGAGAGAAAGGAAAAAAGCTAGGTTAAAAATCTCCCTCTTAGAATTAAAAAAATTTCTAAAAAACTGTGTTGGAAATTGGAGTTTAAATGTTTCTACAAATCAGCCGGGCTATAATATCCTTAAGTGCATTAGTAAAGTTTGAAAAAAATCTATAAATTAAGAAAATAGAACAGCAATAGTCTTGCAAGGTTGTAATGATTAGAGGCAAATATGACATTCACTTTCCTTATTTGCAAACATCAACCAAACAGCTATAAAACATTTGTATCTGAATAAGTCCTTGTCTTCCACTGCTTTCTATTTTTGTATATTCACTGAATTCATTTTTTACCCGAATGCAGGTGGTTTGCTACCAAGTATGGGTCCCTGGATTCTTCTAATATATTTCCCCAAATATGTCAAGGTTATCTAGCATTTCTAACAGTTCCTTATGAGCTATTTTATCCAAATGCTTTTACATAAACTATAAAACACAATTATATAGGTATTTGGATTGTTTTTTTCTGACATCATTCTGAGTATATCCCATTCCTTATTCCAGTGTCTTTAACGAACCTGCATGGTTCTTGTTTCCGGTCTAATTCTGCTACGCACTCTATTCATCATAATTTGGATGATATTTATTATGTCTGTAATCTTGGCAGTGACAAGGTTACAGACATAATAAATGAAATGAAAAGTACTTCACAAAAAATGCCAGAATAAAAATTAAGCAAAAATGTAAGGATGTTACATAACATCGTTAAGGCAAAGTAGCAAAAGTATTTATTTGGTCAATTAGTCAAATAACACGTAAGCTTTCTATATTTTTCTCCCTTAAATTCATCGTGCAACAGAAGTTGCTTTCCTTGGTTTACAATCTAATGATCTTATTTATTGTGAAACATTATATAAATTCAACTCCCTACTAAATCTTACATTCTTGTGCCAAATACAGAAGGTGAGAGGACCAAGATGTTTCCAGGATTTCGAAGGGCAATTGTGTAGAACATTCAGAGATGCCTGCCATAAATATGGACTGCTGGAAAATGATGCACAGTGGGAGGCAACAATGGCTGAAGCAGCCGTATCATAGTGTCCAAGAAATCTGCGAAGGCTTTTTGCAGTTTTACTGCAGACATGCGAACTAAGTGACCCACTTGTCCTTTGGGTTAACTTCAGAAATGATCTATCAGATGATTTCAGACATCGAGCTCAGCTACAGGTTCCAAGCATGGAGGTCAGCTTCAGCGATGCAATATTCAATCAGGTACTAATTGATAGAAAAAATAGGCTTATTTCAATGAGCGGGAGTACACTCTCCTCATATGGACTTCCCGAAATCAACAGAACTGACTCCAATAAACGCCCAACTGATATTATACGATAGACATCCTATGACAAATCTTCTTACCAATTATATCAATGAAAATTAGCTGAAATTGCTGCCTGAAGAGAAGCGTGCCTATGAAAGCATTTGTAAAAGTGTTCAACATCAAAAGGGAGGCATCTTCTATCTAGATGCACCTGGAGGAACGGGTAAAACCTTCGTCACAAAACTTCTTCTCGCGAAAGTCAGACAAGAGAAGATTGCATTAGCAGTGGCATCCTCTGGCATCGCTGCAACACTGCTGCCTGGTGGCAGGACTGCCCACTCAACTTTCAAACTGCCAATGAATATGGTCCATTCTGATACGCTCACTTGCATATCAGCAAGAATTCAGATAAAGCAGAGCTGCTAAAAAGATGCCATTTAATTGTTTGGGACGAATGTACCATGACCCATAGAGGAGGTCTTGAAGCACTTAATAGAGCCCTCCAAGACATATGCAATTGTTCGGAACCAATGGGCGGTATAATTCTTCTTCTCTCTGGGGACTCTTCCAGTCATTCCCAAAAGAACACGAGCAGATGCAGTCAAGGCCTGTCTTAAGTCATCTCCCATTTGGCCTTTAGTAACATTCAATCTCACCATCAATATGCGAGCTCATTTATAGAGTGATCAGTTATCAGGACAGTTTTTGATATTTTGGCGATTGGTGTAGGCAAAATGCCTGTGGATCCCGATGGAGAGGTGAATATTCAACCAATTTGTAATTTAGTCAACACAATAGATGATCTCATTGCAAGTGTCTTTCCTAATTTAGAAGTAAATTCTCTCAACCAAGATTGCTTATGCGAAAGAGCAATATTGGCTCCTAAGAATATACAATTTGTAAGATTAATGACAAACTGCTCCAATATATCCCTGGCAATCTTCAGACATACAAGTCCATTGACACAATCCCAGATCCAGATCAGGTGGTGAATTATCCAACTGAATTTCTTAATTCATTAGACCCACCTGGACTACCGCCTCACAGATTGGCCCTAAAATTTGGGACCCCAGTTATGCTGTTGAGAAATTTCGAACCACCAAGACTCTGCAATGGGACACGCTTGGTGGTAAAAAAAAGACAATGCAACACGTCATAGAGACAACTATTCTTTCAGGGTGTGCAAAAGGGGGGGGTGTTTATTCCAAGGATTCCTCTTATTCCATCAGGAACAGAACTACCGATTCCTTTCAGAAGGCTACAATTTCCTGTTCGTGACAGTTTTGCAATGGCGATAAACAAATCCCAAAGACAAACATTGTCTGTTCCAGGCGTTTATTTGGAAGAGCCATGCTTTTCACATGGGCAATTATATGTTGGCTTCTCCAGAGTTGGAGGCAAGCAAAATCTCTTTGCAGTTGTTCCACAAGGTAAAACCAAAAATATAGTTTATCATGAAGTCTTGTAGATTTTAAATGGACCTATGTCAATCCTTTTATTCGTTTTGATTCTCATATACATGTATGTTTGTCGTTTAAAATAGACTCTATAGAGCCATGCTATGTTCCAGATGGAACTTTAACTTGAATTTTAATTCAAGTTAAATTTAATTAATCTAAAATAAACTCTTTAATAAAATTCAACCCAATAGACTATTTGAAAGGTGTAATTATGCCAAACAGTTTTATTAAGTAATTAGATGTAGCCTATTATTGGATAAGTTAGTTAGATTTTCAGTGGCTACAATAAATCTTCAAGGATGGTTTGTGCGATCACCGAGGACATAATGTTAAAATGCTCCTTTGTTCACCTTTTTGTCTGCACATAAGCAGGCTATCGAGATACTTTGGGGTAGGACATATGGGTTGGTTCTTTTAATAGCAAGAGGTCATATACGGATGCCTTTAAAGACCAATGATGTCTACAATGTCTAGAGATTCTCTGATGTGGTGCTGATCTTGAAGCAATATCTTCCAAACAATTGAGGCTGTCTTATGCAGCCTGCATTGTCAATGCGTAAGCTGTTTTTGCAGCTTTTCTGTTAGCTTGAATTGTACGTTCTTCTTGAGTTTTAAAGGATCTTGCGGATGCAGTTGTTGAAGCATTTCTAGACAGTCTTTGTGAACGTTGGTTTTCAGACTTGACGTGGCTGCTAGGAGAGATCTATGTTGAATTTCTTCTACTTCCAATGCATGTTGTTCATTCGATGTAGTTTGAGCAAATGCTTTCAACAAAGCATTTCTCCTCGACAATTTTCGAAGATCGATTGCGATTAATGTACTCTTCATTTGCTGACAAATATTTTTTTGTATCTTCTGTGCTTCTGTTAAAAACAACTTTCTCCTCTTATAAATGTTTTCACACTTCATGTCATTATAATTATTCGCCATATAGATAAGAGGCACTAAAGAAAAATCTTCTTTATTTTTACAGATTGGATGAGGTTCGTGATCTTTTTTTGAACAAACCCAGAAAACGACAGGTAATGCTGCTGGTGTATAATAAAGAATCGCGGCCACAAAAGTTAAGATATTTTCATTAATGCCTCGGAAGATAGAACCAGAAACCTCATCTTAAACTATTTCTGTTCAGTAGACGTGAGAGGAATGTGAACCAGACGATAGGTGAACCTATGTATTACTATTTGCTTGTTCATGGCATAGGGGGATTGATACTTTTAACGAGATGCTATCTCGTTAAGGTAGCCGAACAAAGCAAAGACGCCTTCCAAGTTCAAGGAGGAATTTACTTTGAACACCATCTCCATGTGGTCAAATAAGACCTCATGTTCCTGTCGAAAACCGGTCCTAACCTATCTATTTCAGTTCAGGATTTTGCAATTCCGGGTTCCTCGCCCCTAATAGTAAAGTATGACTTTCGAAAGCGTCACTGTCATGGACTCGGCGCTTATATTAAGAATGGGTTCCTATGTGGCAGAGAACCCAAAAATGAGAGCTCGTATTTTCCATTCGCGCGGCTCTCATCGATAGTATGTTTTCAACTTCACTGTTGATCCTCCACAGGATGATGGAATTGTAATGTATGAAAAAAGCCCCTATATTTGTGGTGATTTCAATATTCACCACGAGGAGGGATTCAATCAAAATCGGTGAAGAAGGCAGATACTGTCATGGCATCTCTATTGTTTATGATCTGACCAGATAGTTCATAAGCCCGCGTACTCCTGACACAACGAAGCATCAAACAAACTTCCTAATCCTCTTTCTCACATGTTGCCCTGAAATGCTCTCTCTTGGGCTTACTGGTCAATGTTAAAGTTGATGCTAAGCCGAACGCATCCCCTGATGTAACATTTCACAGGACGATCTTTCTTCAAAAATGGAGCTTCCAGAACTGCCTCCCTTTTTTATGAATGGACATAGGCATGAACAGTTTTATCCCAAAGAAAAAATACCAACAGAAACCAAATAGCCAGCCCTGGTTCACGCCAGAATGTGATGCATCTATAGTCTATCGTAATCTCTACTACCATCTGTACCACAGTGAATAGTGGGACTCTTACGGCATTCTCTGCCCGCAATCAATGCAAGAGAGTTCTAGAAAAGTGTAGCCAGTCCAAGCCAAGGTTGAAAATAAAAGATTTGGTTCCTAGGTGTTTTGGAAAATCTCAAATAAAATTCTCAATAGAGGCAAAGCGTCTGTGCCAGCTATCATAAATGGTTTTTTTAAGTTATTACATCTTTATATGCCGGGGCAAGGCTCTTTGCAATAGACTCTGCCTCCAACTCTACGTTAAACGATAAGGACCACTCCATGCATGACCTCTCTCCCCTCACCGAGTATAAACTTTGTAATAACGTCATCATAATGCGGGAGGTTTACAGCATTGACTCTAAAAAGGCTGCTAGTCCCAAGAGACTATCAGTCAAGAGTTATCTTCAATTCTGGCAAATCTGTTCAAACGCTGCCTGAAGGAAATATGTTTTCCATGTCCATTGAAGATTTAAACTGTGTGTTCTGCTTTAAAAATGTGGTGTATGTCGCAATATCGATTCATTAGCCTCCTTAGTGTCAGTAACAAAATCTTCGAATCTATAACCAAAAAGAAGATTGCTGAACAACCTCCTGAGCGATAATCACTATAGATGTTGCCCTGCTAGATGAACAGCTGATTTCTTAATTGTCAATACTCACATAATCAGAGAGACACTAGACAATAAATTAATCATGAAGGTTATTCCCCTGAGTAGATCAAAGGCTTTTGACAAGGTGTGTTATCGGGGGTGCTGCTACATAAACTCCCCACTTATCTCTTAAAAGGATCTCGATTATCAAGTCTTTCCTAACGGGCAGGTCTCTGAAGGTTGTTGTTAACAGTCAGTCATAGGAAACCATAAGAATAATGATGGCGTTCCACGGAGTTCTCTCAGAAATTCTACTCTCTTTCTACTGTGTATCAGCCTAAGAGCATAAACCAATCATTAATAAGTATCTATGTGGGTGGTACAACAGTTTATAGGCGCACCTTCAAAAATCAGAAAGACCAGAACTTATCAGCTAATCTTTCCTCTGACCTAGCCCAGTTGGGTCAATGGGGAAAGAACTGGCTTGTAAAATTCTGTACGTCCAAAACTAGTAACGTTCCACCACTATCGAGCAGATCCTGAGCTTTCACTTATGGTGGTTGAGTCTTTTCTCAAAGATGCTCCTTGCCCTAAACGCGTAAGTTCTCCACAGACCACGTGGAACTCATATATCTGATCTATTATTAAAGATACTGGGAAAATGGTTCGTTCATTTTATTACTCTGACATACTTGATCTTTACAAGAGCCAGATCAGAGAAAAAATGGAGCATTGGTTCCATATCTGGGCTGGATCTGCACTGTCTTCATTTACCTGACTTGAAAAGTATCTCCACGGTCTTGTGGGCGATGAATTTCCCAGAAATGAAACGTTGCTGCCCTATTGTTATGATAAAGCAGAGAGAGGCTGGCGACGTTTCCATGGCACATGTTCTGATGAAATATATTTCTTAGTCATACTACCCCTGACCGTTACAACTGGGACCCACCATGCCACGTACACAAGTGGAATCATCCCCATTCTCTTCGTATTCCATTATTCAGAAGTAAGTTCCATTCGGAGAGCTTCTTCTCAAGAACTGGTGTTTTGTGGAACAGACTCCCGGCAGAATGTCTTCCCAATTACTACAATCTTGACTTGGTAAGTTGGTGTCGCTTAAGAAATTAATTATCTATCAAAAAAATATAACTATGCCTTCACTTGGATAGGTGGATTAGAACTTGGTAGTCAAACGTAAAAAGAAAGAAAAGAATTTCGCTTAGAGTTAGGCAGATCAAGAAACATAGTTCCAAACTTTCCTACAAATTAGATATGTTAATGAAATAAGGATAAAAATCTTCTCACTTTAGAAATTATTTCGCTTTAAACGTGTATTTCCTTTTTTTCTTTAACGATTTCGATTTTATGCACCCTTTCTTTTGTCCCGATATTTACACTTATCCTTTAAGCATGTCTGTAGTATCTATGATGCTCAGTCTTTCTATCCCTGCACATTTTTTCGTTGAACCATTCATCCTTTGCCTGCCTGCATTTGTTTGCATTCAATGTTCTTTATTCCGTACCATTCCTTGGCATTGTTGGCTGACTCTTTTTTCATCATCTCGAGAAATTAATCTGTCATCCACTTCTTTTTTGTTGACATGTTTTTCTTGTGATGATCTCGTTCACCGGTATCAGTAGAGCTTCTCTTAACGTGTTGTAGTTTCCAGTCCCATCTAAATTATTACATTTGCTGTTAAAAGCAAATGTAATAATGTCAGCATACATCTATTTACAAGTTGAGTTATTCTGGAATCTGTTGTATAGTAGTTTAGATACTGATTAAGATTTCTTTTATATTTTAGTCTGAGTTTGCAGAACTGGCAGATGATTGTTCCCACAGCCAACACTTGTTTTACTGTGTAAAACTGCATTCCTGAATTTCTTATTGAGTTGTTATATAATCGAGCAGATTCTTCGTTTGTTCTCTTAAGTTTCTCTATAACCGCATCTTAGGTGCTCTTGAAAGTGCACCACAGGACTGATTTTTCATTGAAAATTCTGATAAAATTTAAAACTGCATTTTTTTAGAATATTTCAGCAAACATTTATTATGTGTATAAGTTGATTTCCTGTTGATGCTTTAATTGTAATTTTACTCGAAATGTTCGTATAAATAAGAACGATTTCGTCTTTTTTCACAAAAACTTCATGCATTTAATAAATCTCACTCCACAAAATACTTTCAGTTGTCAGTGAGGCTTTTTTTTTATCTCTAGCCGCTGTACTTATCTTTGGAGTAAATGAACCTGTTTTTGTAGATTTATGTAGTCGAGTTGGCATTTTTAAGCTGAATGACTACAACCTCTTTCAAATTCTCATATTAGTCGGTCTTTAGATGGATACAAACTCGAACATGTTTGATTTTACTAGAAAATAAAACTAGCTGGTTTAAAATTCTCTTTAATTTAATTTATTTGAGTTGAGAAATGTGTTTCTTCCTTTCTTAACTCTTGTCGAGAATCATAACTCTGTCTCATAGGCAATTCAAATCACGCAGTAGAGTATCTTATTATATTTCTTTTGAGTCTTCTATTAGAAAGGCATCTCCTAGATTGGCAGCAAGATCTCATTTTATAACTCATATGGCTATATGTAACCGTAAGTTCTATGCTAACAGTTTATTTTCTCACACTTCTCGCAAGAAACCTAAAGAGAGGAACTCTCTTTAGGTTTCTTGCTTTCCAGTCAAATTTGATCTTCAAAACTTTTAATTTAATGTCAATTATCTTATGACTTCTTAAATTCTGTTCTTTTATTGTTTTTCGTTTAATTATATTCTTTCACAATAAATACACCCTCTACGTCTTAAATTTGATAAAAATATTGAATTAGTTCAAAATATTACTCTAGAAATACCATATTCTTTCAATTTGTGAACAAAGACTTAGCCTATTTGAGGGCACGTTTACAATTATTACGGGCAGACACAAGTAGGCATCTGTTGTGATCGAAACTGTCACGCTGGAACACTCGGAAGAAGTGATTGCCGTGGACTATAGCGGCTGATGTGATGAGCATTAAAATCATCAAACACAGAAATGTTCGCAAAAGAATGTAGAGAGAAAGCCATTTCTATATTGTCAGAAATTTTGTGCAATATATTACTGTCCTGAGAAGAAAGAGAGTGATAAACAAAAAAGAGATATTTGAAAGAATCATCTGGGGACACAAGAGACAATTCCCTTGAAATTGGAAGTTTTTTCCTGGATATAAGCACCAAGGCTTTGCATATGTATACTAGAATCTTTTCGTCAAAAAGGAAGATAGCCTGGAATAGAGAATTCATTGGTAGCGGCAGGATATGAAATAGTTTCGCAGAATGCTAAGATGTCTGGAGAACCTTTCAAGAGAAAAGATTCCATACTATATAAATTTGCATATATTCCACGAATATTAGAGAAAGAAAGGATGAGTTGGGTAGGTGATATTTTGTTTACTGGATTTTCTCGTATTTCTTTCCTTTGTATCTGTCATGAAAAGATTTTGTTTTAAGAAGAAAAGGGCCAAAATAATTATCATTATCATCTATGGCAATACAAACTAGCCAGAAAATGAATCACAAAGCATTATAATGTCACCTCAAGGTTACCTACCGGAAATACATGCAGGGGGACCTACCCATGCGCGGCATGGCACTACAAATACCCCGATATTATGCAACTACTGGTCAGAGCAGCCTCTCTAGTCTCTTCTTAATAAGGAAATTAACACTGTAGATCTTTGTATGACTCTGTATAAGGTTCTACCAAAGATTTGCATATACGATTCACCCTAATCCATATTTTATCACAAAAAGTTTTATTTAAAATATTCCTTTTAAAATCATTGACAGAATTGTATGATGGTGATAGATAAATTCGTAGTAAACTTACTAATTATTCTTCAATCATTGACTGAACAACAATTGCTGAATTAATACTGAAGAAACAGTTACAGCACAAAACAGTAAAAGCTTGATTCATTACATATACTATATAGAACTGCTGCTTTATTTGTTCTATCTGCTCTCTTTAAACCATTAAACATTTAGAATGTGAGTAATAAATAGTTAACTTTAAACTTTATAATCATTAAGTACGTAAGGATTACGATAACTGAGAAACATTCTGTTGTTGGGGGTCCAATATTTCTGAAATTAAATTCTGCTCCTCGTATAGAAAATTTCAATGTTTTCTCGGTAAATTCAAGTGCTTTAATTGTCACGTGTAAATCTGGAGTATCAGATAATAGGTAAAATATGTTATTAAAATCAACGTCGCTATAAATATAAATATATTGTAACTAAGACACGTTATACATGTTACAGTTACAATGCTACATGCTCATCATCCATTTTTAAACAATTATTAAAATTTTATCAGTTCTATATTCAAAATAAGTTATTATATGAACACTAACATGCGTTTAAACGTGTATCCACTTAAAAACAGATAAGAGACTTTGCAACATGTCAAAAATGTTAGCTTATCTAGGTACATCAAGTGTACATCAAGCGACTCCTTTTTTAAAAAGATAAGCGAGGACTCACCGACAACTGAAACTATATGCTAATTTCTCTAAGTTAATATGCTTGTATTTCATTTTCCTCACTAAACTGTGAGTAACATTTACTAAATTTATAAACTTTTTATATATCAGACACATCTCCATTTCTTCAAACATTCCAAATAATAGTTTTCTGTAAAAATTGTAATTTTCTGTGGATGTATAGATAAAACATTTGCTGTAAAAATGTAATTCACTAATTCGCTGAAAAAGAATATAGCATGCAGAAAAAAGTCCTCGCCTTGATAAAAACAAAGTTTTATCGTCAAAATGTTCATGCTATTAAGAGAAAAGGCCAAAGTATTTTTTGATTATTTTATTAAATCTCTTAATCCTTTCTAGCATGTTCGAAATTTTGGTTAAAAATTCTTGTTTTTATTGCGTCACCGTGGTGGTGGGGGGGGGGGCGAAATTAGTATAGGAAATTTTAGTGTCTTTTTTTGCGGTAAAAACGCATTGATTTGGAAATTCTTACAATAAATTTTCAGGACTTATTAATTATTTTTGATTTATTTTTAAATCTTGGTAAATTTTTTTTTTTTTTTTTTACATCTGTTACCCCCACCTAATTTTATGAAATTTCGAGAAATTAAATTTTATCTCCTTCATATTTATATTAGTTAAAAGCAGGAAACCTTCGAGAATTTAAATCATTAATTTTTTTTTTTTTTTTTATAAAACAGAAAAACAATTTACCGAAAATTTTCTCTGAATCATAAAATAGAAACTGCAATAAATCATAGAATTAAAAATGCAATAAAACTCAGACATTTTTTAATTGGAAAGGATTTTTGTCTTAAGGAAAACATTTTTTCGGTGAATAATGAATTTTTACAAGAATTGTTTTCATTTTTTTAATTTTAATTAGAATAATTTAAGTTAATAATTTAAGTTTTAAATCTTTTAAAATTCTGTATTAATTTCCCCCTTTTTACCCTTTAGGGTGGCTTATTAAGTAAAAACTATATTTACTCGGTACAAATCCTGAAACACCAATATTTTAAGAAGAATTTTGAATTCTTTTGTATATGTATAAACGTGCCGTATTTACTGACGACCATGCATGAGATTATCAGAAAATAAAACCGATAATAAGATTACCTTAGTAAATTTAAAGTCAAAATTTCTATAATTCAATAAAACATTAGATTACGGAGAGTATTTTCTTAAATTTTTAAGATTACCCAGTACTTAAGAGGCGTTCACTTTATATTCAATTTTTTTACGAATAAAGTCGCTGTAGAACAACATTAGATAAGAAGCAGCAATCTATCATCAAGCTAACACATGAATAGATTAAATAAACGACTACCGACGTGTTAAAAATGCATTCCTGCGATATTTTAAACTTAAAGTAATTAATATCTGTTTCAAATCAGATTAATTAAACTTTAAATCAGCTAATATTTCTCAAGTAAAGTCTTAGAAAAGTATATTCTATTTTTGTAAGATTTTTTTTATAAAGAGAATTACATTGCAATAAATGCTGGTTAAAAATGGCGCTAAAATCAAATTTTTTAACAAAACAAAATAAATCCCTCCAGTCTATTTTATTTGGTTATGAAATAGAGTAAAGTATTTTGCTTATTGGAAATATTAAATTTAATCTATTAACTTGAAATTAAAACTAAAATAAACGCTTCACTACTATCTTGTTTAGAAGTGCTAAGAAATTAATCTAATTATTATTATTATTATTATTGACGACAATATAATATCATATTTATCCTGCTTACATTAGAGTTTTATTCCCAAACCTTTTCTCCTTTAGTATACTTAGTCTTAAATCTACTATTTCATTTTGGTCAGAAACAAAAAAATAACAACAGAATAAACTTTCCGCCAATATGATCTCTGACTCCAGCACAAATGAACACAAAATTTATCAAACTTTTGCAAATATTCTGCCGATACAAAGACAAACATACGTAAATGAGCAAGAAGCTCTAAGCTAAAAAGTATATTCATGCAAGATAATGAATACACCTTCATATTCTACAAAGGTGACAAGAAAAGTTTTAAAAACACCAAATTAATGGAATGTTCCCAAATCGCTTCCGATAGCAATCCAATAAAAAACTTGTGGTTCGAAGATCTTTGGAACGCCATGAAAACTACAGCACGTTAAAATCTAGAGAAATTAACAAATTTTCGAATGTTTGATGAAGGTTATAAAATATCAATTAAAATAAAAGTATACTAACGTTTTTCCGATTATCTCTACAGAAGTAGATGTTAGAAACCTAATTAAATTATTATTAAATGTAAATTATAAGTGAATTAAATGATTGGAAAAATTACGAGTGAATGTTTGTTCAAACTTTTTTCCAGGATAAAAATGACACTGGAAAATAGGCGATATAGCTGAAATAATTTATTCAAGGATATTGTGTTACTCAAGTATGTTTTGTAGTCTATATCATTTGGATTTATTTACGAGTAAAAATTCATGTTACACTGTGCATAATAATATCTCACATACTTAAAACAGGTAATTATCAATATTTGTAATAAATAAAATACTGAAAATCGCATAATAATTTATCATATAAATATACGAATATCCTAGAAATTTTACCAACATCGGTTTGTTAGTGTGGAATAACAAAATCAAAATGGCTAAGGCGAGAAGGGTTTCCTCAGAAAGAAAGTTCTTGAACAGAGTCTTCTTATACAAAAAGTATATGCATACACAACAAGGAAAATACTCACTGTGATATTTTTGTAATGTGTGTGTAATGTTATCTTTTTTTTTTAGAACTGGTTCGTAAGGTTAGAGTTCAAAAGGTGTGTGTGAAGTTTATCAATCAACAATGTCGAAAAACTCTACGTTCCCTGGTAGTGAACGGAGGAAAGTTCGAACAAGTTGTTCGCGTCAGGACGAGGAATTAGTCATTGTAAAAGTGTGATGGTGACGGTGTCGTAAACTCTACGTTCTCTGGTAGAAAACGGAGGAAAGTTCGAACAAGTTGTTCGTAGAAAGTTGTAACCACATGAAGAGATTCGGCATAATGAGCCAAAGAGTTTACTAGGAAGTTTTTATAGTTCAGATATTTCGGCCCGCGTATGGGTAAGGGGCGCGAAATAAATGAGTCGACCTTATAGCTCGGAGACCAGGCAGCGACTGATTTGAAAAACACCGTTCGTCAGTGACGTCAGAGAATGCGCGGGAAAACTTCAAATACTGTTCTAGCTGGAATCAGCAGCAGCCAGCAACTTCCTCACGTCGGCCGCAGACGGCTGCTTACTACTATATCTAGTCGAACGTGAAAGGAAGGGGTGCAATACGCGCGTGCACGTAAAAGTAGGTGGAATCCCTGCACGGTTCCACAAAGGTTTACAGACAAAGAAATGGATATTAATCACTGTTGTTCTGGATTTTTTTTCTTTTTTTTTTTTGGGAAGTGCCGAACGTCCTATAGTTAATGGAGAAGAAAATGAGACAACTCCTTTCTTTACAGGAGGTTGTGAAATTAGAAGGTCTGCTGAGTAAAGTAAGTCTTCTGATTTGATTTGATTTTTTAATTATTGGAAAAGAGATTTAACAAAAGTGCATTTACACGTGTGTAGGTGTTAGTATGTATATGTCTGTGTCTATGTGACCATAGATTGATATAGATACTGAATTATCTCTGTGATTTATGTTCGAATAATTTACAACTTCGAAAAAAACCTGGCGATACTATATTGGCACTAATATTGCACATGTAAACTTTCATATAACTTCGTTCAATAAAGTACTTGGTTGGAAAGAAAGTCAGAGTTTCTATAGAAATTTAATGTTCTACAACATTCCTTCCGACCACGCAGTATATGAATTTGTATAGAAAAAAAATAAATTATGTATATCATTATTTGTTATAAATTTTTATTCAATTTTTAATTACTAATTTTTTTAAATTTAATTTCAATTATTAGATTTTATAATTTAATTTAAATTTTTAGTTTTTTTTTATTTAATTTTCAATTATTAGATTTTTAAATAAATTGCTATTAAATCATAGTAGTATAGCGGTTGCTATGTTTTTCACAGCCACATACACTCCAAGTCATTTTATTCGCCTGCGATTGGCTAATAAATTACTACAACCTTTGTATAGGATAATTTAGCCATCGCAGTCGTTCCTTTGAATCTTTTGGTTCTGAGCATATTACCTATTCTGTTTAGTACGTGTGTAGTGATTGGTTAATTTTTAACCAATCACATATTTTTAATGTAAGATCAAGTTTTCCCGTGGTTCCGTGGGAGCCTACCTCTTTTGCTTATATAGGGCAACTTTTCGCAAGTCGCCAGTAAGATCCAGTAAGATCACAGCCGTCAACACAAATCCACGATCTTGTTCATCACACTCTAACGCACACACAGACACAGAATTTCGTAACTACAAACTTACATTTTCTCTCTGTAACTTTCGCCAAGCACAATCAACCAGAATTTTGTTGATTCAAACCAGTTTATTCACAACACATTTCAAGCAATTGTATTCTTGGTGTTATTCATTCTTCACATGCAAACTTTGCTCTAACAATTATTTCGGAACATTTATCTCACAAAAGAATTTTTTTAATGCTTCTGTTGTATTTTATTCAATATATATTTGTTGGTTAACAAATTGGATTTGATGTTATTATTTCTTGAATCCTGTACGTGGAAGAATCATTAATATAAATAGTAGTCGTACCTATATATTTGATGTTCCTGTTACATTTAGTGAATCGATCCGACGCTATATTTGGTACGTACCCTACAGTAGCATTATTAAACTTAAATAATGGTGTAATTTTAACAGTCATATTTTTTAAATATGCATGCAAGAATTATTTTAACACAATTTCCATGACTGACGCTAACTACCCTCGAACCTCCCGACTGCGTGGTGGGAAATTGAAGCCTATTGGAAGGGTATATGTGGGCCTCAGCCACTTTTATCAAAATTTACTTTAATTTAAATTCTAGATAGTCACTCATGTGACACTATTTAGGGTTGCGTGAAAAAAAAGAAAAAAAGGCGAGAATTAAATTAGGTGATAAGAATCTATCACGAAAAGACGATGTTATTTTTTTTTCTAACAAGGAAAAATGGTAAAGATTTTATTTTCATTAGCGAAGAAAGTAAGATCTCGGTTCTGCGGGTTTAATTTGATTTATGACGACACACCGAATAAAATACAGCCATGGCGATAATGAAAATTTCAAATTGGTCTACGGAACAGAGTGCTAAGAGATAATATTAATTAGGTCATGCACTGACCGCGAAAAATGTCCGCTGGACCACCCGCAGAGTACAAGGAAGGAAAGATTAAACCTTTAACTATCTGCGGAAATATCATTTTGAAAAGGCACCTGTTTTATGTCAAGAGCTGGCCAT
This sequence comes from Acanthosepion lycidas, assembly GCA_963932145.1. Taxonomy (NCBI): domain Eukaryota; kingdom Metazoa; phylum Mollusca; class Cephalopoda; order Sepiida; family Sepiidae; genus Acanthosepion; species Acanthosepion lycidas. The sequence goes on from OZ010578.1 coordinate 68,200,673, forward strand.
GATAGCAAAATTATTTTATCAGAACGAATAATTGACACCAGGGTGCGAAGTCGCCAGATGACCACCCACTTGATGCTGGCGAAAAGTCTCGATTGATGAACTCCAGATGGGATTCGGTTAAGATAAGAGTCTAAGGATTTGTTGTCGGGCAGGAGAAAAGAAAGAAAAGAAAAAGAAAAAAAAAGAAGATAATTTTTGTTTTCTTTGAGCAAGATTTTTTAAACCGAGGCCATTGGCTGAATGGTGGCGTGAGCGGTAGGCGAAGGTAATCATGTGAAGAAGGAGGGGAGGCCTGTTGACGCCCCCCTGAAGGGATCGGTGTGAGATGCCACTGTGAGAGAGAGGGGAAACCCGTTGACACCCTGTGAGGGTATGGGTGAGATACCAATATGAGAAAGGAAGAATTTGGGAGGACGAAAGACTTCCAAAAATGGAAATTAATAATTCTTCCTGACCGAAAACAAAGAAAAACCCTTAATGCGGATTTAGAATTATCAAGGAACCTCAAACTCGGCGTCCATATAAGCAGAGTCGCAACGAGTTGCGGCAGTTGAATTAAGGAGTTCGCAGCTGAGTTGCTAAGCAGTTGGAGTTGCAGTTTGCAGTTGAGCTGTGAGCTCTGAAGACCTGCCTCGCAGAAAGCTGACTAAGATTCCACGCAATCACGACCTCAACTTTTAACCAAGAACAATTTATTTTTGAAGAACGACTTAGACACACACCACCAAAACAAGTTTTACGAATATCGCCTGAAGATACACCAAAACCAGTTTCTTAAAAGAACAATTTAAGATGTTAAGACTCGCCTAACAAACACAAAGTGCCACGAATCCATAGCGGTTTGGGAGAAAGACGCAGTCCTGTATTCAGCAACCAGATATAAAATATTGTTATTCCTTTTTAACACATTCGAACTTTTCTGTTATTACTTTATTTTCTTTTACATATACTTGTTCAGTATTACCCTTGTTCGGAATCGACTTGCATTACGGCCCGGCGACTGATTGATTTCGTCTATCTAAGATCAAATCACAACGTGGGTAGGTTAGACTAGAAATCAAAACAGTTACTTCGGTAACCAGACGTTGGAGGCGAGCTGGGAACGACAAGGCTGATACCGAATCTAACCAGATTCCCATCCGAATCAGCAAAAGGTTAGAACGTCACATTTGATGCCGCGACCAATACCAAGTCACATTGGTCGTCACAGGTCAGGATAGGACGACGACGGCGCGGAGATAGACGGGGTGACGTCACAATTGGCGCCGCGACCAGGACAGCACGGCGGACGCGGACGTCACATTTGGCGCAGCGACACCGGAGGACGTCACACTCATTAAGTAACAGTACAAATAAGAAATTTCTCCCGTAGCATGTAGAAGAACTCTTAACTTTTTTCTATCGTAACATATTTTGCAAAAAGAACTTTTAGTCTTTCTCCAGAATACACCCCACTCTCTTTTATGGCTGCAAAGTCGACCCACCTCTCAATAAGTGCATTTTTTCTATTTTATGGTAAAAACTTTTTTCTATAAATATCAGTTCATTAATCCTTAAATGAACCAATTATCTTCGAATAAAATGCCTATGTTTATTTTTGGAAGATTTTAAAAGATTTTTTTACAACCATCCATTGTGAATCGAATTAACAGTCATAGCTTGACATCTTTTAACCACAAATTGTTGCTTGTGACATTCAAGTAATTTGTTTTTGAATATATTATTTGTTATTTTTTAACATTTTCATGTGGTTGTGAAGCATTCTGGAGAAGCACCGAACCTTTTTTATAAACATTCTTATAAATATTAATTTCCTCAAGAAACATTCAAAATACTTTCATAAAAATCAAAACATCTTCAACACTTTATAAGTTTGTTTTATATTCGTATGTAATTTTGTTATCTGCTTAAATTGTTTTCATTTTTGACGCTCAACTAATTTCTACACAAAACACCGACACATCTAAAGTGCAAAGTAATACAACATTCATTAGACAAACGTGTACAATCATTGATTTTGTTTGAGATGTGAAATGTAAAAGGCTTTATTTGTTCCATGTAATGAACACGTACCTTGCCAGATAGTACAACCATCAGTGGTTTCTTTTACTTTCTTTAGACAAGTTTATTTTCGCCTCGACCTTTCGTTGGAAGATACTATTTCTGTAAAAGCACAATGAGATAAAAGATGGGAATCACGAATCAATGCTGTCAAACCACTATGCTATAATTTTAAAAACTGTTGCAGTCTTTTCATGTTACAATATACATTGTGGTTGCTGAGATTTATGCAACTTGCATTTTTCTTCATGACTATCACAAAAATGGTTTTGCTTATGTTAAGTTACAACGCATGAAATTGCAACTACTCTCACTCTCACTCTCACTCACACCAAGCGCGAAATTCTCACCAGCCTTTGCCAAATTTCAATGCATAGAGTCACACCCATCCGTTCTGTTCTTAACTTTAAACTAATTCTTAAATTAAAAGACTAGTTGAAAAGAGAACTTTCCACCTCCATGAAACTCCCCCTGTTCGTCGTTCACACCACGATTCGTATAATGTCGAGCAAACACAAAATCATTTTTTCACTGAAGGTACCACACTGACACAGACAGAACTGACACCAAAGACAAAAAACTTTCCGTCAAATATGTAGAACATGTAGCCTTCAATCAGCTCACACAACGGTCGCACGATACTGCAGTGAAAGAATACAGGTACAATGGACATCAGATCATCAAAGCTCACGTTTTCGGGAGAAATTGCGCGCCTCGCTGGGCGAAGCTTTTTGCCAACCCTTACGCTTCTCGTAACACTAACCAGGCGCCCAAAGCCAAATGAAGTGAAACTTCTTTTTTTTTTTTTTTTTTTTTTTTTTGTAAGGCCGAGCTCGTAATAAGATCATCTCGAGCAAACCCACTAACTAGTACCTTGTGAAACAACAGCCGGGTATCAGAGAGGCGTTTCTTTACCCGTAAGATGTAGCGCATTGCGTTTCGACATTCCAGATAAAAGGAAGGGGCCTCCTCCATCGTCTGTATGTACACTTTTCAGAGATGGAAAAGGTCGGCGGATGTCTTCCTTTCATAATTCGTCATTACCGTCCTCTTGCGAAAACATTCGTTCAAGGAAGTTCAAGCAGAGAGTATCTTGACGGATCTCAACACTCGGCATTTCCAGACCGCCTTCAAAAGGATGGAGACAGCAAATCTCGCGATATACCAACGTAAAACTGACTCTCCACAAGAAGTCAAAAGAGAAAAAAATCGAACTAAATACATTAATTTGACAAATGGGAGTGGAAGTCGGTAAAGAAAAATCGGATAGATATCCAAAGTAAAAACTTCTGCCCTCCCCCTCAAGGAAAGATTCTTCCTGGTCCACAAACGAGTTGCAGCCTCGACATTCTCACGAACCCACGACAAGTTCTTCTCTAATTGTAGGCCGGGACCAAACCAGATACCAAGTATCTTGTCTGTCTAACTGAAGGACTCGGGAAGAGATGATCCTTTCCACTCACCTGGTCGCAATCCAACAGACTTATGGTGTTAATTTTGTCCCCAGTCACCATCATTCTCATACCTATAAATTTCTTTGCTGACTTCATCTATTTCAGCGATGTTCTTTACGAACACATACACTTTGTCAGCAAAGGCGGAATACCTGGTCGAGGTGGCAACACTAGACAACGAGATTCTGCGAAGAACTGGATTCGCCTTAAACTTGCGAACGCAAGAACGTAAAGCTTAGGCGAAAGTGGGCAACACTAAACGAATACATCGAGACAAACAGCAAGACTCCAAACTTACCTCCATCAACACTCCCAACGGCACATACAAGAGACAGATCCAGGAGCGAAAGTACTGCCCGAAACCGGCTGACACGAGAACAGATTTGTGAAATCGATGGCCCACCCCATCAAATGCCTTGGACTGATCCAAATATATCAGCGCTGTTTCACTATCAACTTTTTCTATGATCAAATTAAGGTTGTCCTGAATAGACCTGTCGCTCACAGCAGAAGTCTTTTCAGAAGCGATCAAACTAGACAGGACAAGTTACAAACGTTTAGCTATGAACTTAGACAAAATATTTAACTCTAAATTCAGCATAGCTAAAGGGTTAAAATTACCTACCCCATCCCCATCGTTTTTCTTCTTACATAATTTGATGTTACCTCTGGTGAATCGCTGGGGTATATTCCTATTTTTCAACCAATGGTTAAATATCAGTGCTAGCAGAGGAACAAATACGAGCGACTACCTTAAGTTCACCTCGGAGGGAAACGATCTATCTCCAGAGCCTTATCTCCGCCGACCTGTTTCAGCGCTCCCCAGATTTTCGCCTTAGCCCCTTCGCACCCAGTTGCTTCAGCCCTCAGAGTGAGGGAAGTTGGCTAAATAGGTGTCGAACAGAACAGGACTCAATTCGGGCTCACTGGTGAACAGCTCCTGAAAATAAGGCCTAAATCACAGATAACTTCGTTTGTAGTCATCTGTCGTTCGTCCGACAATGGGATATGACGATCCGAATCACTACGCAATTGGATAAGTTGATTTTTCACTTTTTTATTTTAGAAATCTGGGGTTTGATGTAATACATACTGACACCAAAAATTAAATTCATAGATTTTTCCAATTTCTGAGCATCGATTCTAAAGATCGTCTGAGAAAATGTACAGAAATACTTAAATTTCCACAGGTTTTTGCTTACAAAATGACTTCAAAATTTTACTACTTCAGTAATAATCAGAGTAAAGTTGATATTTTTTTTTATATTAGATACATTGAATGGAAAATATATTCAAACCAGAATTCTAATTATGAATCACCACAAGCAAACTATGCAATTTTTTATTATATTCGATAAGTGAAAACTGTAATAATTGTAGATAATTACAAAACAGGCTAATCAATCAATAATCAATAAAAACAAAAAATAGATAAAAATGTATATAACACCATAATATTAGTGGGTACAAATTATAAGACAAAGTGTTTTAAATTTACATTGTTTATTGAAGTTCACTACTGCACTGTATAACATATTACATCACAATATAGCTAAATTATTCAGGATACTTTCCCTTTGAAGTGAATAATGGTCTTATTTGATAGGACAATGATTTAATAATAATATGCTTCTTGTCCATATACAATATGTGAAGCTTCTGTAGTTAATTTAACTGTTCTTTCCACACCTTGTGAATGTGCAGGTAAATTTGGCAACTCCAACGTCGTTCCATCCATTAGAACCGCTTGCACTTCATTATTAGATATCCTGCAAGCACAGGTTCACAAATTCTATTTTGTGAGAGGTTAATCAAATTTAATCAAATTTGACTAAAATGTGTCGCTTCACAGTTGATGAAAATAATTGTTTTCATCTTTTCTTTGGTGGCTCACGGTATCTCAATTCTACTCTAATTTTTAATTTTCATTAATGACCTTTCTGACGGCATAAGCTGTTAGCTTGGTATCTACACTGGCGACACAATAATTTACTCCTGCCTCAATAGTGAGACTTATCAGCCTGACAAGGTCAGAATGGCAGCCGATGTCCAAAACGACCTCAAGTCCGTAGTTAACTGGGGCAAAATATGGCTTTTAATTTTAAAGCCTCCAGAACTAAACTTCTCTCGATTAGTCACCTGAGAAAACCCTTGTTGTCTTCCATCAACATAGCTGATGCTATCCTCCAGGAAAGTGATTCGTTGCACCTTCTCGGGCTAAAGTTCTCTCCTGATATGAAGTGGAAAGACTATATTGAATTCATTGCTAGATCAGCTGCTAAGAAAGTCGATTTTCTATGCCAGGCGAGACAATACTTCTCTCCAGAATCTATCCTACATATCTATAAGTCAACCATTCGTCCATGCTTAGAATATTGCTGCTACATATGGTCCGATGCCCCAGAAATTTACCTTGAGCTCCTTGATAAGATCCAAAGAAGAATCTGCAATGTTATTGGTCCTGATCTGGCCGCTCAGCTCCAGTCACTTTCCCATCGTCGTAAGGTTGCCGCTCCATGTCTTTTCTATAAATACTTTTAACTGTAATTGTTCGAATGAGGTCTTTGCTTTAGTACCTAGAGATTTAAAAAAAAATTTAAACGCAGCACTAAACTGGCGTCGAGATTTCATCAATTTACGGTTGAGCTGGATAGATGTAGCCGTTAATTCTATGCTAACAGTTTCTTTTCTCGCACTTCTCTCTTGTGGAACCCCCTTCCGGCTCCTTGCTTTCTAGCCAACTTTAATCTGCAAAAATTTAAATGCAATGTCAATCACTATCTACTGTCCACTGGATTACTCTCTTCATCATTAATGTTTATGTTTCTAATTCTTCTACACACTGTAACCTCTCGTGTTTTAGTGGCATTACTACCTTGCTTGGGGTGATTCCGATTAAAAAAATCTGAAACAAAAATATTTTATTGGAAAATTTACTCATACTAGGTTATATTTTTGTAATGTAATTTGAATTAAATTTTAAAATTAGTTTCGTAAATTGATATAACTAATCAAGCATGAATAAATATTTACTTATCATCAAGAAACATTATATCCTCTTCCCTCACCTCCAATTCATCTGACTTTTTCAGCATTGAGAGAAGAATATTTTCTGGAAGCAAGTTGAATGCATTGTGCTGTAAATGTTTTAATGCAACATTTTCTATTTCGGTCAACTATTGCTTTATTCTCTGGTTCATGTTGAAGATATACAGTTGTTGGTTATGGATTTTCTTATTCCTTTTAAATTTCAAACCAACTAACTACATATATTACAATTATAAATCTTATAGAGCTATGCTATAAAGATCGCTAGAATTAAATTGCAACGCTCCAATTTTAAACCTAATCTTTAAACTCGTTTCCTCAAAAATGGTAACGATTTGGAAAAAATATTTGCGTCATTATTTATAATGTCAAACCCCAACTTTTAAATTGAGTGTAATACCACGGTTCCAAAAAGGACCTACCGATGTCCAAAACGACCTCGAATCAGTAGTTAACTGGGGCAAAAGATGACTTTGCTACGGCTAGTTCCCTATTATGTCCTGATTTTATAGCACTCTCTAATCTAGATTCGGTTGCCTTTTACGCTGCTTATCTATCTAGATTGAGCCAACGGCTATAATCAGCAACAAACGACCTAATCAGAGACTTAAGGTGATCCACCACTTATTCACACCCACACTCCCCGTCAATTCCACCTGTAAGGTTAGTAATAACTGATCCTGGAAATTCTCCACATCGAACAACGACGTGTTGAGTTTCCATTAACTAATCAATCTAGGCTTATCTAAGTTTACTAGCGCCCGCTTATGATCCGCTCCCGAGAAAACTGTCGAATGGAACCTTGAACACTCTAAAAGCCCTATGTCGACTCACTTAACAATATAGCTGGAAATGGTCTCACCTCCGGATTGTTAGTACCGGGTCTCTCCCTACTGTGATCGAACTAGGGATCAAGGACGGCGTTCCAATCACCCGCTAAAAATAACTGCCGATACATCGTCAAAGACGACTCGACTAATCGAAAAAAAGTCCACTCACTTCGCTTTGTCGTTGGATGCATAAACCTCAATGAAGCGAAGTCTTACCTCTAATGGTAACGTCCAAAATACAAAGCCGCAAACAGAGCCGCAAACACAAGAGCACACGACACGATATTGAGTGAATATCCAAATAAGTTGAGTAGAGGTGAAAGCACTTCGGTAGAATATCCTTATAGTCGCTGGCAATCAGATGGGTCTCCTGCAAACAGAATATATTCACTCTGAAACTCTGAAGATCACGAACGTGTCTCGCCCTTCGAGATTCTAACCTTAGGCCTCGAAAATTTAAACAAGCCAACCAAACAACCATCGTAATCGACTTTTGAGACTCTTCTTTAAACATCATCAGGGCGAGGACACCGATCGCCTCTCCTATGGAGCCAATACCCATTTCAGTTTTGATCGCGCAGTCTACAGATATGCTAATGATGTCCCAGGGAGACCTTAGTTTCCGATCCTACGCGGACGACTGTGAAGACACTTTTGACCTTTGGAAACTAACTCTACACATTTGTGGATGGATAAGAGAACCTTGAATCCCTTTATTATTCTGCCAAATTCTTTGGCCCGCTCAGCTTGCTCACAGACTCTTTTTCCGTTTTGTAGCTGGGCTTGGCTTTTCACTCCTTCTCCTTAGTCTTCACCGATGAACTTCTATTCCCTGGCAGGGGTTGTGCATTTGGTGGGACTGAGGGTAATTTTGAGGAGAAGATTCGGGGGTGTTTGTGTCCTTAGTGGTACAGGGTTTAAGGGACTGAAGTTCTGCTGTTCGGGTCTTCATTTTACCCTTACCCACAATCTGTCATTCTCTTTTCCCTTTGTTAGACAAAGAGGTATGGGTAAAGGCGAGGCCCAGCATAAACGATAGTGACGGTTTTACAACGATCATTCGCGCTACGTGGTTAGCGGAACTCGAAACGGGGGTCTAAGAGTAAGTTGGCCGCGGCGAGCTGAATGTCAGAGGCCTTCTTCTCCGAGCAGGAAGAGGCCAGATGACCAGTCTGGCCACACATCCATATGTTGTTATCCTTCCTGTTACTATGATGAGCAAGGTTCGCTCGCCAACAGCCAAAGAGTTTGGATCAGAGCTATAGGCCTGCATTGTCAACATAATGCTTAAGCACCATTCCCTGTACCTGAGGTCAGAGGTGTCGATAATCTGGCTGTAGTGTTTTAGATAAACAGCCAACGCCTTCCTTTTCACAATCAAAGGAAATTCATATACTCCAATGAAAAGCAGCATATACCATACAAATATTCCGGCACTTTTGATAATTTGCTGGGACAAAATTCCCATGGACGTCAGAGCCTTGACAACGGGGTCGTTAGTTGAACAGATTTTGCGAGTGTGCTTGTCGATCATGAAGACGGACACGGGTCACTTTTCGAACTTGTCGACTTCTTGAGGATTTGTAGGCTATCATCTTTAATAAGATGCGGGTACCCATCGACCTTCTCCAAGAATTCCGCTAAAGCAACTATGCTCCCTATGTACTTCCAGATACAGAGTAATTCCTCGTCCACTGGACCGTTGGTCTTTGTCTGAGTCTGTTGATTTACCTCTGAGAGGGGACTGAGTCATTTTGGTAACCTCTTTGTGAGGCGACTGGTTCGTTTTGGTAGCCTCTTTTGAGAAGTGACTGGGTTCTTTTAGGAAGATCTTTGGGAGGCATCTGGTCCTTTCTTGGTGCCGCTGTATGGTTTGGGTTTGCCTCTTTTGGTGGCATTCGTTCCTTTGGAGGTATTTTTTGTTTCGCCTTTTTATGAGGCATTTTTTTTTTTATCCTGCCGATCCGTCTTAGAAGCGTTGTCACTCAAAAAGTCCTTTTTGACCGACCTCCTGTCAGCCATGCTGAGAAGTGGAAATCCTCCCTAAAAAGAACAAAAAAAAAAAAATTCCTCGGAAGAATGTGGACAAAATAAAATTCTTTTCCGGCCTGGAAAGAAACAAACAATGAAAACAAAACAAACGCAAGCAACAGAAAACGGGGACAGAAACTGGCCCGCAAAGATGTCGCACACAATTTCAAAAACAAAAATCAATCCTGTTAGGAACAACTGGAAAAAGATTCCCCCTCCCGAAATTTATAGACAAAATCCCACGGATGCATGTTTAGCATTTCTTCCTAATCAATAAAATGGGCCACTTCTCGGTCTCATAACCTATATTTTTATTTTTTCTTGTCTTAAATAATCACTTGACTGTATCCCTTTTGCGTGTTAACATCAGTTTTACTTTGTGAATTATTTTGCCTTATTACTGTTGCTTTTCCTAGTTTTGTCTTACATATATATTGTTTATTTAGTATTATTTTGCCATGTACTTTTTCTTTCTTGTATTGTTTAATGGAAACTTTTTCAATTCCGTTTGATGAAAATGAAGAACAACATAGGTCCCAGGATATAACTCTGGCTGTTAAACAACAAATTTAAAAATTCAATATTTGCCCTAGAGATGTTTCAAAGTAAATTAACTGGCCTTTGGTCAACAACAGTAATATTTTGCTGCCCTAACTCTTAAAAAGTGTACAAAACATTAAAAAAAAAAAAAAGGAATCAAAAAGAAATACGAAACACTAGCAGTCCCAAAATCAAGAAACTGATATTTATTTTTAAGAACAAATTATGCTTAATCTTATATAACCAATAGTTTAAGAATATGTTTTATCCTATAAACTTTTGTGAAACTTGTATGAAGAATTGAGAAATGTAAATTTTATAAAATTTATGAATGAATATTTTTATTCTTTATACTAACTACATTAGAAGCGTAAAAAGAAATTAATTAAAAACGAGTGAATTAATAGTTTTTAGTTTTAATATTTTTTTTTTTTTTACCTTTTTGTTGTCATAATTTAATTGCACTCAGTGAGCTTTTTTAATTATGTAACGCCGATCCTCTCGCACGGTGTCAGTTGTAATACGATCTCTAGTCAAGGCGTCCAGGTAACACCATATTTTTTCCTGTCTAATATGTTTTATTACATTATGCAAGCGCCAACGCAAAAAATTAAAATTATTTTTGATTTTTCCTGAATTATTTTTCATAAAGTCTGGGTCAAATATTTAGTATGATCAAATTTGTTATTGCATAACTCCTTTACTGAAATAATATATTCAGGGATTGTCTTTATCTAGCGATGAAGTTGAAAAGCAACTCTTACCGCAAAAAAGAACTCGTCTTCTCTGTGCTGTTTGTCGAAAAAGAAAATCAAAATCAAATTCTGGTCTAATATAGTACAGTCTCAAAATATATTACTTTGTCTACCAGTCTCAACCAATCACATCCTTTCTTACTCCAATAAAAAAAAACCTACTTTGAACAGTAATAGTTTTCTATGCCTTTTGGTTGGTATCAAAGCGTAGTATCTTCTCCTTTTAAATGGGAGAAGGCACTCGACCCCGGGGATTCCAATCTTGCGAAAAGTGGGATCGGAGTAGATCGTGGGGACTGAGCATTTTTTCTTTGGCCAATATGCATGCGTAGGGCACCTCATATAAAATACCTTGTGTCACATCCTGCCTTAGCAGAAAGACTAGGTAAATAACATTCTCTCTTCTTCGCGGGTGAAGCAGTGTGTTGTAAGTTGTGGATACTGGTGTTTTGTGACACTGAGATCTCCGGAGGTTGATCAAACAAAAACGGAAAGAAGGAAGGAATAGGAGAGAGTCTACTAACTGGATGGTAACTGCTAAAATTGCAGGAAGATGGATTGAAAAGTTGAGAAGAAAATTGAAAATGAAATGTGTTAAAAAATCATGTTTTGAGATAATTCCAAGGAGAATCGAACCCAGATTTAACTAAACGAAATCCAGTAAGATTGAACAAACCCCACCCCCACCGATAAGAAACCATTAAGGTATTCGAAAATATGTCAGATAAAATAAAAGCATATGATGTCGATAGACAAATCCAGGTGGTCAATGAAATAGCATTCACAAATCTCCAGGATCAAATAAAATAAAAACATGTTTCGAATCAACAAGCCAGAAGAAAACAACCCTCACGCGTTGGCTATTATAATTTCGGCGATATTCGTCCCTAGAAGTGACCATGGACAAAAAAGCTGTGTGATCTAGTTGATTGTAAAACAAATGCATAAGACGGAGAAAAGATAAACTTTTGTTTTAAGGATAGTGGAAATAGAGTTTTCTTTCTCCAATTCTTGAGTAGTCTGGTCGATCGAGGGGATCCCAACAGGGGGCTAACTGATAAATAAGGATTAATGACTGAAAATCCCTTTTGTCTTCGCAGCGTCATCTGGAAGTGGGATTTATCACTCCAGTCCCAGTAAGCCGAGCTGTTGAGAAAATAGGAGAAGGAAGAAAAAGAGAAGGAAGAGAAGGGACAAGTAAGGAAAGGAGAAGAAAGAGAAGGGAGAGAGAGAGAGAGATTAGCACCGCCTATATAGAGCGATGGTACCAGGCGAAGCGTAAAGAGAGTAGGAGTTAAAGGGTGGCTTGATTCCTCTAACCACTCTCAAAAGGGGGCTGGGCAACCTCAAATTCGGAAAACCACTTAAGTAAATGTATTTTTATATATGGAAATTTACGAGAACAGAAGAACAGGCGACACAACAAGAAGAGAGACAAATCGGGATCCGCATCGTTCGCCGAGACCTCTTGACCTTGTGCTGAACATGATGACCAGAACTTAGAAATTTAAGTTACTACTAAAACAAGCTGCAGATTCCGAAGGGCATTCCAGTGTCATTTGATTATAACAAGTGGGAAAGGTTAAAACCACTGTCTACAACAAATCATATATAAACAAAAATTGTTACATTTTTAACCTGAATTAATTCTTTAATCAAAGGATTCTTGATTTTGTGTAGCTCCCAAATTGTTGAACCGTGTTCACTTCAGATTTGCTTCATCGACGACCTTCACATCTGTGCTGTTTCTTATTTTATTTTCCACACACACATACACACAATAAAAATTAACTCACACCACGTGTATCCAAAAAATTACAATTGCGCGGGAACTCTCTCCTTACCATACCCTGTGGGGTCAAAAACAAGGACGGCGCACCCAAAAGTGCGGACGTAGTGGAAAGCATACCACGTGGTCAAAAATATGATTTATTGACCAATCAGGGCTCGACATAAGAAACCCATTTCTTAATCTCCCCGGAGCCTCATCATTCAGATATAAGGAAGATAGAAACTCTCATCAGACCAGAGGGAGTACAGCGGCAAGCTGACATCACGGCTTTACGGACAATTCCATTGTGTACAAACAAAATAATTCTTATATATTTTTTTTTACAAAAATAAACAAAAGTTTATTTTACTTTATTTGTAGTGTATTTTCTTTTTATTATTTGTTTGAGGGATTTCTTTGCACCCTCTACAAATTGGTGACCGACGTGAGACACTACATTTAAAAAAACAAACAAAACGAAGAGGAAGGACACAATGGAATCACAATCTTCGGAAACCCCTCTCGCCACACTATCGTTGAATATCCCGGCTTTCAACACGACTAACACTAAGTCCTGGTTCGTTCAAATCCAAGCATTATTTGATGCGAAGCGAATCACCTCCCAGAGAACCCGGTATTGTTACTTAGTGGAAAAACTGCCAGCGGACATCGTCGAGGAAGTAATGGATGACAACCCGTACGATAGGCTCAAGGAAGCAATTTTAAAACGTATCGGTGTCTCGAACGAAGCCATGCTACGCAACCTTTTCACTCAGGTTGAATTAGGAGACCGCACCCCATCGCAGTTATTGAGGCACATGCGAACCTTACTGGGTGACAACAAAATGTCCGAGAACATTATGCGGAGCTTATGGCTGGACAAGTTACACACTACAACAACACAATTCCTCGCACCCATGACGGAGGAAACGCAGACAGAAAAACTCGCAGACATTGCAGATCGGATCCATGAAAGTTTTCGAAGCCGCAGGGTAAACTCTATCCAACCACAACCAGCCCAACAAAGAGACAGGGAATTTAACGACCTCAAGTCTACTGTAGAAAGGTTGTCTATATAATTACAAGGCTTACTCCAAAAAGACCGACAGTACCGCCGCGATAAATGTCCAGGCTACAGAAAGCGAAGTTTCAGCAGAGGCCGGACTGACAACCGCAATAGAAAAAATAAAATTTGTTACTACCACAAAAAGTTTGGTCCTGAGGCGAGACGCTGTAAACGTCCTTGTTCTTTCAACAACGCGAATGCGGGAAACGAAAATTCCAGTCAGTAGAGACGACGGCTGTTGCTGGATTTTTAACAAAAGGTCGTCTGTTTTATATCCGTGACAAAATTAATGGATATAACTTTTTAATAGACACCGGAGGTGAAATAAGCGTGATACCACCAACACAAAATCAGGTGACTATGCCACAGTCTTATCATCTTCAAGCTAGCTGCTTGAAGATGTACCAAAATACCAACTTACGGAGAGAAATCGCTCAATATCAATCTCGGCATGCGACGGAATTTTTTCTGGAATTTTACCATAGCCAGTGTAACAACGCCTATATTGGGGGCAGATTTTTTAGCCAGATTCAACCTGTCTGTCGACATGACTAATCGCATACTAGTGGATAATCAAACCAAGATTTCAGTAAGAGGAATCACCTCGAAATACCAATCTACTGGAATCAGTTCTGCCTTACCCGGGGACCAGTACATCCGTCAGCTACTAAAAAAATATCCACAACTCTCTCAGCCATTTAAAAAAACAGACACCATAAAACATAATGCCAAGCACCACATCAAGACAACTGGACAACCTGTCTATGCCACCCCCCAGACGATTGAAACCGGACAAATATAAGATTGCGAAAAACGAGTTTCAACATTTATTACAGCAAGGGATCATCCGCAACCATATTTTCCAAATTGGATCTCGTAAAGGCGTACTACCAAGTTCCAGTGGCAGAAGAAGACATTCATAAAACTGCACTGACCACACCATTTGGCCTTTACGAGTTCGTAAGGATGCCTTTTGGGCTTAGGAACGCCTGTCAAACCTTCCAAAGGTTAATAGACGAAGTTTTTAGAGGTCTGCCATTTATATTTGCATATGTGGATGACGTTTTAATCGCCAGCAGAAACCTCGACGAGCACAGACAGCACTTAGAGCAAACATTTGAAAGAATATCACATTACGGTCTGAAAATAAATACAGAGAAATGCATTTTCAGCCAACCAAAGGTTAATCTCCTCGGACACTTAATTGACAAGGACGGAATATCTCCACTACCCGAGAAAGTAAGTGCAATTTCAAATTTCCCGCAACCAACATCAGTCAGACAAGTACGCAGATTCATAGGCGTAATTAACTATTACAGACGATTTTTACCTAACTGTTCTACATTACTTGCACCGTTAACAGATTTGTTACAAAACAAAACAAAGAACCAACAGTTAAAGTTAGAAGGGCCTTGCTTAGAAGCATTCAAACAAGCTAAAACTGCTTTGGCCAACTTTACAAAACTAAACTACGTAACGGACAGCGAGGACACAAAACTCACGCTTACAACAGATGCATCTGAAATAGCTGTAGGAGCAGTCATACACCAACTTGCTAACAACACAATGACTCCTATATCATTTTTTTCTGCTAAGCTAAGCAAGACACAGACGAAATACAGCACCTTTTCAAGGGAGCTTCTAGCAATTTACCTTGCAATTAAACATTTTAAACATTTGCTGGAAGGAAGAAATTTTTGCATTTATACAGATCACAAACCATTAACATATGCACTACATACACATGTAGATAAATATGGTCCACGAGAAATCTGACATCTCGATTATATCGCCCAGTTCTCCACAGACATCCGATATATTAAGGGACAAGAGAACATTATAGCAGACGCATTATCTCGATCTACAATAGCCTCTTTAAATTCCAGTTCTTTAAGTATGGAATTAATCGCACAAGAGCAGAAAACAGATGAAACACTTCCAGTTGTACAAAACATCCTTACAACTGAAAGAAATGCCCATACCATTTGGTACAGCAAAATTTTATTGTGATGTATCACAAACACATCCGCGTTCATATATACCACCGAACATCAGACGACTAGTTTTTCAACATTTTCACAATTTATCTCATCCAGGAAAAAGAGCCACTGTAAAATTAATAGCAGAACGCTTTGTTTGGCCTAATATGAACACGGACATTCGCAATTGGACTAAAACTTGTATACCTTGCCAAAAGAACAAAATCCACAGACACAACACGAAATCACCACTTGGCACTTTTAGCACACCTGATGCTAGATTCACCAACATTCATATCGACTTAGTAGGACCTTTACCCACCTCAAAAGGACATACACATATTCTTACTATAGTTGACAGATTTACAGCCATAGCAGTCAAAGACACTTCAGCTGCAACAATAGCCAGAGTTATACTGCAGGACTGGATAGCAATTTTCGGAGTACCTTCAGTAATAACAACAGATAGAGGTTCACAATTCCAATCAACACTTTTTGCTGAATTTACCCAATTGTTAGGAACGAATCACATCAAAACAACCGCCTATCACCCTTGTGCAAATGGGATGGTTGAAAGATTCCACAGACAGTTAAAAGCTTCTCTAGCTATGAATTTAAATAATGCGGACTGGACAGACAATTTACCACTAATTCTTTTAGCGATAAGAAACACGATGAAAGAAGATTTGCAAAGCACACCTGCAGAGGTAGTTTTCGGATCAGCATTAACCCTACCTGGACAATATTTTAATCACAAGACAGACATTTCACCTACAACAATGTTTGTAACAGAATTAAAACATAAAATGTCTCTTCTCAAGTTTGCACCAACCAGGAAAACAGAGAAACAAACTTACATCCCAAACACCTGCAAATATATATTTATCAGAAATGACGCAGTTAAAAAAAACACTCTGTCCAAATTATTCAGGACCATATCAAGTTCTGGACAGGCATGAAAAATATTTTACTATTATGAGAAAAGAAAAGAAAGATAATATCGCTATTGATCGCATTAAACCAGCGTACATCGAGGAACAACCTCATACAATACCTCCACAAACACATATTCACACAGAAAATGAGGAAGCTGGAAAACAAAATACTGACATCACACCTACAACGAAAACCGGCAGAAAAGTCCACTGGCCGAGACATTTTAAAGAATATATCACATATTGAAAAACATGTATCTTTCATATATTTTCCAATCTGAAGGTTAGGGATGAGGTGTGTGTCACATATGTCTTTCTTCTTATCGTTTACCGGTTGTCTGTACTTCTTCTCTCTGCAAGTAACGTAAGAAGGCGATCGAGCGCTTGCTCTCCTCCATCTTGTGGATGGGGACGCAAGCATCACGTCGACAGAGAAGTCTGCCCAACGTCCGTGTCATGGGGCGCTGGGAATGCCGGACTTGTTACAAACACGCCTTGAGGCTGGCTTTCCTACGCCGTATCAAATGTCGGTCGGTCTTGATGGTCATTTCTCGGTCCAGGAGAGTCCTCTATCGTGAACTAGTAGAGGGATTCGCGAAGAATCCACTACTCGGCCGGCTCGGCTTGTCAGCGAACGAGTTGCGCTAGTTTTGGCTTTGGGTGTCAGCAACGGATTATCTCAGCATCTCTGAATTTTCGCTTACTTGACGATTGGTTTGGAATAATCTCTCAATGACACAGCCTTCAGATGGGGCTTGGCGGATTTGACAGACTGTCAACAATGTAACCTTGGTTTAGATGAAACAGCTTCGCACGCCTTCTAACATTGTCCGCGGGAGTGCCTCTTATGAAACTATGTCGGCTCGTTGACGGCTCGTATCGCTCCCGAAAAGCTCGTACTCGTTGATCGCGCATATGCCTATGACAATGTACCCTCTCCTCGTATTCTGGGATGAAACGGGTGGTGTTTCCGTCGCTGCTAGCCACGACTCGAATTGTGATTTGGACGACGCGAATGAAGGAAATCTTGCTATGTGAACGTTATTCGCACCAGGATCTAATCTAATTCTTTGAGCATCAGTTCAGGATGAAGACTAGAACTGATATAGAAAGGGTTTGGTATCGACAGATTTCAGCGAAAGGTGGATAACTATGACGAGCCTGGTTCGTGTGAACGGGACTAGCCTTGATTTTCTTTGTCAAGTCTCCTTAAGTCACAAAGGGGCTTTCCTGTGGAGCCCTCCCCTGGTTATGATAGACCCTTTTTGTGTACCTAGTTAATGTGAATAAGTATCGTTTCTGGCCTGTTCCCGGCTTCTTCTTTGGTGATGATCCAAGCTGAGAATGTCACCCCAGTTTGTTTTTTGGCCCCTTTTTAATCTCGACTGGGTTAGTTTTTTCCCATGGCCGTATTTATTTAGTCATGGAGTGTTTTACGTGTGCGGTATTGTGGTATATGGCGGATTGAATGATGACGGATTAATTTTTGTGGTGAATGTGAAAATTGTAATGAATGAATGGGTCGTGAATCTGATGAGCTAGGTATGTCGTCCAGCCTCAACCCATTCCCCACTTTTAGGCCATGTACCACAATTGTTGTATCCTATTCACAATAAATATCGAACGATTTTGAGCTTGGTGAGCGAAAATGCGTTTCCCATGTTGCGAGTAGAAGGTTGAATTTTTGACTCCGTTTTCGGTATTAATTTGCCCGCTTTACCTTTTGAACTTTTTGAATACGGATTTGTGATTGAAAACGATTTGGCGAGGGGGGGTACTAACAAGCTATTTCGGCATTACTTTGTCTCTAGCAAGATAGCAGAAAGATCGTTCGACATAAAACTGTCAACGGTGATAAGACTGGACAGCCTGTGGTTGAGTGGATCGACAATGCGGAACTGGTCTGCGTGGTAACGAAGAACGAATTCTTACACTGTGTTTGAAAGACTGAGCATTTGCTGTGTATAGGCAGCTGAACAAAGAATAAAAAGCTGACATTGAACAAATAAAGCGTGCCTTACTAACCGCATTTGGAACCGATCCGTTCGTGGCCTATGGCCAAATTCCAGGCACGGGGCCTGCGCCCTGGCGAAACAGTAGACGTATTTCTGGCGGGATTAAAGAAGCTTGCCGTACTGATCGCGCCACTGCTTGAACGATGGATGACCTGTGCATTTGATCATCCAGAATGTAGGATATGACAGTTATTGATCGGAGCCCGCGCTATCATGTTCGACGAAAAGTAGGCAGAGGATTCAGTTGCCGTAGCCATACAATCAACTGAACTCAAAGATGATCCAACCCCAGCCACCCGATGCCATGGCGATGTCACCTGCTATTGATGCTCTGGGCCAAATCATTTTGCCAAGGACTGCAGTTATCAACGCGAAGAGATGTCCGGCAGTTCAGCGAGAAAGGCACACTCCGACCGACGATGTTTTCAATGCTATAAATTAAGCCACATTGCCTGTAAGTGTCCTAGAAGTGGAATGGGAGACGCGAGATCAGCGCTGGTCTCTTTCCCCGTACAGAGCATGAAAGAGGTAATGTGACACTATTTAGCTATTGGTTAACTAATTAACCATAGAAATTAAAACAGGAAATACTTAAGGCGAAAAAGAGCTATCACGAAAGATAGACTGATCGACGTTAAAAGAAAGATTGTATTCTATTTACGAAAAAGATACTTTTCACAAAAGACAGTAAACCAGTGGAAAAAACCATGTGTGAGGTCTTGTCAGGTTGATTTATGTCTCGCCGAGGGAGATAGAAAGAAAGGCAAATATGAAGATATCGGACCGACACATGGCGGTCATAGAAAAATTGCGAAACAGGCAGAGAGAATCAATGTTAATTATCTTTCCAAGATATCGTTTTTTTTCTTGTCCACCAGCGAGGAAAATCAATTATAAAATTTTGGCATTGTCTCGACATAGGTGAGAGGATTGTTATTATTTACCTAGTCAACGTATCGCTTCAGACGGTGAAACGTTGAATAGCAATATGGCGTTTGTAAGAGTTTGGTATCAGACAGAAAATAGAGTGTGACACCCAGCCGTTGACCCGTGGTACGAAACTGTAATGTTTCTTCTACCGGCGTCTTACCTATCTTTTAAAAATGTCTATGGTTAATTAGTTAGCCAATTACCATAGCTAAATAGTGTCACAATCCTCCCTTACCTGCCTTGTTATTTACTCGTAAATGGCACCGAAATCCCAGTACACTATTTAGCATACATCATGCATCTGTTTCCTGCATTTTCCTTTTCCTTTTCACGGTATGTTTCGAGATCAGTCTTTCTTCTTCTTCTGTTCTACATTCAATGCAATGTTCATTTCACTTTCTTTTTCATGCAATTTAAAGTTCTTGTAATCTTCTGTTCTGCGTGCAATGTAGTGTTCGTTTCATTTTCTTTTTCATGCAATTTAAAGTGTGCGTGTGCTTGTGGGTATATGTGTGTGGCTATTATGGCTTGTTGTTCTTGGCCAATGCTTTTCTCTCTGCAATAGAAAGTTTTTCCGCCGTACGCATTAGTTCCACTTTAGCTTCTTCTGTCGGCTTTCCCGCAATTTCCTCCTTGATTTTATCTGGGTAATGAACACTGCTCAGCATCTCCCTCTCGAGTTGCTGCATGCTCATTTGATTACCACGAATTGATTCCCTCCTACTTCTTAATTTCCATACTGCCATTCCCCCTAAGGCGATAATTATTAATGTACCCATCATTGCTGACCAATTTATTGCAATCTGTTCATCATCCTCCCAAGCCATACCTTCCTTTCCCAACACACTTGTCATTCATATCGATCTTCCATATCGGCTTCATTAGCACTGGCATTTTATTCAAGGTAACATTGGGGAATCCCCTCACTATTGGTTCTCACAACTCTGTACAATTAAATAAGCTTCTGTCAATCAATTCTATAACTGAATCTCTCTCTTCATATTTTTCTTCTACCTGGTAATATGGGGGTAAAGAAATAGATATCTCGAATGCCAAACATCCCAGGTGCAATTTTAACAGGGATAATGGTAGTTTCACTTTTAGTGTCTTTGTGGACCCTTTCCCACATACCCTAGACAGCTGATTGGTTTCTGTGTGGCCACTGCCCACACCCCGTCTGAAACACTGATAGCTTGTGGTAATGCCGTGTTTGCTAATACCTCCACTTGACAAGTTCTCTTAATTCATTTCTTCCCTTCAAACAATTCAAGCACGCACATTTTGTGATTACCAGCTACATAGATGGGACTCAATGATGTAAAACTCCCCAGAGCATCATTTCTACAATTTTTAGCTTCATCTGCTGTTAGCAACATGAACTTTGTTCTACCTGAATTTAAAGCTATGTATTCCGTGTCTACCTTGTATCTTGCCACTATTCCCAAACCTTGATCTCCTCTGGGGTAGGGAATAGGTAAATTTATAAATTAGCATATCTCGAATATACTCTCTCTATCCAACAACGGAATAGACATCACAACTAATAGTTTTCTATTTTCCTACAAGGTCACACATCCCAGCGCACTATAATATTTCTACAATTCTTTGGTGGGATCCACTGGCAACCTTAAATGATGGGGTAATTCGGTTTGTATTCCGAGTAGCACTTCCCTTAAATGACCCGGGTTTACTATGCTTGGGGACAGGTCCCAAAGACAACATGTCTAATTGCGCTCTGACATGTTCCAGCAAGGTTGTCAACGACTGACTAGTTTGTCGTACCTTATTCGTAATTGTCATTAGTTGAAAATATCTTTGCATAAATCCACTTATTTCCTGTAATTCCATCATTACAGTTTCTGTATCATTAATTACCTCTTGTCTCAACCCGGCTAGGTTATTTATTAACCAATTAATTCTGGCTTTATTCTTGGCCACTTCCAACCTTGTCACATTTAATATTGACACACTCTCCCTTGTCACCTGAGCTAGCGTTCTCTGGTTTATTCCTACTTCTCCCAGTTTTCTTATAATTTTAACATCATCTTCAGTCACTGTTCCAAACAGGACATTTAACGCTTTTCCCACAATCGGAACTACCGATCTCTTTTCTCTCGTCTGCAGTGGCTCTATTTCCTTCAGGCAATTTTTCATGTTCTCCCATTCAGCCTCTATCATAGTGGCCTCCAATTCTAGGGAATATAAAAATCCGAGATATCCCTTCTCCTTGGAATAATCTTGCCCTACCTTCAACCGTGCTGCATTCAGCTGCCTTAGCTCATTTCTTAGTTTATTTAATAGCGACTCATATGGTTTTAAATCTATCACGAATGTGATCAACCATTTCGACCTGGTTATTATTACTTCACTCGTCTTTTAAAAAATGGTATTTCGGCTGTGCTTCCAAGCTTCCGCCATCCTCATCGTCATCATTAGTGTGGCTACCATCATCATTATCATCAACCCGTTCATTTTGGTCATTCCTGCAAGGGAATAAGATTCTCTTGTTTTTGCTCTTCTTAACCATTCTGTCTTGTTCAATTCTTCACTCAATTATTCCATGATTTCTTTTCTAAGTTTGTAACCCTTCAGCTATCCCCTCCTCTAACTTCACAGCCTTCTTTGTTCTACTGAGATTTGGGCTTCTCCACCCCTCTCAATCTCATCTTCAGAGGTAGTGCCTGTCCGACCACTAACCTTCTCTCAGGGTTCCGTTCCTCTTCAGGAAGTGTTTCGTCCTTTTCCTTCTCTCTTGATTCTTCCGTCTGCTTTGAGTCTGTACTTTGGACTTCTTCATTACTTCTTGATTCAACATCTAGATCTCCCTTATTTCTTAGCCTTTCTCTGAGCTGGGAAAGGGGTATCTGATCCTCTTCCTCCTCCCACTCACTGAGCTCTTCTTCTTGTTTAGGGTGTTTCTCTTTAGAACCCTTGACTGCTTGACTGGATTTCCTCGCTTTTCTCTTCTTTTTCTTTGGACATGTGTGCGAGACGGTGACATCACAGGGTCCTCTCTGCACCGATTCAGTCGATGACTGAACTCCGCTGATCCTCGTTGAAGGTTCAAGCTCCGTCACTCGGATCGCTTTTTCCAGATGGCTGTCAATCTATCTCTTCATCTTCTTCGGAATCCTCTTCCGTCTCCATTTCTTCTGGTTCAACTAAAGTTACCTTCCTTGTTCTTGTTTTCTTTGGCCTTGGCTCACTCATTTCTAGATTAACTATTTCAGCTTTCTTCAGATCATTGGCATGGGTCCTTCTTGCCCGTCCTGCCACTTATTACATACGATATTGGGCCCATCTGTTCTACTATCCGGTAGTATGGTTCCCATCTCTGGTCCAGCTTTCCTTCTCTCTAGTGAATTTCTGGTGAATTTTATAGTAGACAACTTTCAATTCTACTACTTTTCTTTCAGCATTCACCCTCTCATTTCTTCTCTTATGTGCTCTATTTATTCTTCTTCTGGCCTGTACAAATATTTTATGCTGTTGTTCCAACAACAGCTGATGATGATCTTCCCCCATATACTTTGTTCGGGGCTTCAACAAGTTACCCACAGGCAGGACCACGTCTCTGCCAAATAATATAAAGTATGGCGAAAATCTAGAGGTTTCGTTTATAGTAAACCTCACGGCCGCCAGTGCCTGTGTCAAGTACAGATCCCAATTTCCTGTATTTTCTCTAGCCAGTTTAGCTAACACATCTCCCAAGGTTGTATTAAACGTTTCCACTTTAGCGTTTCCTTGGGGTTGAGATGGAGATGTTTTTATGTGTTCTATGTTCAAACCTGTCAGCACTTCTTTCATGCTGTTTATATTCTCTGCGTTATTAGCAGTGACAAGTTGCACAGGGGCGCGATACCTAGGGAAGATTTCACTTATTATCAAATCGGCTACAGTTTTAGTCTTCTTGTCTGGTACTGCAAATGCCTCAGGCCAATTTGTTAGCCAATCAATAAAACTCACTATATAGTTATTCCCTCGTCCAGTTATCCCATATGGTCCTGATACATCCATACTTTCTCGAAGAGGAAGCTCGGCACATCCATCCCTTCCAATGGTGCCATATCCTGCCTTCTACTCTGCGACTCGCACACTACACAACTCCGAACATAATTAGTGACAATTTGGGCCAATAGTACTTTATCCCTATTAGGTTATATGTTCTATCGATTCCCATATGACCCAACCTCTCGTGGCACAGTTCTAATATCTATGGCCTCAAACTTTTGGGCACATACGACTTGGCTTTAACTTCCTCATCTCTACCCGAGTTTCATCTATTATTGCATACCTGGTGGTCTTTCCTGTCTCCACCTTTCCTCTAAGAACAGCTATCTCACTGTCTGCCTGCTCCTTCCCAATCCTTTCTGGGTGCTCTACGTATTTTCTTTGCTTCTCATCGGATTTCACTCGATTCAGAGTTCGCAGGGGTAGTGCCTTTCCTACCTCCTCTCGTCTCGTCCTTTATTGTTTTGTGGGCCTGGTTCACCATCATAATGGGCACTAATTCAGCTACCTCTACTACTGCCTCACACAGAGCTACCCCATTCTCTTCCGGGCCCATTTCCTCTGCAGAGATCAATTGCAGGGTTGCATCCGCCTGTGTGATTTCTATGTCCGCTTCCCGCATCCCTTCCTTCTGTTTTACCCGTCTGTATTCTTTCTCTCTCAGACGCTCCTGTGTCTATCAGAGCTTTCATTGCTATACCCCCTATTTTTGCCTTACAAGACAGCTCTTTCTCTTTGCGTCAGCGAAGAAAACACCTTGGCCTTCTTTCTCCTGGGTCCCGATCTCTGTGTTATCCCAGCCATAGGTGCTGTCAGCAACAATTTCTCGTCATCCTCCTCACATAGTGGAGTTCTTCGTTTTCTCCGCCTGGGTGGTCCCGGTTGGACCCTTCCCAGTCTATTTCTGCTGTTTCTGAGAGCACAATTCCTCTTCAGGTGCCCTGGTCTTCCACAAAACCAGCACCTTCTTATTGGGTAGTTAACTGCAACGTGGCCCACCTGTCCACATATCCCACATTTCATGCTCCTTTTTAATTGGGCCACCCTCCCTCTTACTTCTGGGGAGGCTTTCCCTCTACCTAAGTGGCTCTCCTGGCCACATGTCCAACGTTTCATGCTCCTTCTTTTAAATTGGGCCACCCTCCCTCTTATTTCTGGAGTGGCCGGCTGGCTTTTCCCTGGTCCTGTCTTCCAGGTGCAGCGTTCTTTAATAATATCGGTGGGGCACCCTTCCTTATCCCGCACCACGTAGCTAGGTGTCCTTTCTTCCCACACTTAATACATCTGTCCTGATCAAAGTCTGGGGGCAATCCCCACTTCGTCGAGCAGTCCGCTATTCTGTGGTCCTCATACCCACATGTCCAGCAGACCAGCCCGTATCGACCCGGCGTAGGCTTATAAAACCCATGCCTTGTCGACCAAGCTTTTCTTTTGCGATCCTCTTCCCACACCTCAGGTTCCTCCACCCCTTGCTTGACCTTTCGATTCCACGCGGAGGCTCTCTTCCCTTCCTCTGGACTTTGCTCTTGCGCCTTCCTACTCGTCTTACTTTCTCCCAAATTCCCTAGCTGTCTTTAGCCAGCAACACTGCCGCCGACAACCTTAGCGGTCCTTCCTTCATTACGTCATGGCGAATACGCTCGTCACTGAGCGCTTCTATATATAAATCGGCCAACTGGGCGTGCATTGCTGCGTTGTGTCTTACTGCCTCTGGGTAAGCAAATGAAGACAGCTTCTCTGCTCGGGTTCCCAATTGTCCAGGGGTTTCGTCTTTCAGCTGCGTCATCTTCAGGAGGGCTCTCATGGCCTCTATGTCCCCTCGTCAGCGAACTCCTGACTCGGCAATACCTCTAGCCTTTTCCATGACAAGCGGGGTTCACTGGCTAAGAGCCCCTTTATGAATTCCGACGTTTTCCCTCTCGTGGCGTCATACGCCAAATACAGGGTTTCTCGATCTGAGAGTTCATAGATTATGCGGCTCTTGTCCAGAATCGCCAACCAATCCTTAAAATTTTTCGAATTACCATCAAAGGCTGGAATCCTAGGTCCGCCCAACAATTTCCTCAGGTCTACTGGCAATCTCTGCTCAACCCCCTCTTCCTCTATGTCTACTCTATCCGAACCGTGGTCAGACATATTTAAACAATTCAAAAAAACAAAAACAAAAAAAGAACAATCAGAGCAGTAACAATCAAAATATTATTGGGAGATTAACCGAAAAAAAGTGTCTCACCTGACAGACGATTTCCAGGTCGTTCTTCTCCGGTTCCGGGCGGTCAAACTAGAGGGTCTGGAACTGTATGGTTATAATTAACCAAAGTCTTTTGGTTCCCACCAGCGAGGAAAAGCAATGTGGCAATTATAAAATTTTGGCATTGTCAACGTGTCGCTTCCGACGCTGAAACGTTGAATAGCAATATGGCGTTTGTAAAATTTTGGCATCAGACAGAAAATAGAGTGTGACACCCAGCCGTTGGCCCGTGGTCAACTCCTAGTCGTGGCGCGAAACTGTAATGTTTCTTCTACCGGCGTTTTGGAGTTCATTTTTTGTCGCTGCTACCAACCTGTGTTCCGATTGATCGGTGGTCGTCGCTACTCGGCGAAATCCCCTGGTCAGGATACCAATATGGGACACTGGCCCGTTCAGGGTCGAATTCTGGTCGTCGATGTTAACGGCTTCACCAGCTGTACCGGTTCAATACCAGCTCTATCGTTCCAGTTCACTTGCAACGTCTGGTTACTGGAGGAACTGCTTCGAGTCTAACCTACCCACGTTGTGACTTTGATTTTAAGGAGATGAGATCAATCAGGCGTCGTACTGTAGTGTAAGCTGAGTCCAGATTGTAGGTGGTATCGCACAAGCGCAAAAAAAAAAAAAAGGTTGGAATGGACATCACCCACCATAATGGAAACCACTAACTCTGAACAATCCGGTTCACTATTCACAGGATTCTGCAAGTGTTATTCTTTGATGGAACTCCTCACCGACAACGACACTGCATTCCGCAGTGGATTCTTTAAAGACATTTTGGATTTGTGGGGAATCTACTTACGATTTTGCTGTGCATACGTACCATCAGGAAATGGCATAATCGAGTGATATCATCGCAGCATGAAGAGAATTGCTGCCAGGAAGCAGTGTTCTGTAATGGAAGCGGTATATTTGCATAACATCACCCCTAAATATGATGTGTCGCCCTCAATTGCGCCAGCCAACATAATTTATGGGCACAAAGTCCAGCTAAGAGGTACTGACGCACTCAACTGAACGAGTAAAAGAACAAACAGCATACAACTTGGGCGACCATGTGTGGGTAAACGCACCACACAGCTGATGCACAACTCGGTACCTGGTGGGGCATATCACTGGAATCAGTAGCTCGCACACTATGCTGATTGATGGAATGGCAAGACACATAAAAGACTTGCGTCACTGTGTAAGTTCAGGCACTTTGGCAAGTGACACTAGCAGGGTATTCACTGGAAGTGAAAGGATAGTCACCATCGGAAGTAGGGCCAGTACCTCTTTAGATGAAGTCTCTGTACATGAGATTGTTAAACCAGAGGACTTCTAAGGAGACAAGTCATCTGAACATAACATTCAATACCCCTCCAGTAATCATACCCCTCCTGATTAAAGAGGCATACCCCAGTGTGTCACACATACTCAAAAAAGAGTTTGTGTTTTGTGCATGGTTTGTCAAATGAAAATGTTTGAAAAATTGTTAGCAAAAACCTGCTACTTTAAGTATCAGAAGAACTATGCTTATGTTTTTTACTCCCTGATTAGTGTGGCCAATTGGAAAAATTGCCCTGTGAATAAAAGCCATTGCTTTCATTAATGTGGGGAGAACGATTTTTGAGATTGGTGAGCAAAAGGTTGTATTTTTTTACCATATTTTCAGTATTAACTTGTCTGCTGGACTCTTTAAAACAGCTTTACCTTTTGAACTTTTTGAACATTGATTTGCAATTGAACTTATTCTTGGCATATTAATTTTTTTTAATGACCCCATTGGTTAATACTCTAACAACTGTATTAATAAGACACAAATTTACATAAAATAAGTTCTTCAATTCTGAAAAGTGCAAATATATATAGATTGATACTTAGTGTGAACAAGCAAATTTTTAATAGTGTTTTTATGTATAAAAACAAAATATTGAAATCAGGATATGAAATGAAATAACTCTAAGTAATAATTTCTCCCTGTTAAAGCAAAAAGTAATCCAACAAGCCAAATGAAAATTACATTTAAATGATTACAAAATTTATTTAAGAAAAACATATCCAACAAAAGGCACTTTGAGATAAAAGGACAACAAACAAAGACTAACAATCTTTAAAAAAGTTTTGTAAAATCCATCTAGTAAAAATATAACCAGCAACAAGGCATTTAATCCATATCTTTTGTTCATGAATCAAAAAAGAAATTTTTAATTGCTCAATTCACAAATACATAACAGATAAATGCACATTTTTTCCTTTACTGTTAATATTGGAGAATAGTAATTTGTTTTTATTGTTTTACTTCAACAAGAGAAATAACATTTTGGAAATGAAAGATTAATTTATGAGGTTCTGAAAAGAATAAAATTAAAAAAACAAATATAATCATTTAAGCCAATCAACATTTATAGTTTATCAGATCAATAAACTAGCATGGCAGAGTGACATTGTAAGGAAAATTGAGGGTTACAAGTCTTGAAATTTGCTAAAAAAAGAAAAATATCACTACCCATGTCAGATAAAGAAATGAGAATATTGTACACTATTGCGAATTAAATAACAGATTCTGCTTGAAGTTCTTGAAAGCTTACATATGCAATCAAAACCTCACAAAAATGCACAAATGTAGCAATAAAGATAAGGAAATTAATCTGAAACAAAACTTTGCCTCAAAGATTTAGGTAAAAATTGTTAAATCTGTATTGACCTAATGTGATACAGGAATAAAGTTGATTAAACTTTTAATTGATTATCCCAAGTAAAAGTGTTTAGTAGATTATATTCTTTTCAAAATATCACAAGATATTTGTAAAATATAACTTTAGATTTTGAAGTAAACCTAAAATAAAAAGTTTGCCTCAAATTTTCATTTTTGAAACTAGAAAAGTATCAAAAGAAAAATCAAAATTTTCAATTGTGAAATTTATTATCATAAAATGAATAAAGTCTTCTTTTATTTTCTATTATTAGCTTTTTCATATTCCTTTTGGTGCATAAATTACCTCATTTTAATTACAGTAATTTTTATTAGGTAAAAATGATGATGAAAAAGAAAAATTCATGATACTATTAATTTATTAAAAAAAATTATGTGGAATAAATTGATCATTTAAGAGATTAAGAAAAAAGTGCTTTATCTGAAAACACACAGGCTTTGTCTTTTGAATAAAATTTTCATGAGTCTCAGAATCACATATTTTCTTTTAATATTTCCTTCATATAAACATCCAGCAAAGCACAACATATTCTTTTGGTTTGTCTCTCTCAAGGAACAATCTTCAATCTTTTTCAGAGGTAAATAGTATCTTCAATTTCTCATCAATAAACCTGAAAAATAAAAATAAATAATAATCAAAATACATTTGTTTGAAGTGGATGCTCTTAAAAACAGTGTTCATTATATCAATAATTGATTCTTTCTCATATAAACATTCTACATCAATTAAACATTGCTTTGTTGTTTTCAGGCAAGTCAAATACAATTTTACAAAAATAGAAAAAGAGGTTTGCAAATTCCATATAAACAGTATATTTATCTACTTGTAAACTTCGTGATATCTAATATGTAGGACTAATAAATTTACAAGATCACACACAGTTTTATGGGTTATTGTCCTCATCATTATTTCTTATTCAAGAATTTAATTTCTTCTTTGCTGATTGCTTCCTTTATGATGGTAGCATTGATGATTATCTGATGTTGGAATATTTATTGCTGAAGATACAATTGCAACACAATGACAAAGGGGAAGTTGGGTAGTGTTGGTCAACACTTTCTATCCTAGGCCTACATAATCAGATTCACAACCCATTCATTCATTACAGTTTACAATTCGTTACTTCATTCAACACGAGAACTCATCCATCACCATTTAATTTTACATATAGCGCAATACTACATATCCACAGGAAACCTACAAAACCAAAAGCCCATGACATAAAAATTGCATTATGTACAAATAGTTCAAATGTTTCGGTTTTTGTTTTTTTTATTATATAAAAATATATAATAAAATTAATGATAATGAAGTGGGATAGAACCCAAA
>OZ010578.1:68239514-68342014 GCA_963932145.1 Acanthosepion lycidas
TGTCTGTACCTTTCCTTGTATATGTATGTTTTTTTAAAGGGTAGTGGAGATATTTCCTGTCTTGTTGCTTTTTTTGTGTGTATATATCTAAACACATCTGCATGTTTATGTATTATAATTGTGTATGTATTGTCTTTTGCAAGATGTCATCCTCCCCTGCCCCCGTTTATGCTTCAAATGTATCTATGTTGTCATGAAGTTCAGAGCAACATTTGATCCTAACGTTTATTCCAACTTAATTTCAATAAAAACAAAACAAATAGAATAACATGTATTTTTTTCTTTTTTCCTTAGTAATTTTATAATTTTAAACTTAATATAGATTAAATTTAATTTTAAAATGGGTTATTTTCATTTTCGAATTTTATCGTATAATTTAATATTTATTAGAGTAAATTCTATTTTCGTCTAATCCCAACATTAAAGCATTAAATAATTATTATAACCTTTGTTTGTTTTCAAGTTTTTTGAATTCTCATATACTTGTATTTTGATTGGTCATTGCAGCTTATATAATAGCGTTTCCCATAACGAGGGGCATTTGATTGATTTGAACCTTTTAAAACCCTTTATTCTACATTCAACACCATTACTTGATAAAACACCACAAGTGTTGAAAGAAAATGGCTATTTTTGTAGTGATTTTATAACATATTTATGTTATAATTTTCAAATAAATAATTATATTTGTTCTACTCTGTATTGAGCACTCTTTTAAGAATAGTATTTGTTGGTTATTGGAATTTATTCCATATACACCAATCCTATACATATACTGTTATAATATTATTTAAAAATTTGTTTTCATCATGACACAGAAATTACTGTTTCAGAACTAAAAATTAAAATTTTTGTTTCATTTTCAAGCGATGCTGAATAACTTCAGAAAAAAAATTATTTACTTTTTTAAGCAAAGTAGTATTATATTTAAGAGTTTAAGTTGAAGGGGGAATAAGATTTCAAAATTTTAAAATGGGTGTTGTCTATTTTGATGAATCAGGGAACAGGTCTAATCTAAGATGGAAAAGTGAAAATTGAAAAGTGAAAATGAAAATCTTTAGTTCCAAAATATAGTAATTTCTGTATCACAATGAAAACATATTTTTAAATAATAATAATATTATAATACCAAGCTCTATTTTGTATCAAGTACTGAACTCCTCAGGCAGGTTGATATTAGGTTGGTGCAAAAATAATGACGTAATAATGTCGTTTTTTGACGTTAAAAAAACGACATTATTACGTCATTATTTTTGCACCAACCTAATACATTACTACTGTCTTGTCAAGGCTGATGGACAGTCCAAAAGCCTTACATGACCTTGATAGTTGATCCATGAACTCCTGTGCATGCTGAATTGTGTGTGCAACCAGGTCACAGTCATCGAAGGTTGCGCACTAAACTAAGAAAAACTTTTGTCTTCGCTGCAAACCTACATATGTTGAAAAGCTTGCCAGTTGACCTGTATCTTATAATACCTTCATGGCAGTCCCTGAACGCATGAAGCAGTACAATTGAAAAGTAGATAGAAAACAGTATCGGAGCCAGAAGATCTCCCTGCTTGACTCCATTTTCAACCTTGATGGGCCCTGTAAGCATACTGCCAAAACTGACTCAGATCCATACCGTCATGGAAGTTACCTCAGAATCTTGAGAAAGTTGGGGGGACAGCCTAATTTTGAGAGGATTTTCCAAAGAGCAACACGATTAACAGTGTCAAAAGCCTTCCTTAGATCTATAAATATTTGATAACGGTCCAATTGTTGTTCACAGCTCTTTTCCTGAATTTGTTGTGCTGTGAAAATATCTATGTTCCCTCTGTTTTTGCAGAAACTACACTGTGACTCACGCAGTATATTGTCAACTATTTCTGGTTTAATAGGAGAACAGAGGCTAAGATCCTACCTGCTGAAGAAAGGAGAGCAATCCCTCTATAATTACCACATAACATCCAGGCACTTTTACGCTTATATATAGGTATCATTGTTGCCACCCTCCAATCTTTTGGCACTTCTCCATCTCTCTAAATCTTTACAATAGGATCATGCATGTTGACTTAAATGTGTTCCACCATAACAGAATACTTGAGCAGGAAAGCCATCAACCCCAACAACTCTGCCCATGTTGAGTCCCTCCATTGCCCAGCGATGGTTGGCTGTCAAGTTCTACCACTATGGTTCTTTGGGGTATCTTCTCAAGAACCCCAGGGTCCACATTTGAAGCCTTATTTAGTAGGCCCATCAAAGTGTTTCTTACATCTCTTGGCCATGCCATCCACGTCTGTGAGGAAATTATTGCCATCCTCTGTCCTGACAGGAGCAATATTGGTGGATCTGGGACCAAATACTTGTTTCATCAAGTAGTACATCTGCTTCATATTATTTGAATTCACTGCATTCTGTATTTCATCTGCTAGCTCTGACCACCATTTTTCCTGCATAGTTTGAAGAGCATGTTGAGCTTCAGCTTTTGCAGCTTTAAACTCCTTGCACAATTTACCTTTTTCTAACATCCTGCCCTGACAAATGTTCAAAAGAAGTTTTAGCTCCCATTGGTACATCAAATCATTGCCCAGTCAGTGTCCAGAGTGACTCCAAACTCATGACATCTCCTGATTTACCATTCCATAGAACATTTTTTTCTATGCAAAGGCAGACTGGGATAGTTTTCAGTTCTATATGAAGGAAAAGGAAGCTCTTCTCCCACCTTCTTCAAACATTCTGCCTTCAAAACTGTTGGCCTAATCTCTGAATGGATCCTTTCTGGAATGAAGTGTTTTATACCCACAAAAAATTCCAACAAAAAAAAAAAAAAAAAAATGCCTTGGTTCACCACTGAATGTGCTGCAGTCATAGCTCACCGGAATCACTATTTCAAAATCTGTTACAAGGAGCAGTGTAGTCTGGCCCTTACTTCTTTCAGAACTACCCACACTCACTGTAAGGAAGTCCTGGAAAATGCAAAGTGCAACTATGCACAATCTGTCCAGGACAAGGACGAAAATAAACAAATTGGATCTTGCGGATTCTGGAAAATCACCAACCAAATTATGAACAGAGGCAAAGAGGCTGTGTCATCTTCCTCTACAGACAAGACAAAGCTCTTTACCTCAATCTCTGCCTCATACATACATACATCAGATCTCCTCCCCAACTTCCTACATCTCACTGAGCACAATCTCAGTAATATACTTATTTCAGCAAGAGAAGTCTCTAGACTTATCAAAAGCCTCAATGCCAAAAAAGCCACTGGCCCAGACAAAATTCCAGTGGTTGTTCTTAAGAATATCAACCCAGAATTATTCCCAATTCTAACAAGGTTATTTAACCGCTGCTTGAAGGAGAAATCTTTCCCAAGCATGTGGAAGCTGGCAAGTGTATGACCGGTCTTCAAGAACACAGGTAACCGATCCTCCCACTCGCAGTATAGCCCCATTACTCTGCTCAGTATTGTCAGTAAGCTTTTTGAGGCCTAAATCAACAAGATCATTGATCACCTGGATAGGAACAACCTCTTGTGCGACAAGCAGTATAGGTTTCGATCAGCCCAAATCACTACTGACATCCTAGCTATCATTGCACACAGAATTAGGACCATAGCATTACATACCTCAAAGGCCTTTGACAAGGTGTGGCACAAAGGTTTGCTACAAAAGCTCTCCAGCTATGGAATCATTGGAAGGGTTTTCTTTTATAAACTCCTTCCTAACAGGTAGATCCTTGAAAGTAGTTATTAACAGCCAGTCTTCCAAGGCCCAAGTGGTTAACACAAGTTTCCCCCAAGGGTCACTTCGCAGACCAACCCTCTTTCCAATTTAAATAAATGATCTACCTAAGAATATACTCTGATCATTTGTAAATGTCTATGCCAATAATATGACGATATATAGACGCACCTCTAAAACTCTTGATGATTAGAGATTAGCAGCTGACCTCTTTTCCAATCTAACACTAACTTCCCAGTGGGGAAAAAACTGGCTGGTTACATTCAATGCCTCTAAAACCAAAATGGTTACATTCCATCACTCCCAATCAAACCCTGATCTACCGCCAGTCATACCAAATGGATGTTCCCTCAAGGAGGCATCATGCCTTGAGAAGATATTGGGCTTCAAACTCGCACACAACCTCAAGTGGAATTCCTATATACAATCTATTGCTAAAAATGCAGGTAAAATGATCAGTTTCCTATATTGCTCCAGTAAGTACCCGACTCCTCACACTATCCTCTAGTTTTCTAAGAGTCAGATTAGGCCCAAAACAGAGTACTGTTGTCATATTTGGGCAGGAGCTGCTCAGACCTCACTTCTTGATAGAGTTCAAAAGCATCTCTGAGTTCTTATTGAAGAATTATTTTCAAGATTCCAACCTCTCTCTCACAGGTGGGATGTGGTGAGTCTCTCACTGTTCTATTGCTACTAGCATGGACAGTGCTCAAACAAACTGCATCTCCTGGTTCCACCAGGTCTGACATTCATGGCTAGGACCCCCCATGCCACTTACATAGTAACAAACCACTGTATTCCATCAATGAGAAGTAAGTTCCACTTAAACAACTTCTTCTTGCGAATCACTGCCCTATAGAACAGACTGCCAAGAAGATGTTTCCCCCCAATCACTACAATCTTAACCTGTTCAAGTCTGGAGCCAACCATTATATTCCCCTCCTTTACATATAAACTATCCCCTAATGTAACCCTCTACTTCAAGTGGCCTCCAGGCCTTTTACAGGGTGAACCTTACTGTATAAAAAAAAAAAAAAAAAAAAAAAAAAAATTCTGATACACATCAGACAGATGCATGACCTGACGTTTTAGCATAGTCTAATTGAAAGAAGTATGTTCTAGTATTGAGTTGGGGAATAAAGCGTAAGCGTTTTTTTGTAAGTAAAAAAAATCTTTGCGAAGCCAAACATTTGGCAAATGTTTTAGAACAACAATTTCTTATTGTTGTTCTTGCATTTACATATATGTATGATTTTTGC
Source organism: Acanthosepion lycidas (assembly GCA_963932145.1). NCBI lineage: Eukaryota > Metazoa > Mollusca > Cephalopoda > Sepiida > Sepiidae > Acanthosepion > Acanthosepion lycidas. The sequence continues at coordinate 68,244,499 of OZ010578.1, forward strand.
TAATTTCATTACTTTTTGGTTCTATTTTAGACTCATAAAATTGAATGTCAAGTAAACCAAACTTCCCATTTTTGACACCTTTTGCTTTTTGCATATAATCGAGCTTCTCATTCTCATTGACTCCCAGTAGGCCCTTGCATCTTAGTGGCATTATCATCTTCATTGGGGTGAATTAATTAAAAGAATATGTATTTGCTTTATATTTAAGTCAGGGATAAATATCAAGTAAATATGGACAGAACTAGATAGAAATCATGAAAAAAATTCATTAAATTTTGAAAAGTTGCTACTAAAAAAAAAGTGGCATCTCATAACTATGAAGATGATGAAAGATTTGTAAATATTCCATTGTGGGTGCATTGAAACAATTATTCGAGCTAAGAAAATTACAAAAAATATTACCAACGCACAGAAACATCTTGAAATCAATATTATGGAATGAATTCTCATTATTTACATTTTTCTGTTTTAAAACATAAAATATTATGACAAGTTATAGAAGTGGCTCAACAGAGCCAATGTTTCATTTGTAGAAAAGGTGATATAAAACAACAACTTATAAACTGGCAACAGATTTACAATTTTACTTACAATTCTGCATGGTACTGTATTTATAAAAGTGTTATTTTACTACTTTAAAAATGTTAATCTTGAATAAATATTTAATCGTCTAGGTAATTGTTTAGGCCTTTTGTGAGCCTAAATTTCTGAATAAATAGAACTTAAGTCAGTGGATGAAGAGAGAAGACATTTTGAAAGCAAGGGAACAGGGCAAATCAATATCAAGAGGCATAAGGCATTTCACATCAAGAAGAGAGCATTAAGAAGGTACAAGGTTACAAGCCAACTGCAGAGAGACTAAAGAATTTTGAAGTTCAAGTGAAAATTCTCCTGCGGTTCGACAACAAAGAACAAAAAGAATTCAAATAAATTTTTCCAAGCACGAACAATGAATTTAAAAGGGACTTTTCTAAAATTAATAAATGTCCCAGAGACGCTCATGTAAAAGTAAGTGTTTTTGATTTTTTTTGAAAGGTGAGGGCACCTTTGTTTTACTACTGCCTTCTTGAATTGTTTTCTGTTTTCATCATTGAATCATTGTCTTTCCCAAACTATAACGTTTTTCCATTTTTTTTTTTTTTACAATTTATAATCTGTAAAGAAAAATCTACTTAATAACACCAGTGACTAAACTGTACACCATTTTCACTTTTTTTAGAATATTTAACAACTTTAATGTAAAAATAATAAAATAATTTAAGAAATAACAAATACTTGTTTTAAAAATTCATTTTTCATCAAAAAAGTTTTTTGCTTTAGACAATATTATCCATATTCATAAAAAGCAACTAAAAGCATTTGAAATTAAATAATATCTTTATTTTATTGAGTTTTGTATGTTACAATTCAGAGATTTTCAGGGAGGGGCTGCAAAAAAAAAAAAAAAAAAAAAAAAAAAATAATGATTTGCTTTCCGCAAAGCCTTGTGCTTATAATTAATAAAATCACTAAACTGAGCAGCATTGAATTCCTAAAGTTTTCATAAAATTTGTATGGAGGTGGGGGTAATACAAAAAAAATATTTTTGCCATGACTAAAAAAGAAAACATATTTATAATAATTTCCATCATTTGTGAAAATTTTCTGAAAATTTCATTAAAATCCAACAATTATTTTTATTTTTGCAAGTTTTTCCAAATTAATGTCTGTCACAGAAAAAACACACTAAAATTTTATGTTATTTAGTAGTTCTGCTGATACAAAGAGAAACAAGGTTTTTTTTAATCAAAAGTTAGAATGTTCTAAAAAGGAAAATTTTTTTTAAATAATTGAATAATACTTTGTTCTTTCCTCTTAATAATGACAGACATTTAGACGATAAAATTTTGTTTTCATCAAGTTTGGCATCTTTTTAATCATCTTATGCCTTTTTTTTTGGTGATCTCATCAAAATACCTATTTTTACATGTATGTACCCCTTCTGTCTTCCATCAAGGTTAAAGATGACTTATTTGTTACTACTTTTATCACCCACTTTTTTGCTCATCTTTGTCAGTGACAAGATATAATTCTTGGCACATACAGTATAGCTCATTGATTATTAAATTCCCACAATACAGACATTAAATAATTTGGTTTTTAGTACAAACAACAAGGGGAAAAATACCTTTTTCTGGCTTTTGCACAGGCATTTCAAAAGACTTGGGTAATAAAATCCTCGTAGTGGTGGAGCTGCATCAAAGCAAGTCCTGCAATCATACAAAGAAATCCCAAAATTAAAACCATTCTGTCACTAAAGCATCATAAATTTAATACAGATAATAAATAGCTACATCATCATTTTGGATTTTATAAAGGAAAACTGGTGCCACTTTAGCATATGTCATACCAATCAGTTTCTCAATCTTACCACCACATTTGTAGCCTACATTAAGGCATTGTCCCAACATTTTTCTCGATATGAAAAGACATTCCAAATGTTTTATTATTGAAAGAATGTTTTATAATTTTTTTTAGTCAAATTAGTTAGTAAATTTGGTTTTTAAGTCCTGCACAGAAAATCTATTAAAAATTTTCCCAATCGTCATATTTCTGTGTAAAATCGTCATATTTCCATGTAAAATGCTGGACTCAAAAATCACAATCAAATTTTGATAAAACCTACCGTTTTGTACCTATCGACAATAAAAATTCAGACTCAGTCGCATTCATTCATCCACCATTACAGACCTTGTTTAACTACATTCACTGCGGAACGCTTTGCTCGCAGTAGTGTAATTAACAGCCTTTTTACTGCTTTTACTCGTGTAAATTACTGCGCACTGTTGGAAAGCAATAACAAGTGGTAAATAAAGCTTTTTTAAATTTAAAAAAAAACAAATTAAATAACAAAATAAAGCTTTTCTTTTAAATTAAAAATAAAACAAATAATAATTATTGCACAAACTTTGAAAAGACCATGATTACTAACCCTAATTTTTTTAGCTTTGTTTAGATACTTTTTTTTTTTTGGTAAATTTCTATTTTGTTTCCCGAACACAAATATCCCTTCAAATTTTTCTAAAATTGTCTTATTTCTGTGCAAATGTACATGCTGAACTCAAATTGACAATTAAATTAGAAATACAAACTCACAGTTTTCCAGAGTTTTCGGTACAAAAATTGCTCTATTTGATGTGCGCGTTGCAGTATACACGAGGTTGAACATGCGTTCTTTCAAGTCCTGAATGAAGTATGTAGATGGTCTTACTCTTGTCGAAACATCTTTTTCCATCATTTGACCGGGAAGTGTAAGTGGGCTCCCAAAAACAAGCTCAGCTGTGGTGCATTTTAAATCTTCCTTGACAACACTACGCAGTGCTAGCATTACTAGTGGTAATCTCTCAATCCACGATCGTGTGTCTTCGCTAGCTGTAAGTGCTGCCTTTAGTTGCCTGTGAAACCTTTCTACCAAACCGTTTGCGCACGGATGGTAAGCTGTAGTTGTTATATGTTTAGTACCCAACAGGTTAGTAAATTCAGCGAAGAGGGTAGACTGGAATTGGGGTCCACGATCTGTAGTAATGACAGAGGGGCATCCAAATGTGGCTATCCACTCACGTAAGATCGTTTGTGCGATAACACTGGCGGTGATTGATCGCAGGGGTACCACCACTGGCCAACGTGTGAAACGGCCTACTATTGTCAACAAGTATTCGTATCCGTCTACTTCCATTAAGGGACCGACGAGGTCGACGTGTATATGTTTAAATCGACCATCCGGTGCAGAAAAGTGACCAGGAGGAGATCTGGTGTGTTGTTGAACTTTCGATTTCTGGCATTTAATACATGTCTGCGTCCAGTGTTTTATGTCTGCAGACATGTTTGGCCAGACAAATCGTTCAGAAATAAGTTTCGTTGACGCTTTACGGCCGGGATGAGACATAGAATGAAAATGGTCAAAAATTTGTCTGCGCATAATAGGGGGCACGTAGGGTCTAGGATGTTTAGTGCTAACGTCACAAAACAAGTATGCCGCACTGAAAGGAATTGGTCGTTGCTCAATGAGCAGTGACGTGTCGCTTTTCACTTTTTCTAGGGTGGCATCCCTCTGCTGTTCTCTGGCTAAACATTCAAAATCTAATGGCTGTAACTTGACAGAATTCACAGTAGCTCTAGAAAGGGTGTCAGCAACGATGTTGTCGTTCCCGTTAATGTGACGAATATCGGACGTAAACTGTGCGATGTAGTCCAGCTGTCTTATGTTACGAGGGTTATATTTATCTGTTTTAGAGTGCAAGGCATACACTAAAGGTTTGTGGTCAGTGAAAATTATAAAATTCCTGCCCTCCAACAGATGTCGGAAATGACGAACGGATAGATATATAGCAAGTAGTTCACGTGAAAAAGCACTATATTTGCGTTGTGCTGAATTTAATTTCACGGAAAAGAATGAAAGTGGTTTCCTCACGTTATCACTCTCCTGGTGTAATACGGCTCCTACACTATCAGCAGATGCGTCAGTAGTAAGAGTAAGTGTCGCTTCTTCACTATCCGAAACGTAAGATAGTTTGGTGTAATTAGCCAGGGCTTCCTTGGCATTATTAAATGCTGAAAGTGCATCGTCAGTTAGACTAATCTTGCTGTTCTTCTTTCTTTGATTTTGTAACAGGTTTGTCAACGGAATCAGCACTTGCGTACAATGAGGTATGAATTGCCTGTAATAGTTTACTAAACCGAGAAATCTACGTAGCTGTCGAAGTGTAGTTGGTTGTGGGAAGTTTTGAATAGCTTCGACCTTTTGAGAGACGGGTGTAATGCCTTTCCCATCTATTTCATGACCAAGAAAGATCAGCTTCGGTACAGCAAATTCACACTTAGTAGGATTAATTTTAAGTCCGAAGTGCTTCAATCGCCGGAAAACCTGTTCCACGTGATCGGTGTGTTCTTCGATGTTCCTACTCGCAATCAGAACATCGTCAATATAGGCGAATGTGAAATGCAAGCCACGCAATACTTCGTCTATAAGTCGCTGGAAGGACTGCGCTGCATTTCTTAGACCGAAGGGCATTCTAGTAAACTCGAATAAACCAAACGGTGTAGTCACAGCAGTTTTGTGGATGTCGTCTTTTGCCACAGGGATTTGATGAAAAGCCTTTCTCAAGTCCAACTTCGTAAAAATTGACGCTCCTTGTAACGTTATTGCAAAATCTTGTAGATGCGGGATCGGATATTTGTCCGGGACTGTTTGAGCATTAAGTCGCCGAAAATCACCGCATGGTCTCCAAGCTCCAGCTTCCGATTTCGACACCATATGCAAAGGAGAAGCGTATGGGCTGGATGATTGGCGGATTATCCCTAAGTCCAACAGATGCTGAAACTCAATCTTCGCATTTTTATATTTATCGGGATGTAAACGCCGCTGAGATGAATGCACGGGAAGACCAGTCGTCTGTATCCTGTGTTCCGCATTGTGTAAGATTGGTTCCATATAGTTGAACGGTGTCAGAATTTCTGGATATTTCCGTAATAAATGTTGAAGACAGTTGGCAGTAGGTAGAGCTGTACTGATACCTGCCGTTGTCAATTTTGAAGTAATTCCCTTAATTGAAATATCGGTATATGTATCTTCTAAGGATCGGGAAGACATGTTCACGTTGAGTTTAAAATGGGCTAGGAAATCAGCTCCTAGAATTGGTGACTTCATTTGCGCGATGGTAAATACCCAAGTAAACGATCTACGTAATCCCAGGTTTAATGTAAGTGATTTTTCACCATAGGTTTCTATTCGAGAACCGTTGGCAGCTTGGAGGTTGTATGATGTAGCTTTGGTCGCCATGTTTGTTGTAGGCGGAATCGCACTAACCTGTGCGCCCGTGTCAACCAAGAATAGGTAACCAGAATTGGCGTCCTTAACGTAAAAAAGACGGTTTATATTTTTTTCCCCAGTAGCGAACGCCGTCTTCACTTGCTGCCGGGAACGTCGTTTCCCGCTTGCTGTGTCGATCTTCTGCCAAATAAATTCGCGCTAAACCTGCAAGGTTTACGGCATTGATGTGCCTGGTGGCCAAAGTTAGCATGATACCAACATACGTTGTCCTGATAGTTTTCCCTATTTCGTGACAACGATCTGTGTCTACGTCGTCGTGATTCAGGAGGAGTTCGATTAGTGGAGTTACATCTTTGTTGTTGCATAGACTTCTGAATATCCTGTACCTGAATTGACAGTTGTGCTAACCTGTCACTAAGTTTACGCATGTCGTCTGCGTCAACCACTGATGCTACTGGCTGTCTCTGGGTCGCAGCATACACAGGACTAGCTGGCTGGTTATCAGCTATTTTATCAGCTATTTCAGCTAGTTTTTGTAGTTCAATTTCGTCTGGGAGGGAAGCCAAAATTTGGATGGTGTTCACGTCAAGTTTGTCCAGCCAAAGCTGTCTTAACACTGTGTCAGACATTGTGTTGCTTCCTAATAATACCCGCATTTTACGCAGTAGTTGCGACGGTTTACTTTGTCCCAAGCTCAAATTATTAAAGAGGTCACGCAGCTTTTGTTCCTCAGATTGACCAGTTCTATGGAGTATAGCTTCTTTTAGGGTATCATAAGGTTTAGATGGCATCTCATCCAGGAGATCCGAAACCTCAATCGCTACCTCCGCCGGTAGCTTCTCTACAACGTAGGCATATCGGGAAGTTTGGGAAGTTATCTTCTTGGCGTTGAATATAGCAGTTAACTGTGCGAACCAAACTTGAACATTGACATTGTTGTAAGCTGGCAAATTAACAGTTATTGCGGCTTCTGTGTGTGCATCAGTTTGCTCAGCCATAATGTTAATATCTCTTCGACGCGGAATTAGGATACCAGTTGGTGATGTGGTGATTCAAATTTTTTAAACGACGGTACAAAAATCAAAGTTGCCAATGTGAAATTTTAGTACGTCTCCTATAAAATATCGCTCAATAATTTTCCATGCACACTCGTATTCGGGGTCACCATTTATGTAGTGGTATTGACGGAATAAATCAACCCACACATTTTTTACTTTACGAATGTGCAAGAAAACAAAAAAGCAAACAGGAGAAAGAATACAAGAAAATAACTTTTCTTAACAAGTACAATATTTATATCTATAAATGACAACAGTTTACAATAACAATAATAATGTGAGTTACTTCCCTTTGACTGGGGTAATGTTTTTACTAATACATTTTTTTATCGGAGCTCACAAAAGTTGAATTATCTTGTAGTTCAAAATGTTCACTGAAAGAAAATCTTATAAAGCCGAAAATATGCCGATAAACTTTCAGCTTCAAAGAAGTTGGAGAAGTGAATGTTCTATTTGTTTTTGTTGCTCCTAGTTGAATGTATTGCTCGTAATTGTTTGTACTTAAGTTTAAGACTCAATAACGTAATTGAATGTTTTCTTGTAGAAATTGGTGAGTGAGATGTTTCATCGAAATTGTAGCTTGAATTTCAGTGAAGTTATTTCATGTTAAAGAACTTGAGGTTCTAACTTTGTACTTCACTGCAGTAATGATTCAAGCGTCGTGAAGTCGTCTAGCAAATTCTAGTCGTCGTAAATTCTCACTGACTGGGGTCGCTCGTACCTTTAATTTATATCTTTTTTAGTCACATGACAGGCTCCGACGGCATTGTTTTTTCGTCAGGTCAAAAACTAGGTTGACGTTGTTCAGACGTAGTGGTGAGCAGGTAAATTGTTTTTTTAACATCTGTTAACCACTCAGAAAGCGCCTTACAAAACTCAGTCTGGAACCTGATATGTTTTGTGTGTTGCTTATTGAGAACAATGCACGTAAAGATATACGAGATAATTTTACTATTTATTGTCCAATGAGAAGTTCAGGTTTTAAGAAACATTTATGAAGATGTGATCCGCTTTCTGCACGAAAATCGACATTTGTGAAAAAGTGGTAGCGGACAGCTAAAAAACCTTACCGTTTTGGAGTTAATTATGCACAAACCTGGTAAAGTAGAAGGGTTGATTGTATTATTTAATATTTTTTTAAAGTTAATTTTTTTTTTAATTTGTCCCCTTTTCTACACAGAAAGAAAACGCCTTCCCTAACCTTAACGCCTAACCCTAAAGTTAATCTTTAGGGTTAGGGTTTTCTGTGTAGAAAAGAGGTCAAATTAAAAAAAAATAAAAAAAACATTAATTTTTGTCCCCTTTTCTACACAAAAAGAAAATCCCAACCTTAACTTTAGGGTTAGTTGTTAAGGTCAGGGGTGTGGTTTTCTGTGTAGAAAAGGGGACAATTTAAAAACAATACAATCAACCCTTCTACTTTACCAAGTTTGTGTGTTAATTTTTGTTTTATTTTCAATTTTACAATATAAAAAATGCATTATTTTTATTATTTAATTTGTTCTTTTAATTTGTCATTGCTATTCGAAACGGAAAAAAAGGTTCTATTGTATTATTTAATTAAGGGAACAAATTAAAAAATAAAAAACATTAAATAATTTACCAAGTTTGTGCATTAATTTTTTACATTTCTTTGTACGGTAGTGCGTAGGGATTTTCTGCAAGGAAAGTCTGAAAAGAAGTAAATAGGCCCAAATTTTATGACTCCGCCAAAAATCTTTCAGCAGTGAATTACTTCTCACTAAGCCGGTAATGGATGACGAAAAACAGAGAAGAAGTCCGATTTTTTTCTGGTCGTTAACATCCAAAAAGGTAGGTTTCTTCATGATCTAATTGTTGATTCGAGTTCAGCATGTACATTTGCACGGAAATAAGACTATTTTCGAAAAATTTGAAGGGATATTAGCGCTCGAGAAACAAAATAGAAATTTACCTTTTTTTTTCAACCCCCCCCCCCGCATACAAGAGCCAGGAAATATTCCGAGTCATCAAATTCGCTAGTTTAATTGCTTTCGGTGGTAGAGAAAAACGACGTAAAGCCTAACCACCGGTTGAACGGTGGGTAAACACTTGTAACTAATTTTGCTACCATAAAACATTACATACTAATTATTAAATTATTATTATTTGCGAATTTTGACTCAAGAGTTCAGGCAGAAGGGTTAAAAAAAGAAATTGTTCAGGAACGCAGTGCTCAAAACATTAGAAATTACAAAAGTTTCTGAAACTTAAATTAAAAACAATTAATTTTTTCTAACATTTTTTTCTAGCATTGCAATAATACTGCAATACTCTCATCTCATTTATTTCTCAATATAAATTTTAATGGCGATGAGAAGCATCAAAGGCAAAGCACACACATTTGAAAGATTTATTTTCCTACTGAAAGGAAAATTCGGATTATAAGTAAAATCACAAAAGACAATTTTTAGTGATATGTTGAAAGCACAGCAATGATGAATAATTTCTATTTACAAATTACTATATAAATAGAAAAAAAAATAAAATATGGATAAGATAATAAAATTTTTAAAAGTTTCACGTTTCTCAAATTATAACATTTTAAAATCAAACTGAATTTAAATCCAAACAAATATAGCAAAAACTTTTTTTTTTTTTTAGTTCTGTTAGTAAGTCTTAGGATGCAATTGACGACTAAATTGATTTCGTTTTTTTATAAATTTTTGTAGTTAACCAAAAGACTTTTGTTTCAAATTTTTTACAGAATAAAATCACTCACTTATTTAAATTTACTTTGGCTGAGCCTGTCACCATCCTCTCAGAAACAAAGAACAGGTGACAATATGAATTTCGTCCCTTCCGCCATGACAACACAGCAGATCAGCATAAAAAAATTAAACCAACACTACTGGAATGTGGAAAAGAAAAATCATTTTGAATCATATTCAGATATAAATTATTTTATATTTATTTATTTTCAATGGTCATGAATTAACCCACCATTCATTAAGTTAAGTGATTGATTTTTTTTTTGTTTTTAATATGGTAAAAAATAAAAATAATTTGCTTTTTAATTCAGTACACAGTAAGCCATTTATGACAAAATTAAAAATAAGAGCTGTTATTAAACATTTTTCGAAAAATTAGATGATGTGAAATTATTCAAATTGTGCTATATATTAAATTAAAAATAAACTCGTTCACATTATCAAAAAAAACAAAAGTCGATCTAGCAACATTTTTTTTTTTTTTTTTTCTTTTCAGATAAGTAACGGAAGTGACGTAGTTGATTAAAAAATCGTGTGCAAAAATGGCGTCGACCGCAAAATCTAACAACAAAAGTAAAAGCCATGACCAAATAATTGGTGGATTTCAAGATCTTCGGCAACAGCAACGAGCGATTGCCTCAAAAATATCAGAAGTTGAGATGGATCTAAAGGAACATGAGTAAGTTATTCTTCATTGAGTACCACTGTTAACGATACCTTACACAATACAGTACACACATGGTTGTCAAAAATGAAAAGAGGAATCCAATATGGTTTAGGTTAAAAAAAAAAAGTAAGTTACTTTAAAGTAAGATTAATGTTTTACCACAGACAAAAAAGGAAATGGTTTTGATAAGTATCCTTACGTATCAATGTACTTCTTTGCTATATTTGTCAAAGGCTAAATAATTCAATTTCTAATGCAAAAAAAAATTGTACTTGTGACAATATTTTCTGGTAAATGTGTTTGTGTGGAGATTTTTCCAACTTAATTTATTTTGTTTTGACTTTTTAGTGAATTGGAATTCGGAAATAGTCTCTTTTAATTTAAAAGAATTAATATCTTTAACAAATTCAGAATTATTTAAAAGTTTAAAATAATTCTTTATGCTCTGGATTTGTTATTCACAAGTGATTTTTTTTTTAATCGTAAACAAACCTCCCTCAAAGTCAAAACTCAAAAGCTAATAATTAGTGATTTATTAGTATAAGTGCTTTCTTTAGCCTTTTTGTGTTTTGTATTTTGACAGTTTCTCGTGATTCATTTAAATGTCGTTTCCGTCTCGTCTTAAAAAAAAAACAAAAAAAAAACTTAATTATTTCAATAATTTGAATTTCATTTAAGCAGGGTCGGGTTTTTAGGCCTTTAGATCCCCCTAGAGGGCCTAGAGACTAATAGAACTTAGCGGTCCCTTCATTTCCAATATTCGCACCCCACTCTATAACATACCATACATCATTCGTTTGTGATACTTTTTTTTTTTTGTGTGTGTGTAAAAAAAGCATGAATACATCAGCTAAAATCTTTAATGGTTTTGGAACTCGGCAAAAGCCTAGAATCGAGGACATACTACAGTGTACAGTACACATATTCGCAAAATAAATGAAAGTAATTTTACACTCAGACTTTAAAAAAAAAAAAAAAAAAGATATCCTGAGTCGAGTGATTGATTTTATTTTTAAGCAACTTACACAATTACTCGAAGCAAACAGTAGTTGACTGGTTCGGATTTTGTAATGATGTGCTGCTATTGGTGATAAAATTAGAGAGGTCCAGAGAAAATAGTGGAGATTGCTTCTGCAACAATGGCTCTTTGGGGGAATTGAAAGAAAATTTAAAGAATTTTAAATTACTTTGTAGAATCTGTTTGTTCCTGATAGTTCTAGAAGCAGTAACGATGTTCCCAACAATTGAACAATGTTCTCTACGTTCAGTAGTGGTGGTTAGTTTGCTTGTAACGGGCTAAAAATGATCTGGGACACAATCACATTCATGAAAATAATTTTGTTAATTGACATTAATAAGTAATAACTAGGCACATCCGCTTTTTGCTTAAAAAAACAGTATCATGATAAAAAAAAAAGACCTAAAACTTAATAAAACAGTTTTATCGTCAAAATCTTTAGACCAACAAAGTATTTTTAAAATTCTTCAAACGTTTCTAACACTTTCGAAATTTTAGTTTCGAAATCTTTTTTTTAAGTCTTCGACGTAAGTAATTTTTACAGTGAAGCTTTTTTTTTTTTTTTTTTTTTTTTTCCGGTGAAAAACATTGATTTGGAAATCCTTTCAAAAATCAAATAATTGTCGGATTTTAATGAAATTTTCCAAAACTTATTCACAAACTTATTAAATTTATTTGTGAAACTTTTTGTTTTAGAAAATTTTGGTAAAAAAAAATATTTTTATTCTTTTTACATATGTTACACCCATTTAATTTTATGAAATTTCGAGAAATTAAATCGTATGTCCAAACTTTTTTTTATTAGTAGGACTCCTTGAAGAATGTAATTGTAAATCATGCAATTTTTGCTCGTTCTCTAAAACTCTGCTCCGAATGTTAAACTAAAAAATAAAAAATGTAATAAAACTATGACATTATTATATTATTTAATTAGAAAACCTTTTTAATTGTTTTTGTAAATGAGTTAGGTAGGTAACTCCACGAAATCGCTAAAAAGCATAGTTAGTAGTCTGATGAAAAAGACGCCAAACTTTATGAAAACAAAATTTTATCGTCTCTAAATGCTTATGTTTTTCTTTTTATGAAGAGAAAAGACCAAAGTTTTTTTAATTATTTTTAGAACATTCTAAATTTTGATTTTTAAAAAAAAAAACTTGTTTCTCTTTGTACCAACATGGGCTATAATCTTTAGCGCGTTTTTTTTTTTTTTTTGTTACACTACAGTGTAACACGGATATAAGACTCTTATATCCGTGTTACACTGTAAGAGAGTTGTCGGGACCGGAGACGTCTCTTATATCCGGGTTTGGTCTATTTTTGGGGCCAGAGGAAAATCTCTTATATCCGGGTTACACTGTATTACACGCATTAATTTGGAAAATCTTGCAAAAATAAAAATAATTGTCAGATGTTAATGAAACTATTCACAGATGATCGAAATTGTGTTTTTTAAAGTTTTTTTTTATTAAAGTCATGGCAGAAATATTTTTTTTATATATTTATTAACAGCCCCATAACTAATTTTATGAAAAACTCTAGAAATTCGAGCGCATCAATCTTAGTGATTAGTTAAAAAAGCACAAGGCTTTGAAGAATGCAAATCATGTTTTGTTTTTTTGTTTTTTTTAATTAACTCCACGGTACCTAAAATCAGCTCTGAATTGTAACATACAAAAAACTTAATAAAACAAATATTATTATTATTTATTTTAATTTCAAATGCTTTATTTGTTTTTAGTTGTTTTTATGAATATGGACAATATTTTCTGAAAGCAAAAAATTTTTTCAATGAAAATTAAATACAATTATTTGTTATTTCTTTAATTTAAATTTTAATTATAATAGATTTTTACATTAAGTTTAAAAAAATATAACATTAGTAACTAATGTTATATTTTTTTAAACTTAATGTAAAAATCTATTAGTTAAAAAAAAAGTAGGTATGTCCCAGGTAACGCTAAAATTAAAAAAGTGGTATACCCTGGAGAAAAAAGGTCCCCAAATTGATTAAAAAAAATTGTAAGTGTAAATGTTTATGTTAAAATTAAAGAGGGAAGACCAAGGTATTTTTTAATTATTTTTAAAAAAAATTTTTTCATTTGCAGCATTTTTTAAATTTAGGTTGAAATTTTTTTTTTTTTTTTTTTTTTTTTTTTTTTAGGTCAAAAATTACGTAATATTAACATTACTTGTTTTTCAGTTTTCTGTTGAAAAAAACACATTGATTTGGAAAATCTTGCAAAAATCAAGTACTTGTTGGATTTTAATGACTTTCAGAACTTATTCACAAATGATTGAAATTATTTTAGAAATGTTTGTCATTTTGAAAGTCATGGTATAAATATTATTTTTTTTATATCTGTTACACCCCTCGAACTTAATTTTATGAAAACTTCAAAAGTTTATTTTTGAAGCCTGATAATTTTTTTTCAATTAAATGCACAAGACTCTGAAGATTCTAAATCATCGATTTTTTTGGTAAAAATATGTGCAAAATTGTCCAAACTTTTACCTCAATTGTAAACATACAAAACCCAATAAAACTAAGACTAATATTTAATTCAAAAAACTTTTTATGACTTTTCTGAATAACATATACTACGGTAATTCTTATCTGAAAAAAAAAAAAAAAAAATTTGATGAAAAATGAATTTTCACAATTTTTTCTTTTTTTCTATTTTAAATACACAATATGACAATGTTGTTATATATTTTAAAATTAAGTTTCTGAATGAAGCTTTATGGAAATAACATTATGTTCCCTACTTTTTAAAGATCATAAATTTGAAAGCTCATAAAAATTTGACAACCGTTAACATTTTTAAAATAATTTTTTAACATTCCAAAATTAATTGTACTTAAAATCGTCTCCAACGAAAGTATGGATGCACAGCTTTGAAATAATGTCACGAGGTCGACTTGTTTCTCTTGATAGAAGCAAGTTCTTTATACTTCAGAAATTGCTTTGCATTCATTCAGTTATTTTTTTTTTTTTTTTTTTTTTAAATTTACTAACCAGGTTCACTTAAAATTAGAACGAATTACATCACTTCTGCGCTACCGTACGATAAATTCGAGAAATATCTCTATTAAAAAATTTTCTGCTAAAAAAGTAAGTAATGTTTCTTTCAAATTACATTAAGTATACTTTAATCATTCTAAATTTCCTAAGATAACAAAAAAAAAAAAGGTGTAACTGAATTTTAATTGATTTTTGAACTAATTTTGTTTTGTTTTTTACAAATTCGGGCAGAAATGTCGATAAATCAATTTTACTGATTTTTTTTTTTTTTTTTTTTTTTTTTTTTTTATTCAAGAAAAACGAGATTTTTAAATAAAATTTTTAAAATTTATAGGAAGGATTAAAAAATCTGAAAAAATATTCAAAAAATACTTTGGTCTTCCCTCTTTAATTTTAACAAACATTTACAAGTTAAAAAATTTATCAATTTGGGGACCTTTTTTCTCCAGGGTATACCACTTTTTTAGCGTTACATGGGACAGACCTACCTGGGACATACCTAGTTAAAAGCACCATCAACCTTTCAAAATGTCCATATGAGATTGTCATTGTCTAGCGCTTTGAAAATTGTATCATTTGGACCAATCAGAAGACCCGCAGTAATTAAAAAATGTAACTTTTATTGTGCTTATAATCGGGCGGTAATTATAAAGTACAGAAGACCAACCAGGATACAATTTAGTTGCATTATTTGAGTTCAGCATTGTTCTCCGCTGTTAAGGCCTTTACTTTTGCGAAACACATATGGAGAAGTTAATTTGATTTTTCAATTTCAACGGAGAAGAGTACCTATAAGTATCATCTTATGAAATTTAACTACTGCTAAACTTTAAATTTATATGATCTTATTTTGATTTTAATCTCAGTTATGTCATTTTTCCATGAATGGAAATACAAATAATAACACAGTAAAATGTAATAAATGTACATAAAATTATAGTATTTTATGTACACTTCTGATAAAATTTCATAAGGTACCTAAATTAATCAGATACTTTTTCCTTATGAAATTTAATCTCACTCTTAACAGTCTTATTTTTTAATTTCTTTATATTTTCCATAAAGCATCGTAAACCTAAAGATGAAAGCTAAGTACAAAAAAAAAAAAAAAAATTAAAAAATTAGAGCGCTGAAAGTTTTCCTTAAAAGTAACAAGGTAAATAATTTGTTCACTTAAATCTAAATAATTTCACTTCCTTCCATCCGTAGAAAGAATTATCCTCCCGTAAGTGATCTAAACATCATGAATCTGTCTTTCGTCACCTGTCAAAAGACACGAAAGGTTATGACCTGCTTTGTTTTATTTTGAAATTACATTTTTTCGGCGCAGAAGCTAAGCTAAGCTAAGTTAAGCTTGGTTCAAAATATTTTAAATAAACATAATTTCTGATTTTATTAAAATCAGTTTTAAAAAAATGATAATTGATTTTTTAAAAGAATATCAAAGTCAGATTTTCATCTTTTTTATTAAATGGAAAAAAATGATTGAAAATGATTCTGTCTTCTTTTTATCTTCTTTTTTTTTTTTTTACAAAAACAAATTTCGGACGTGCTAGGAACAATTAAAAAATGTTAAAAAAATACCCCAAATATACTTTGATTTTTCCTCTTTAATAATAATATGAGCATTAGACGATAAAAACTTGTTTTCGGATAAAAACTTGTTTTCGTCAAGTTCGACATCTTTTTCATCATGCTATGCTCTGTTTGTTTACATTTTCGTGGAGGTACCTATATTTAGGTAGGTACTTCCATGAGATCACTTAAAAAAGAGCATAGCATGATGAAAAAGACGCCAAACTTGATGAAAACAAAATTTTAACTTCTAAATGTTTATTATTAAGAGGAAAGATAAAAGTATTTTGGTATTTTTTTTTACATTTTTTAATCATTCCTACAGATAATCAATCATATCAACCATTTTTTCCATTTTATAAAAAAAAAATGAAAAATCAGTTTCAAATTCTTTTTAAAATGTTATGGTGGAACACACTTATTCTATAGTTAATATATCTCCCACCTATAATAAGTAGGAGTAGTAAGGGTAATCAGTCGGACAACAGTTAGTCAAATACTATTTTAGGACCGACTTAGTACTGTGACGTCGTCCCCTGGTCGCAGCGCCAACCGTGTCGTTCTATCCCAGTCTACCACGGCACCAACTGTGACATCCTACTTTGATTCCCAGTCTGCCTACCCACGTTGTGAATTGATCTAGGCAGAGGAAATCAATCAGTCGTCGGGGCCGTACTGCAAACCAAGTTCAACGGGGGTGATACCACACAAATATGCATAAAAGGCAATAGAATGAAAACTCAAAAGTTCAAAGTATCAAAGAAAAAGGTAACAAACTTTATGTCTAGTTGTTCGATACATAGGACTGCATCTATCTCCCAACCCGTTCTATGGATTGTGACACGTCGTTTTCCGCTAGGCAAGTTTTAACACTTCAAGTCATCTGCTTTCTAAGAAATTGGTGTTTCTGTGGGTCTTTGGACGAAAGTCAAAAGAAAAACTTATTTCGGTGATGTGGATCTAAGTCGCTCTTCAAAATAATTGTTCTTGGTTTGAAGATGGGTCCGGAAAATGTGCGTGAATCCTGGTCAGCTATCTGCGAGGCTTGCCTCAAACGGGGACTGACTCTGGGAACTGCTGGGTCTCGACTCATTTCTGCTCGTTGTGGCTTCGTTTATATGGGCGCCGACCAAAACCGGGGTGAGTTTGTCGGCGCCGGGGGGTTCCTCGATAATTCTAAATACATATCCACCTCTCTGGTTAGGAATTTCCACCTTTTTCCATTTTTGGGAACCTTTCCTCACTCCCACCTTATCATACTTCAGAGGGGCGTGAACTGTCCTCCCCACATCTTTGTGGCAATCTCTCTTACTCATCCTCCAGATGGGCGGCAACAGCCTCCCTCGTGCATCACGTGATCACCACTTGACCAATGATGTCTTAGTCGGGCGTGGACGAATCTGAGGCTTTGTTTCAGGAAGAAAGAAAAAAAAAATATCTTGCTTAAAAAAAAAATTATCTCTTCTATTTCCCTTTTCTTCCCCTTAATTCTTTTCTTCCCTCATTTCTCCAGCCGCGAACAGGACAATATGACAATGGCGGTCATAACTCTTGTTCTACACGTGGTTTACGTCAGGTATTTTATCGCTAATTATCTGAATGTGTGGTCTTCTTGACATGGTCTCAAAAAAAAAAACATCTCCAAAGTTCCAGTCTGTCTGTCACCTCGAAGAAAGAAAACACATTCATTTCCTTCGGTACAAATTCCTGATAACAAAATTTTATTATCGCAGACCAAGGATGTTCCGTGGGTGGTTTTTAATTTTTCATATCTGTCCAAGTCCTTTTAGTTGTCTGTTTTTCGTCACTTAACGAAATAACATTTTCATTTGAATTTTTTCTTTCTTTCCCTGGCCAGCTGGTCTGTAGTTGATAATAAGATGTCTTCCCGTACCAATAGTTTGTTTTCATATCCTTAGATAACACAACCGATGTCAAAACATATCTGATTCTTTTCTTCTTTCCCTTTCTTTTTACTCGGAATTTCCCTGTCATTGTAATGACACTCTTTCGCCATTTGTTACTTATCAAAATATCCTTTTATCCATTGTCTCTTAGCTGTGTGTGTGTTCTTGCTTATCGCTCACGATTCGGTTCTTAGCCTTTTCTTTCCTTTCCCTTTCTGCCTCGTTAAATGGTGCCACAGTACAAATACAAGCCTCCACTGTGAAAACACTCCACAACAAAAAATCAATTATAATTTTTTCAAAACTTATTTTAAGAAAATTAAAGATAATGTTCATTTAAAATATTTTGCAACACACATTACTTAGTTTCTGAGCCAAAAAGAAGTAGTTTAAAATAAAACAAAGCCAGTCATAACATTTCACATCACTTGACAGGTGATGAGTGATGATTTCATCACATATTGACAGCTTACATGGAGAAAAGTTATCATACAGGAGGACAGAAGTGAACAAATTATTTACCTCATTATTTTTAAAGAAAGCTCTTTTTTTCTTTCTTTTTTTTTTTTTTTTTTTTTTTTTTTTTTTGGTACTTAGACCTTTTTACGATGTTTTATGGAAAATATATTATAAAAAAATTAAAATAAGAATGTCGAGAGTAAGATTAAATGTCATAAAGGTATCTAATTAATTTATAGGTACCTTTCTTATGAAGTTTTATCAGAAGTGTACACAAAATGCTATAATTTTATGTACATTTATATTTTACTATGCTATTTGTATTTCCATTCATTTTATTATTAATTCTGATATTTCATTTATGGAAAAATGTCATAAGTGAGATTAATATAAAAATAAGATCATATAAAATTTCATAGTATCATACTAATACTTGTAGGTACCCTTCTCAGTTGAAATTGAAAAATCAAATTAACTTCTCCGTACATGTTTTGCAAAAATAAAGACCCTAACAGCGGAGAACAATGCTTAACTCAAATAATGCGAGTTAATTTTTGGTCTTCCGTAATTTTTAATTACAGCCATTTATAAACACATTACTCTTAATTAGTGCGAGTCTTCTGATTGGTCGAAGCAATACAATTTACAATACCGTAAAAAAATGATCTATCTCATAATGCCATTTACGAAAATGAATGCAGCTTTCAACTAATTTTATCTTTTAACAACTTAAATGTAAAAATCTAAAATAATTAAAGAAATAACAAATAATTGAATGAAAAATTCATTTTTCATCAAAAAGTTTTTTGCTTTCAGAAAATATTGTCCATATTCATAAAAACAACTAAAAGCATTTAAAATTAAATATCTTTATTTTATTTAGTTTTGTATGTTACAATTAAGAGGTGATTTTCAGGTAGGTGGGGATCCAGTTAAAAAAAAAATGATTTGCTTTCCTTAAAGCCTTGTGCTTTTAAGTAATATAATCACTGAACTGAAGAATGTTGAATTTCTAAAGTTTTCATTAAATTAGTTTTGGGGGGGGGGGGGGTAATATATATATATATAAAAAAAAATATTTTTGCCATGACTTTTAAAGTCATGGCAAAAACATTTATAATAATTTCCATCATTTGTGAATAGATTCTGAAAGTTTTGTTAATATCTGACAATTATTTTTGCAAGATTTTCCAGATTAATGTCTGTCATAGAAAAAAAAAAAAAAAAAATGCTAAAAATTTATTTACTAGTTCCGGGGATACAAAGAAAAATGAGTTGTTTTTTTTTTTGTTTTTTTCTTTAATCAGAATTTAGAATGTTCTAAAAAGAAGGAAAAAAATAATTTAAAAATTTTTTGGTCTTTCCTCTTAATAATAAACATTTAGACAATAAAATTCTGTTTTAAGTTTGGCATCTTTTTCATCATGCTAAGCTCATTTTTAGCAATCTCATGGACCTAGGGCATTATCTTAAGAAAAAAATTTTTTTTCGATGAATTCGAAGAATTTTTTTTCTTTTTTTTAAATTTTAATTATATCATAATTTAAAAAAAAAAAATCCCTCCACGCTGTATTTCTTTTTTTAATCTTTCAGTTCATGCTCAAACAATAGACTAACTGGCTTCATTTAAAGTAGAAACCACCACAAAAATCACAATACCTAAGGTTTTAAATTAATTTAAAAAATGAAAAAAACTTTCATTTTAGCTTTAATTGAAAGCTAAAGTATTAAATTTATTTCCAGTAAGCAAAATACTCTGGTGTATTTCAAACAGAAATTATATTGATTGGAATCATTTATTTTTTTTCTCTAATAACATTGTCAAAGTCATCTATTTTTGAGACATTTGTAAATAAATAGTAAATGCTAGTTAGTTCTGAGTCACTCCATGTCAAATCAACAAGGGTTTGAACATCACTGACACAATTTTTTTTTCAAATTTGTTACACTTACAGAGCTTCATGATAGAAATTGAATGGCACACCCTATGCCTCAGTGGCACCTATTTTACATCTCTAAATCAAAGGGTTCCCAAGATATTACACTTTGACCCTTGCCATAAAGATGAATTTTGGAAATTAGTAACAAAGTTTAAATATCAATATCTCAAGTGTTCTTTCACCCACAAAGCTAAATTATATACCATTTTAGACTACTTCAATAGATCTATTCTAAATGGTGTTATTTATTTTTTGTTTAAAGATCAAATAAATTAATTTGACCTTACCTATTAATTTCTCAAAAACATATCTTTAATTTTTTTTAAATTTGACAACAAACTTCTCTGCCTTATAGCAAGATGTATACAAAATTTTGTGGTAGACTTTTGACTGTGGCCTGAGTTACAAGTTTTGCTGAATTAGTACAAAAAGTATCATGAATTAATGTTAAGATATAATATGAAAATATGCAACAAATGTTAATGGTTAACAAATTTTTGTTGACATTTGACATTGTACACTAAAACTTAATCTGAAAAAGTGATACATTGAAATGAATACTTAAAAGATTAATATTTACAAAGAGATTAACAAGAAAACGCTTGTTGGAATACATGTTGAAATAGAAAATAAAAATTTAAATATGCAAACCACTTACTTTTTCACTCAAACTTTTTGTGATGACCAACCTTGATTGTAACTTTATTTAAGTTTACTTCAAGAAATTCTCTGCCCTAAAATATTTGAAGTTTTTCCATCTCGATTTTCAAAAGTTTATAAATTCTTCCAGTGTCAGTTATTGGATCAACTAAAGAATATCAGAATAATTTAAAATTAATACATCTTGATGTGATGGATAATAGAAAGATGGGAAAGGGTCCTTTGGTTGTAAAAATATCCTTTTTACCTCTTCATTATCAGGATAGTTTTCAAGCTCTATATTGCACCATTTTATAATTCTATTTTTCTTTCATCCTGAGTTGACACTGTTTTCTATTTCTACCTCTTCCTGAGAACAAGGAATAAAACTATGTAGTTTTCAGTTCCTGTAATTGTTGCAACATTTTTTAATCCCTTTTCTAAGATTTCTGCTTCATTTATTCATTCATTCATTCATACAAAATATTTATGCCTGAAATGTTTTTTCTTGCATAATTAAACAACTGTCTTGGTGTCATTATTTGTAGCAGTTAGATGTAGCTTCATTCCATGTAATAGCAGCTATGCATTGATGGTAATCTGTTAAGTGATTGTTCATCTGAGTCAAGATAAGCACCCACAATCATCATATTCATATTTTGACGTATTGTCAATCACAGACAGTATGCTAGGATACATTCTTTTGGTTAGGTCTCAGCAAATTTTGAAAAACTAATTGTTTGAATTTTTTTATTTAAATAATTGGTATGTCCCTTTTCGGTTACAGAGTACAAGATATTTATTTTTCCTGGACTCTTCTACCATTCTTTAAGATTATCTTGTCATTTTTTCCAGGGATCATTCTGCTGACTTCACTCTTATAAAACAGTACAATTTCATCAATTGTCTCTTGCAGGAATCTACATTTTTATGTATTTGGTAGTTAATATTCCTTGTTCATTTATGAGTTTTTTTTGCTTGTCTTGCTGTGTATGTCATGGCACCAAATTACATTTGAATTCTTTAGATACTCCAGTTTTTTGGAAGTATTGTCAAAATTTGTACTTCTTGGAGCCCTTTTTCACAAGCTGCAAACTTTTCTTTTAATTGTGTAATAATTTAACTTTCATCAGATCTTTTGTGCTCTTCTATACTGGTAGATTTTTGAGAAATTTTAGTAAAAATCAGTTTAATTTTCTTTGATACAATATACCAGTAGTATGAATTAAGACCAAAATTATAAAATGTTTCAAAAGATCTCATTGTTTTGCAGTAATAATTATTTCCCCAGTAGGCGAAAGTTATGTTGCATCATTACACCAATATAATTTGGGGAAAAAAAACAAATATGAAATTAAAAATTACTTACCACAACTGTTTTGGTTTTCCTGTATTGTTGAAGAATACCAACTACTTATGAAAAGCCACCAATATCTTTACAGTCGGGAGAGTAAGTGACTTGTTTCAGAGGACCATGTTTATAGGTGCCAATTTAAAATTGTTACTATTTTCACATCTTTATTATTTTAGAACCAGCACATATTTTGACATACCAAAAAGATAAAATGAAGTAATCATGGTTTAGATATTGGACAGAATCATGCAGTTGTAGGAAAATGAGTTTGCTTGTAACTTTATCATATTTAAAAAGCGAAAAGTAAAAAAATTGATTTTGTACATTTATTTAGTGTACCAAGACAAATGTCAACAAAAACCATTAACATCAGTTGTTGCAAGTTTGTTTTGTTTGTTTTTTTTTTTTTTTTTTTGTTTTTGTTTTTTTCCATCCTTTTTAGAACATTTGAAATTTTGGCTAAAAAAATTTTGCTTTTATTGCATCAACTGGTGGGTGGGGGGACAAAGAAAAGTCTAGGAAATTTAAGCATCTCTTTGTGGGTGAAAAACATGGAAAATTCTAGCAAAAAATCCAATAATTATCGGATTTTAATGAAACTTTCAGGATTTATTCACAACTAATGTTTCTTTTTTTTTTTTTTTTTTAGAAAATCTTGGTGAAATTTCAAGACATTAAATTTTGTACACCTTAAAGTTTATATTAGCTATAATTTGATTCTTTTTTTTCTTTTCTTTTTTTCCTTTTCTTTTTTTCCTTCCTTCCTTCCTTCCTTATTTTTTTTTTTTTTTTCACACAGGACCCACAGCTACAGAAAATCTGCTGAATCATAAAATAAAAATGCAATAATACTAATATTTAATTAGAAAAGCTTTTAATTGCTTATGGTCACTATTGACTATAAAAAAAAAAACATTAAAAACCATTTTTCATCAATTAATTTTTACAAAAATTGTTTACATTTTTAAATTTTAATTACAGCTAGCAGCATGACCCGGCATTGCCCGTGCTTGATTCAAAAATCGTACGACTCGTACAGCAATCGCTATCACTTGACTTAAAATATTTTTGCCCTTCCTTGCCTTTAAAGGAGTGCCCTTTGCCATGCTGATGTTGCTACATGCCTTACTTCTTGCCTATCTCACACTGCGAATTTTTTCTAATCTCTATACTAAACATTAAATCTGTTACAAAAAAAGAACTAAACAAAATGAACACCTTTAAAAAAAAGTACTTGTAACTGGAAAAACCGAATGAAAAAAGAATGTTAACAACAAATACTTTTTCATACACAACCCAGTTCTGCGGAATCAGAATCAACATTGAGTTTAAGCAAGCGAATGAGCCAATTGGAGTAAATTGCCATGTAGATTTAAATTTTTCACACTTGTGATGAATGCAGCTATCATTTGTGTGTGTTTTTTTTTTTTTTTTTTTTTTTTTTGCATGCTAGTTAACATTCATGTTAATCAGCTGTTGGCTTTCACGCTGGCCAATAGAATCTTCCTGCCTATTTGTGGCAGCCAGCTATTGGCTCTCACTCTGACCAGTAGAAAATGGCCGCAAACTACATGAAAACTGCCGTAGAAGCATGAAAGAAATCGATTATTTCCACTATCCATGGGAGTTGGGAAATGCAAAGTTGGTCTTGGCCTTCCAGCTAACTTGGAGCATGTACACGTAAATTTTGGTGCAAATCCGTTGAAAATTGCAGCCGTGCACACACACACACACATACACACACACACACATATCCTGCCTTTTACAGATAGAGATAACTTATAAAGTTTTAAATCTTTAAAATTCTGTGTTAATTTGTAGCAATTATGTGATATTGTTATTAAGGATATATATATGTTAATCATAAATAGAAAAAGCTTACTAAAAAGCTTACTAAAAAGCCTCCTGCAGTATTTTAAAACTTTAGATATTTTTTTTTTTTGAGTCTGTATCAAGTTTTTGTAAATAGAAATTAAGAGCAGTAACTATAGTGAACTTAAATATTAGATTTTCTTCCATGGAAATTGAAGATCCCTAGTAAACATGCCATATATACTTGTGTGTGTGTATGTATATATATATATATATATATATATATAGCCCCCTGGTTCTCCGCTGCTTGCTCACCCGCCATCACCCATAGGAACCACTACTTTCACCTGTTCCATAGTGACATGTCTGACTGTATTGACGTCTCTTTGCCTCTGCCCGTAACGAGTGTAAGCGTGTCCTCAATGATGCTAAGTCACTATTTGCTGCTCGGATGAAGGAGCGTATTGCATCTCGCAAATTTGGCTCTAAAAATTATTGGTGTCTCTGCAAGAGCGTATTGAACAATTGCAAACCCTCAATACCTCCTTTGTTCAACCAGTTCGAAGTCCTGACCGCCTCTGCCGACAAGGCTTTGCTCGGAAATTTTCATTCAACTTGACGCTCGACTCTTCCAGTGTACCTGTACCTGACTTCCTTCTTAGAACTGAGGCCCTATTGAGTGGGTTACACATAACGCCCAATACCAAAGATGGGGTTATCTCCAATTTAGACCCCAACAAGGCTAGTGGTGGAGATTGGATACTAGCCATTGTCTTGAAGAAATGCGCACCTGAACTGGCGCCCGCCCTTTCTAAACTATACAACTACTGCCTCAAGGAATCTTGTTTTCCTGACTGCTGGAAGTCCTCTTCGATTGTTCCTATCTTCAAGAACTCTGGCGACCCCTCTGACCCTTCTAACTACCATCCTATCAGTCTCCTACCCCTCTTCGGCAAAGTCTTCGAAGCCCTAATCAATACCAAGGCGGTTAACCACCTCACATCCCATGATCTGCTCTAGGACAAGCAATATGGCTTCCGCTTTGTCCGATCTACAGCTGATGTGCTTACGGCCATCACTGAAACTGTCTACAGAGCTCTTTAAAATAACAGGGAAGCTTGTGCTGTGGCCCTAGACATCTCCAAAGCAATAGATAGGGTTTGGCATGCCGGCCTTCTTTGCAAGTTCCAGGGTTATGGCAATATGGGTTGATTGTTTGACCTAATACAATCATTCCTGTCAAACCGTGAATTGAAGGTCATTCTCAACAGATTCTCCTCCAGTTCCTATCCCACGAATGCAGGTGTTCCTCAAGGCTCCATCCTAGGCCCCGCTCTATTCCTTATCTACATAAATGACCTTCCTGACGCCATAAATTCCCAAGTTGGCATCTACGTGGATGACACCACAATTTATTCCTGTTTCAAAAACAAATCTAGTGTCACTGACAAAACTAACCTGGCCGTGCGTCCCGAAAAGGACCTCCAATAGGTTGTGAACTGAGGCAGGAATTGGCTGGTCAACTTTAATGCTTCCTAAACAAAACTGCTCTCTATTAATCACCACAGATCCTTCCCTGCCCTCCATTAGAATGTCTGACGCTCAACTTCTCGAGAGCAACTCTCTGCAGCAGCTCGGTCTCACGTTGACGGCTGACCTGAGATGGAACAAATACATTGAGTCAATTGCTTTGTCCACTGCAAGGAAAGTTGGCTCCCTGTGCCACGCCAGGAAATTTTTTTTTCCCCCAGAATTGATCCTCCAGATCTACAAATCAACAATTTGCCCTTGCATGGAGTATTGCTGCCACATATGTTCTGGTGCCCCTTCTGTTTGCCTCGGGGTTCTTGATAGGCTCCAGAGGTGGATTTGCAATATAATTGGCCCTGCTCTGGCATCTCGTCTACAGTCACTTTCTCACAGACGTGCCATTGCCTCTCTCTGTCTGTTTTACAAATACTTTCATGGTAATTGCTCCGGGGAGCTGCATTCGCTGGTTCCCAGACTTCGAGTTCAAGCTCCCTACAAGGCTGGCATCCCGCTCTCACCCCTTCACTGTCGAAACTCCTAAATGTAGCCGTCTCTTCTACTCCAATAGCTTCATGTCTCGCACCTCTCGCCTGTAGAACTCCCTTCCCTATTTCAGTTTCCCTGAGAGCTATAATCTCCAGCTATTCCAATTTAATGTCAATTGACATCTCTAGTTGCCTTGATCTATCCACTACCCTTCTCCTCATCCTTTCTATCACTCCTATCTGATCTTGCTCCAAATTTTCTGTAACCCCTTGCATCCTAGTGGCTTCCCGCCTTGCTTGGGGTGTTTAAATTAAGCATTTTGCTTAAAAAAAAAATTTTTTTAAAGTCACACCCTTAATTTGAGGAGTTGACTCGAGAGGTCACACTATAATATGGGAAGTTATATGACCCTTTTTTTAACATAAATATAACTAATATTTGTTAAATATTTAAAAAATATTCATTTTTCTTGCATATATTAAAACATAAGAAAAGTAATTGGTTGTAATTGTGTGGTATTTACTTATCGAGTGCAGAGCTGCTCTTTTTAGACAAAGATTTGGACACTGGTAATCGCTTCAGTCCTAAAAATCACTGGAGAATTCTAGTCTTTGATTCTAAATCAGATAAACAGTAAATATGAACAGTGCAGGTCAAGTGCTTTTAATTGTGTAATGCAGTACTGTTAGAAGAGGCAATTGTGTAGAATCAAAATGTCAGGAAAAATTAATTTTCTTCCTTGATCTTGCTTATTCTCAACCCAGGGTACTCACCACAGTCTACTTCAGATTCTTTATAATATTGAGTGGATAGATTGCGTCCGTGATTTTTATAGAAATTTTGGTGAAAAAAAAGTGACCTATACTCAAGTATATACAGTAATAACTTTTTATGATAGAAAAGTATGTCTAGTAAAATTGCAACATTTTAAGAGGTACATATAAGCTAGTGTAACACACCTCAAAAGAATTGTAGATACATGATAGAACATTAAGTCCTCTTACCAAATTAAATTTGCCTATTCTTTCAAGGCTGAATTTTTAATCTTACAAAATCTTTAGGTTATGAAGGAAAAAAAAATCACATTAATTTGAAATAACTATTCCTAATATATGATTCGGCACATACCAACCAAAAAGATATTTTTGATTAATATAAAGATTATGATGTCGTGATAAAAATTAAATATGTCAGGAAAGTTTGAAACTTAGATTCAAGAATTTAAAATTTCCAAGAAATTTATTTTCAGCTAAAAAAGTTTAATACATGATTGTCACATCAATAACACAGTAACATTAACATGAAAAGAAATAATAAAAGCAAAAGTAAAGTACCAGCAAAAAACAAGACATGAGATTTAGTTAGTAATAATAGTATAAACAATCAAATAAAAAAGGCAAGCGGAAGGATGTAGGCAAACCTAAGTGAAAGGAAAGGTGACACTATATCAAATACTATAGGAGGCACAATTGTATATTTTAAGTGGTTTCAAGAACTGTTCTGACCAAAACCATATGCTTGATTGTATTTGCATGACTAGAATTTGATTAAAATAATAAAATTTAAGTGGCTTCTGGGATTTTTTTTTTTTTTTTTTTTTTGTTTTTTTTTGTTTCAGGAAATTGGTACATTGATACATGGATCAAAATTAGTGAAAACATCATTTGGTACAACCATTTTAATACCTGGGTACTTACTGGAATTTCAGAAACAAACTGACACTACCCATGGGTCAGGTACCCCTCCTCTTACAAGTATGAGTTTATTTGCTTAAAGGATTGTTCCAAGTACAACAGCCTCATCCACTTAACACAAACATATTGAATAGAATACAATTCTAAAATAGCCACAAAATATTTTATTACAAGTGTACAAAAATACCAAATTCCCAGATAGTGGTGGTATCATTAAATTTCTTTGAAAGTACTATGCATGAATTTCATGTAAAGGTATTTCTGAAATAGTTTGTTTGAATTCCATCCTTAGATCCCTAATTTATCATAATCTAAGAACTAAGATTCTTCTAATGAAAAACTCTTAATTTCAACTTTTTTACCTTCTAGTTTGAATTTTCTTCAATTTCTATATGTATATTTTTCACTATCACTCACTAAAAATTGCAAATGACAAGCTAAAAACAATTTTTTATCTTGATTTTGATGATATACAAAATGATTACATAACATATATTAGGTTGGTGCAAAAATAATATCGTTTTTTGATATCTTTTAACATTAAAAAAACATTATTTTTGCACCAACCTAATAGCACGTTTTTCTTTTTTTATCCAGGACCCTTAATGATTCTATTAGTTCTTAATCTATTTTGTCAAAACTCAAGTTCCATTTTTATATAAAAAGGATTACCATAAATTGCAGCATAAAAGTCTAGTTTTCAACAATATAAAATACAAACCTTTAGCACAAAGTTGTAAACAAATGGGACAGCACTCTTAACAATTACTATACCACCACTTACTGTTACTCAAGCAGGATGCCCCAAATATATCCCACTAAAACTTGTGTTTGAATGTATCTGGCATATTAATACAGAAATGAATATAAAATAATGAAATAGTAACACAGATTCAGTATTCTATTAATGCTGCAGCCATTCAGACAACTAAGTATGACATGCATGTCATCTGCGCAATTTCACCATAGTAATGGCAGCAATATTTTATAGGACGTTAATTTTAATGTGCTTATCAGTAGATCTAACAAATTTTATATGTTCACTAAGTTATATAGTACCTACCAGTTTGTGTTGTAGGTTGTTTGGCATACAACATATATAGAAAGATATTACAGTAGATACCTCCAAAAGAACAATACCTAAGGTTTAAAATTAATTAAATATTATATACTGTAACTTAACTTAATTTACCAATACACCTAGGTCTTGTAGACCTATATGGTATGTATAGGCCTAATTCAGATTTTTGAGCTAAGTTTTGGTGTACTTTTATAATGCCAAAGAATGCATAGAAGGATTCTGTGACAACTGTAATTCATATAGACTTTGCTGGCAACTTTAAATTCATCTATCAGGATGAAGTGGTTAGCATACACTGTAAGATGAGCTCTCTATCTTCATACATATTAATGATTTGGTTTTAAGAACAGTGTGTCTATGATAATAGCTGCAGACAACCTAAACCATGATAAAACCCAGTCAGTCTATATACTTTTGATGTCTTTAATTAACTGTTAGGATTGATGCACCATCTAGCCAATTCAAAAATAAATTTATTTTTAACCACATTTGATAAGATCAACTGCAACTTTTCCCTTATCACGTTGAGTGGAACTCTTCAGTCACAAATAACAGTGAAAAATACTGGTGACTGATTTAGAAGAACCATCAAGCACATGGCAACCTGAGTGCTTACAAGTTACCAAGCAATAATAAAAGGTGCAGAGAAATTGGTAGAAACACTGTCGCAAAATTTTTTATTTTTTTTTTTTTTTTAAATCTTGCATCAGTGGATAGGCTATAAATTAGCATAGCAAATTTTAGTGTCTTTTTTAATGAAATTTTCAGTACTTATAAATGAATGAAATTATTTTAGGTTTTTTTTTTTTTTTTCATGCATTTCACCCCACTTAAATTTATGAAAAGTTTTAGGGACTATATTAATTATAGTAAATGCAGAACTCCTTGGAGAACTATCCTAAGTAGTAACTAACTTTCATACAATAGTGTGACTATAGACATTTTTTGCATATTTAATTTGAGCTTACTTTTATGAATTATGCCAGGAAAAATGTCAATAAGGGAGCCAGAATTTTTTTTTTTTTTTTTAAATTATAATACATAATGCCTGTCCACAGTAATGGTTTGCTGTAACACAAGTGTCATAACACTAAGAAAAATACATGTTCTTATTTGTATGAATGTTTATCTTTATGGACTGGGATACTACATAAACAAAAACCTGACTCCCCGCTTTTTTTTTTTTTTTTTTTTTAGGTTATTCATATAAATTGATGATTACCTGATGATAATGCCATGAAATTATTTTCCATCACTTGTTTGTACTGACCAGATGATTAATAGATTATATAGTATTGCCACACCAATTTTTATCAATTATTCCCTGTGTTGTCAGTCATACAGTAAAATCACCAGATGTTTTAGTTTTTTTTTTTTTTTTTTTTTTTTTTTTTAGCTTGTCTTAGTTGTGCCAATTTACAAATCTTTCTGAATTCCATAAAACAAGGGGAGCTTTGCAATTTTAATCTAAAGCTGCGTTTTGTTTTCAGGCTTGTTATAGAAAACTTGAAAGATGTTAACCCAGATAAAAAATGCTTCCGGATGCTGGGAGGTGTGTTAGTGGAAAGGACTGTTAAAGAAGTTTTACCTGCACTAGTTAACAACAAGCAGCAGGTGAGTGGCTTTGATTTCATCACTTATTAAAGTCTCAATCATTTGTAAGTCATCCATACAATAGCTAATTTTAATCAATTTTTTACTAGTCTTTTCGTTTTGGATGTTGACCTATTGATATAATTTTTTTACTAATTTTTCATTTTTCATTTTCTAGATGGCCAAGTTAATAGAAACACTGACTAAACAACTGGAAACTAAGGGAATGGAGATTAACAAATATAGAGAAACACACAATTTGAAAGTTCGTGAAGAGAACAGCACTGAACCAGAGAAACAAGAATCAAAATCTGGAACCCAAGGAGTTCTTGTCAGTTAAGAAATTTTGCCCCACCCTCATACATTGTCAATATTTTCCCTAAGATATTGAGTGACAACACTTATTTAAAAAAAAAAAAAAAAAAAAATTAAAATGTACTTGGTAGATTTGGCAAAAAATACTGATTTTTGAAAAATTGGTTCAGTTCTGTTAATGCTGATATATAAAAGAAAACAAAAACTTGTTTTGTTGCATATTTTTCCTACAGAATCTTTCCACGATTTGCCAATTTAAAAGAAAACAGGTAACACATTTCATAATTTTAGATAAATATTCAAAGTGATAAATTATACTTTGACTTAGATGTATTAATCTACTTATCTTTTATGAAATTTTATGCCAATTAATTAGTCAGGATGTGTACATGTCTGTGTGTGTTTGTTATCTCATCCATGCTTGTGTCTGTTCTAATGTATAGGACACATTCCAGCAACATAATTTTGTTTTGAAACTTGTAATGATAGTTTTTGTTTATCAAAATATAGCATGATTAACAATATCAGGATTGAGGTCATCTTACAGTCACACTTTAAAAAGCCAATTCAACTAAAAAAGAAACAAGTTTCAAATCAATCTTTAAAGCAAAACAACTACTGCTTGAATAAGAATCAGGAAAGACCAGTTATTGTTCATGTTTTTTCTTTACTATTAATTACTAACAAGTGTTCTTATTAAAATGTAAGAAATTCATCCTGTTGTAAGCAAAACATTTATACAAGACCAAAGATCACATTTATCTTCACAAGAATTTAGAATGTATATTGAGTCTTCAGTGAGATTAGTTTCAAGTAATCAAATTTTTCTATATTATTTTTATAGTACAAGTATACTATATATATAATATTTGGGCATGCTATCTCGTGTATTTAATGTTGTTTTAAAATATTCTTACATGAAAATTTGTATACCAGCAGATTATAATTCTGGCTAATAAAGGAAATCCATCAATGTGTTTGGCAAAGTCTTTGGTAACAATAAATGTCTATAGAAAAATTTGGGATCCAACATACTAACATCAACAATAGAATTTTTCTTTTCCAAATAGTTTATTTTGCGAATACAATAAATTGTTGACAAATTCAAAGCCAGAACTGGACTTAAATCTCATTTTCCTTCTATTAAATTGATATGGCATTGATGATTAGTGAAGGAAAAAAAATTACTGTAAACTAAAATGTAGTAGTCAATGTATATGATATACAAATACACTAACATTCCTAAATTAATCATTGTCTACAGTTCGTTGTTGCTCTACTATTTGTTTTGCATTTGCCAAAATTTCTCTTCCATTATCTTTATCTAGTAGTTTATTAGCTAATTCAACTCCCAAATCCATGGCAGCTTCTAATAAACAAGGAGAAATATGACCAGGAATAATATGTGCATAATGGATGCTGCCTGCAAGGGTCACCTGTTGGGGAAAAAAAAAAAAAAAAATTAACAATTATATATATAAAATGTAAAAACTAAAATCCCTTTCCCAGATACAATTAAGCTTAACCTTTGTATCAGCTATTCACACATTAATTTTGAACAATAATCCATCATGCCCATGGAGAATATTTTGAAACCAGTAACACTTCAGAGTGCATAGTCATAGGTAATTAATCTATCATTTTTGACAAGTACTGTACCCATAATTAAGATAATCTATTTTAAAATATAAAGAATTTACTAAAGAAAGTTTTAAAAAAAGGGGGGTATGCAAAAGAATGGTGTAAATGAAATGTACTTAATGGTCATGTAAATATAAATTAAGTAATGCTGATAAACAGATATTCTACACTTAATGTAGCATATTATCTTCCTGAGACAAGAGTTTGTTAATAGAAACTAATTGCTCAACCATTCCTGGTACAGTTTACAAGGATTATTTTTCCATGTCAGTTGATGAGTTGACTTGTGTGTGTCATATATATATAGAGAGAGAGAGGAAAAAAGATTGGCTTAGTTGGTGTGGCTAATTACCTACATTTGACAAAATTCGCATGTCCAACTATTATATATGTAGCCAGTGAAGCTATATCCTTATCAAGTGTACTTACCATATTTTCCAAACATGTATATTTGATAAGATCTTTATGGATCCAGATCAGGTATCATATATCCCAATGAGTAAAGCTGAACTCATGCTATCATTCTTCAATTCATTACTTGTTCTCAATACTAATTTAGTTAACATGTTACTTTTGTCAACAACTAACCCGTTTGTATTTGTTTCACTTGTAATAAGTCGCTGCTAATCTCAGTGTCCCATAGGTTCTTCGACATCTTAATTGCTAATCAATTGCATTCCACACTGGATACACTAATCTGTATTTTGTTCTGGATATTCCAGTAATTTTACATTTTTATACACACTGGTAAGTAATTTACAGTAACTTTATAAACATCAAGTAGTTGCAAATTAAAAGAAAATTGGCTTACTTTCTTTGAAGGAGGTTCTGAATCACAGGGCAATAATTTCTGACAAGTATCCATGACACATTCCTGCCCATCTAGACTGAAAATAGCTCCAGTGATTGACAGCTGAGGAAAAAAAAATTAAGTAAAGGTCCAAGAGTTGTTAAGATTCTTTTAACACATTTATTATCTTCCCACAATGTTATAGTGTAAACAAGACCAATCTGCTAGCAGTGTGTACCAAAAAGGAACAAAGAGCAGTGATCTGATTTCAGGCTGAAATTCAATGGAGGCTTTTAACACAATACAGTGACAGTACACTACTATGTGGAAGTGTGTATGAGTGGATCGAGAAGTGTAAAATGCATAAAGGAGCAGGACATCCATCAACCTACACCACTGATAAGATTCAACAAGCTCAAGAAATAGTAAGGCAAACCAGCAAGTTATCCTTGATGAGGTAGCATGCTTGCAGATTCAGATCACTGCTCTTTGTTCCTCCTTGATGCACACTGTTGGCAGAGCAGGCATGCATACACTAACAGCAGCAAGAAAACTGGCACACTCAAGCTCAAACTTCAATCATGTGACCATAATAGTAGAAACTATGAGCAAAAGGCAGTGTAACAAACCTAAAGATATGTTGTGACGGAAAAATTCTTTTCTTTTTACTTACCCTTGTACTATATTCTAAACTAGAATAAGTAAGAAAAAAAAAATATTTCTTAAAAAGGAGATATTTGGAGAAGGTATGGTGGAGTAATGGAAAGCAGCTCGGATTGAGGAATTGGAGAACCAAGTTAAAATTCCGGTCAAATCCATTGCATTCACTTGTGTGCTAATAACCTTGGGAAAGGTATGAATCCTCTTCTCCCCCTAGTTATGGGTAAATAGCAGGATAGACCAGTTTCCATAGGCTTGGATGGCAACTTATCTACTGCAGGAAAAAAAAAATCTGCCTCATCAGTCATGTATTGAAAGATACAGGATAGCCTAAGTGTGTATCATGCATGGCACATAATTGACTGAAAAGGAAATATTTACATGTGAAAATCATGGAAGTTGTTAGTATTGGATCCATTTTTCCTATTCTAGATTTAAAAAAAAAAAAAAACTTTTTTACTTTTTCTTGAGTAGGTAGATCTACCAAAAATGAATGACACCTTTACTAGTATGTAAGAAGTGATCTTGAAGAAAAAAAAAATTGGTTTGGAGATCTTCCAAACAACCAAAAATATCCCACATTTAAGTCTTCTACTTCTGCGACATCTATCTCAATACATGACCCTTTCATACACAGCAAGCTTGCTATGCTCAACCAAGGTTTATAAGATTGACTCTTATGCTCATACTCAAAGTGATCAGATCATGAGAAAATGTACTATTCTAGCCATGATCAGTTATATAAGAAAAACAGTTGCAATTTGGCAGATCTGCCATTCTAGCTTTGAAGTTAACACTGTTGAGAGGCAATATATTACAAATCAATTGCCAGGTGAGGAGAAACTAAAGCTGTTGAGGTAATTCACATCTAGCACCTAAGATCACATTAAGCAAAACACTATCACATTCAAGTAACAATGTGTGTATCCGAAGTAATCTTCATTATACCTCAATATCATGTCTTTTATCAAACTTAGGTCTGCGCTAATAGATCTACATTACTTTAATAGCATTTTCAAGAAACTCAAACTTGCACATGATTTGGATCTTTAACTTTGCAAGTCCTTAATTCAGATGTATACAGTCACCTAACCCATTCTGACCATGATAGGTTGCTTACATACCTCTAATAACATTACTCATATTCAGAACTTCTGTTTTCTTTTAGATGATAATGCTGCTGGCAATGATGGGAGGTTGTTTTTCTGCCAGTGGATATTGTTTGGTCTTTGTTCTTTCCTCCCTTCTCTTCATGGGGGGGGGGGGGTTATAACTTCAACGAATGCTGCTGCTATCACTGCTAATAAGAATCATCATGTTTGCTACACCATTTCTGATAGCCTTTCATTTCAACTTAATTCTACTCCTCCTGCAAATCTTATCTGCACCAGGGAAGCAAGCACATCTTTGAACCTTTATTAAAACTATTCCTGTTACTGCAAGTGAGGTGATAAACAGAATCCCCAGACATGTAATCATATATAACCAGATTGAGAACATGTCCAGCAATGTAACTGTCAGCTAAATGGCACTTGCAGCAAACTAAAATATCCAGGACAATTTCTGAACTGTTTTTAATGACACAGATGTTGTAATCTCCCAAGCACATGGCCATCATCTCTTCAATACACAAACATAGAAAAGAATACTCCAATAATGTCAATTGGAATGTTGATTAAAAGTAGAGTAATTTTGGAATAATCAATCTGCAGCTTTGTTTTTATTTGTTCTGAAAGTAGGATTTGTATTGTAACCAGGCATATATACTAGCAAAATTCTATTGCTGTGAACAGAAACCCTGATTGAAAGTTTATGGTTACTTACTTGATACAACTCCAGTCATTGAAGTCCAGAGAGGAGTGGGGGTGAACCAGGTTGGTTAAAAAAAAAAAAACCAAAAGTTAAGTCTACCCTATAAATTGTACTTGAGGCTGCCACATGTGCTTGTTCATATCTTGTGTTCCACAGTTGGTTTAGCTTGCAAGTCATTTCACAGAAATAACCAGGGAAGTAGTACTGGCCCTAATTTTACATAACAGTTAAAGATTTTATCCAGTCTTAATGAACCAGTTTCTAATCATTGTCAGCTTATTACTCGGATTTGATCAAGCTTTCATTGTGAAGAAACCTAAGGAATTTGTAACTCCTCTGCTTGACCATCAATTCCTCACAACTGTTTTTAAAACATCAGATTCAAACAAGGATTCTACACATGGATTAGTTTTCTCTACTGAGCCACTAGTGAATGTTTCAAGATTTTGGTCAATTTGATGCTGAAACCCTTCCTAGCAGAAGTAAAAGTGTAAATTTAGACATGGCTTCAAAAGGTATTTATCCTTAACAAACAGGACATAGATTCAGCAATATCTGCTCTTGAATGAAACCTTTTCTCAGCTTGGGACAAGGTGAAAATCAATGGTTCAATGAGATTTGCATCTAACAATCATGCAATGGAGATATGGAAATGCCACACTGCAAGTGTGAGGTTTGCTTTTTTATATTGTATGAATGGGGAACTGGTTTGAGAGACATGCATTAGAGTAACCTTTAGAATTGATACCTACCACATGGCCAAGTCTTGTCATAAGTTTAGACAAGAGAAACTAGGTGTCTCAATGCAGATTTGAAAAATGTGGATATAGATGAAGCATACCTTCTATAATTTTGTAGAATCTGCCTGCTTTGGGATTTCATTAGTGAGTTGGCAGTTCACATCAGACTCAGTCAGTTCACTGACATGCACATGTATGACAATGCATGTCTTCTTCATGAAAATGCATGAAACACTTTTGGAAATTCCTAGCTGTGGCTAGAATGGTATTATAG
Source organism: Acanthosepion lycidas (assembly GCA_963932145.1). NCBI lineage: Eukaryota > Metazoa > Mollusca > Cephalopoda > Sepiida > Sepiidae > Acanthosepion > Acanthosepion lycidas. Next base: position 68,281,104 of record OZ010578.1, read on the forward strand.
AACATGTTTTAAGGAAATCTACTAGAACAAATCTTTTTCTCATGATAACCTTCTACTTGGCCCTAACATGACACAAGCATTTAATATAATAGGGAGATAGTTTAGGTCCATGGAAGAAATTCAGTATTAGTGATTGGAAAAGAATGCCAGCTAAGGATGAATTTTGGTGGGAGGAATAATACTGTGTACTTGGATCATAAAAGGAAATAGCAAAATTAGCCTTTACTCCAATTCCTGTCATTCTGATGTAAATTTAATTTATATTGGAATAAATATCTACCATTTTCTGGAAACAAGTTTAAAGATTCTAATAGTCCAAACTGTTGTGATGACTAATGGCTTAAAATTATTAGCTATGTCTAACATTAAAGATCAAAACAAGTTAATATTAACTTCATACTGCAATGTCAAAACTTGCCAAATAATTTTACAAAAATTTAATATGAAAAATATTACAGTAAGTGGGAATTTCTCATGAAAATAAGCATAATCAATATACAATTAAACATTAAAAATGAAGTCATGGTCAACTTATGAAATAATGTAAATAAAAATAAAAGATTACATTTCTATCTTTTATACTACTTGATGTACCAATTGGAACACTGCAACCACCTTCCTGGAAACAATACAAAAATATTTTATAAATTCTAGTTAAAACAAGTTAGTTACATAAAACTATACAAAATAATTATTTTTATCAATCACTTTTTCACATTGCATTCAATGTAATAGGTTTCAATTCGACATTTTTAATACTCCTCAATCAAGGGAAACTTAGACATTGATGCTTGAACAAATTTGTTCAGGCAGAGAGAAATACCATGAAAAATGTTTTAAATTTGGTATCAGTTACACAAACATTATTTAAGTTCACAGGATAAAATTAATGACGGAATATTTAGCAAATAAACATTCAAAGTCCACATAGATAAAAAAAAAAAAAAAAAAAAAATTTAAAAACAAGAGTTCCAAAAGAAAAAAAAAAGTCACTTTAAAAATCTATGTTCCATTCAACTGGACTAAACAACTTGATCCAAAAAGAATGGTACTTGTGCTTACTAAAGTTTTCAGGAAAGCTCTCTCGGCAACACATTGGAGAACAGTTTCTGTATCATGGATAGGACTCAGCAATTCTTTAATTTTTTCATCATCTATTCGACACTGCATAGCAATGGCTCCTTGACTCACAGCATACAAGCACTCATCTTCTTTTAAAATCTAAAAAGATAAGACATAGTAATAGAATCATTCATATATTGAGCTACCAAATGAATTTGATCATTTTATTAACTTAATTAAACAATATATATACTATTTTGTTCTACCATCTTCTAAACATACATAAATTCCATCTTCCCAGACCTTTTTCTTTCTTTTTTTTTATCTTTCTCAGCAAAGAATTGCTCATTGACTTTTGGAGCCTTCCAGTGAACTAAAATGGCCTTCATAAAGAGAATTCTATAAAGACTGGAAAAAATGATAATCCAAAGGTATAATGTCTAGTGAAAATAGCAAATAAATGAAAATTTACCAGTTTTAGTGTTGTGGAGATGAACACCTCTCTAGTATATGTGTACGGACACAGAGAATCATCAGGAGAGAGAGCAAGCCTTATATCCTTACTACAGAATTCGGTAAGACCACACCAACTTCATATTTCATGATTGTGTTATCTTCATTCAGTAGAATTATGACATAACAGTGGTGATGAGGATTTGAATTCACACAAAAAAACAAGAAATTTTTTCCTCTTGTTTAGCATAAATAGCTGAAGAAAATTCAAAATCAGCAGAAAAGAATTTTGTAGAGTTCATGTATATTCATAGGGTGACACAGAAGTTGATAAATTCCAAGGGTGTATGACATACTGCTATTGAAAAAAAAAAAAATTCTAGTTAAGGACTACTTATACAAAAATAATGCACTATGAAAGAATTGAAAATAACTATTCATCAAATATTACAACAAATGCAGCAGGAGCGGATTGAATATTGAACAGTTGAAGGCAATCCTGGAAAAGCAAGGAACAGGCAGTGCATCAATTTCATTTTTACCAGACTCAGTTGCTAACTCAATTAGTGAATTTAATTACATCCCAGTAGAAGACATTACATGTCTATCATACTTGAGAAGGCACAGGGCCATTTTTAGAGAAGAATGTCAAAGATGGTCAAATGAAAAGAAAGTATGTCTACCGTTACAAAAATTGTGCCTCACAGGACATGAAAAATATCTGAATTTAATTTTGCTGAATACTCTAGAAAGTGTGGCATTTAACGAAACTGTCGATATTATCAAAAATATTTGGTGAAAAGAATCCACTTTTATATACACATTGACAGTGCATGAACTTTATTAAGTATAAAGATTAAGATTTTGTCACATATTCTAATAAAGTCAATGGTGAGTGTAAAGAAAGGTCATATCTAAAAAGAGGGTGTTATGGAGATGAACACACCTCTCCAGAATATGACTCCTCCAAACCGTATATATACTGATGCAGAGAATTGTCAGGAGAGAGCTAGCTAGAAGCAAGTTTTATATCCTTACTACAGAATTCAGTAAGACTACATCAACTCGTTATCTTCATTTAATGGAATGAAGACATAACACAAAGCCATAGCAATTTTTGTTTGGTTACCACTGATGAAATTTTAGGTCTTCTTAACTTCTGGATACTTTTCATTGATTGCTATCTTCAACTAATCTAACTGGGAGCAATACTTATTCAAATCAATTGTTTAATTCTCCAGAAAGAGTTCACAGTAGATAATTCCTTTCCAATCTCACCATATACACAGCAAGGCTTTTTTTTTCTTTTGTTTATTTAGCTTGCATGAAATTGTTCTAATGATCTCTCCTTGGCACTTTGACTGCATGAATTTAAGCATACAACTAGATTGGCAACTTGGTTTCATCATTTTACTGTTGAATTAGCTAAAATGTAACCATAAGTTCTGTTCTAATAGTTCCTTTTCTTGCCTGTGGAACTCTTCTGGTTTCCCCCACCCTAAGAATAAAAACAGCATACAATATTAAGGATTTCACTAGATTATTTCCATGTGGAATAATTTGAATTTTAAAAACCTTTTTTCATGCCAAAATGGAATGGTTAATCATCATAACAGTGAAGAATGACTTATTTACATCTTGTTATTAGAAATGTAACAGTTATTTATAATCAAATTATTAGATATCAACCACTTTTACAAAACAGAATTCAAAACAAAAGTAAATTAAAAAAAAAAAAAACTTCCAGATATGCTAGACACATTCCAATTAATTTAATATTTCCACTCTGGTCAGAAATACTTACATGTGATATTCGATCTCCCCAGTTCATTCGCTGCAGACCTGCTGAAGCTAAAATAATTGCTGCATATTTATCATCATTATCAAGCTTTCTAAACCTTGTATTCAGGTTTCCTCTCTAGTTACAAATTTAAGGAAGTATTTAAAGAAAATAAGAGAATAGGAAGAATATTAAACATGCAACAACAAAGTTGTAGATAATTTTCTAATGCTAAAAATTATCATACACATACAGTGGGGGGAAATAAATGTTCGTACACTTCTAAAATTGTATTTTTATGAATGCAAAAGCTTTAAATAAAACAAAATCTCAGCACTTTTTATGTATAAAGACACATACTATTAAAAAATAATAATAAACTTAATTCTTATTCTAACAGAAATTAATGCATTTTTTTTTTTAATTGTAACTGGTGAAAAAAGTATTCGTACAAATCAATTAGAATAAAATAATCAATTATGAAAAAAGTATATTCTAGAATGTTCCAGTAATGTTCTCAGTAATTATAGTTAACGCTATTAGCCATTATCAGAGCATTCTGCATTTCTAGTCTTACAAGAAGGTTCTAATAATGCCTAAAAGTAAAGAATTGTCTATTTCACAAAAACAACACATTTTGTCTCTTTGGAAAAATGGGAACAGTTACAGAACTATTTCTAACAACCTGAATATTCCTTTTACTACAATTGCTTCGTTCATTGCAAGGTTTAAAACTTGTAACTGCGTCGAAAACCAAAGACGAACAGGTGCTCCAAGGAAGATGTCTCTAAGATCAGCAAGGATATTAGGACGCCAGATCCAACAAAATCCACAGGTTACCCAAGAAGAGCTGCAGGAACATCTGCGTGCATTAGGAATTAAAGTAACCAAGCGTACAATAAGTAATGAACTACACAAAAACAGTCTGAAATCACGCATCCCAAGGAAGACTACACTCCTCTTGAAACAATACAGAGATGCTAGGCTAAAATTCGTTAGAGAGCATAAGGATAAAGAATATTCATTTTGGGAAAAAGTACTATGGACGGATGAAACTAAAATAGAGTTGTTTGGTCATTATTATCAAAATCATGTGTGGAGGAAGGACGGTGAAGCCTACTTACCAAAGAACATGTTGCCAACTGTAAAGTTTGGTGGTGGCAGTATCATGATCTGGGGCTGTTTTTCTGCAAAAGATGTTGGCAGAATATCAATAATAGATGGCAAGATGAATGCCGAAAGATACCAGAAAATCCTGCAAGACAATTTAATGCGTTCTTCGGCTACCTCCTGATTGGGTTTTTCCAACTGGATAATGATCCTAAGCATACCACTATATCTACAAGAAAATGGTTAGCTGAAAGTAACGTTGATGTCTTGCAATGGATAAGTCAATCCCCAGACTTGAACCCAATCGAGAATTTATGGCGATATTTGAAAATTCAAATTGGGAAAAGAGCACCAACAAATAAAGAATTTGAAGACAATATGCCAAGAAGAATGGGACAAAATACCACTCAATGTGTGCAAATCATTAGTTGAGATGTACAGGAATAGACTGGTAGCTGTTGAACTCAATAAAGGATATTCCACAAAGTATTAAATTAAGTTAATATGCTTTTTTTGTTTTGTACGAATACTTTTTTCATCAGTTAAAATGAAAAAATGCATTAATTTCTGTTAGAATAAGAATTAATTAAGTTTATTACTATTTTTTAATAAAATGTATCTTTACACATAAAATGTATCAAAATTTGTTTTAGTTAAGGCTTTTACATTTATAAAAATACAATTTTTCATGTGTACGAATATTTATTTCTCCCCCCCCCCCACTGTATATGATATGGCACAAAGTCAAACTAATTTTCTATATTTTATCTGTACAGAAGGTAATGTAATAGTTTTTATGTGCATAAAACAACAATTAAAAATATTCTAAATATTTGAAGCACAATAAATATTCATTTCTAAAGTTAGACTTTACTTATAGCCAAGAATATAGTTCATAGAACATTTTAAGATTATCCCATCAACTAGAATCTTCAAAATTTGCAGAAAATTATGTATGATTGTTGAAGATCAGAAATAATGTAACAAGAATTAAGATAGCAGTGAATTGGTAATAGTAGTAGCATAGATGATGATGATGATAGAAATGGTAAAATATAGCACAAGGACATTTTCAAATGTTATATCAAATTTAAAAGGTTAAGAAAATGTAAGAAGTCAATGAAAAAGGATACAATGCTTTCAAATTTCAAGTGTGGATATTTACGTTTCAGCTGAGCTATTCTGCGTAATGAACTGGTACCAACAACACTAGGACAAAGAAAAAGTTTCTGAATTCAATAAAAAGAGAGAAAGTCTTCTACCAAAACTACATATCAACTGATTCTATAGTAAAAAAGAAAAATTATTTTACTATCATGTAAAACTTAGTAACAAAAAAAAAAAAACAATAATGTGGTTTAACAATGTAAAATATTTATGTTCTGTAAAAATATTTAGATAAACACAAATAAATAATATATTTTACCTTCCTTCTGGTAATGATGCAAGATTTTTATCTGCATTGGATGAATGCATGACAACAGCATCATATGGACAGGCTCTTCTGAAAGAAAGAAAAATACTTTAATAACATTTCTTGGTTGCAAATGTAAGAATTTATTTTTGAAATCAATTTTGCTGTTCTTTGTTGGAATGCAAGTAATTCTTTTTAGAGAAACATTTAGCTTGAAAATCATTGTAGAAAGTTTTGTTTTCCCTGATTATACTTGTAAAAGGAATTTTGTAAGGTTTTGTATCAATTGTCATAAAATATGCATACACATACTTGGAAGATAGTAAAAAGTAGACTGCCATCCATGGACAGTAATTAAGAAAGGTGTATTACTTGACCAAATGACATTAAAATAAATGGCAATGTAACAGAGTATGCAAGTTACACCATTTAAAAAAATATTCAGTCTAAGAGAAAAGTTTGTGGGGTTTTTTTTTTTTTTTTAAATCATTTCACTCCAAGCAAGGCAATAAAGCTACTGAGATGCAAAAGGAAGTGGGAAAGAATATATGAAAAAGATTAAGGGGAGAGAACAAAATTAAGACAAAATATGATTCATATTGCATTTAAATTTTTGAAAATCAAAGTTGACTGGAAAGCAAGAAGCCAGAACAGAGTTCCACAAGAGAAGAAACTGTTAGTATAGAACTTGTGCTTACATCTAGCAAGTACAACTGTTAAATGATGAGACCAAGCTGTCAATCTAGTACTGTGCTTAAATTCGTAAAGCCTAGGTACTAAAGAAGAAAGCTCATCCGAACAATTATCATGAAAATATTTATAGAAGAGGCACAGGGAAGCTATATTATGGTAGTGAGATGTGACTGAAGCTGAGATGCTAAGTCATTATCATTGCACTTTCTTTGGATTTTATCAAGAATTTCTAAAAACATAGTCAAAGTACTAGATCAGATAGCAGCAATATTCAATACATGGACAAATGGTTTGCTTATAAATGTGCAATGTATATTCTGGTGAAAATAATTGTCTAACATGACATGGTGAACCAACTTTTCTAGCAGCAGACCTAACAATTGATTCAATATAATCTTTCTACTTCAAGTCAGCAGTGTCACTCACCTGGAGGTTAGCATCAGCCATGTTTATGGAAGGCAAAAAGAGTTCTTTAAGACAAAAGAAATGTTTCATTCTGGAGGCATTAAAATTTACAAGCCAGTTAACAGATTTTTTTTTGTTTTATTAGATCAGCTGTCAATTTGACCTTATCAATCCAGATTTACTATTAAGAAAGTAGTAAATAGCTCCATCATCAGCCATTTGATAAGAATGATTGAATCAGATCAAAAATTTGTCCCAAAATACCATAACCTATCAACTTTTGTAAACCAGCATGTCAAACACCTTCAAGATATCCAAAGCAACAGCCTGAGCTTCACCCTTTTTATCTAAAACTTGACAGACTTTCAGTAATAATCATTAACATCAGCAGTTGACCTCAAGAAGCAAAAGCAATATTGATTCTCTGAAAAAAGACCATGCGAAGTGAGATGCTTAACCAATTCAGAGTTGATTAGAGTTCTAGTACTTTGCCATAAAGGCAGATAGAATGAACAGACAGTTCAGAATTCTTAAAGACAGGACTTACAGAAGAGGATTTCCAAGAAACAGGAAAACAAAAATGTAGGAAGGCATTTATTGTAAAGTTTAGAGAGAACAGAAGCTAATTCAGGAGAACATTTCATAAGGTCTGTTGTAGGGATATCATCAAGTCCACATGTTTTGTGGGGATCCAGTTTAGAGAGATGATAGCAGAAATCATGGATAGAGTTATATGCATACTACACAGTAGAGACTTACACTATTTATAATTATTTACTTTATTTAACACACACTGAAAGAGCCATCAGAAGTTATGAGAACCAAACTTGTTACAGGCTATATGGTCACTCATTCTGTCAATGAACAAATACTTAACCATTTTGATGATACATTTACAATTATTACAAGCAGAACAAAGATGCTTTTGTTGTAATCGAAATATCATATTGGTACAGCCATTAAAAGTGATTCCTGTGGGCTATAGCAGCTGTGAACCAAGCAGATTGTGGTCTCACCTGGCATTTCCGAGAAGGCATAAAGAAAAAAAAAATATCAATGGCTCAATTCTCAATAGGATGGTTAAAGATATCACTACAAGGGGTGTCAAAGAAAATCACATAATAATAAGTGTTAGCAACACAGACATTAAAGACTCATCCTGTAAAAATTGGTGAAGATTGACAATCTTTTGAGGTCCATTTTGTTTAGGATTTCATATCACCATGTGGTATCAAAGGCCTTTTTTAAGACCTTTAAAAAAAAAAAAAAAAAAAAAAAAACAACTGCCACATGTCCTTTTTTAATATATGCATTTCTAATACAGTGTAACCCGGATATAAGAGAGTTGTCGGGACTGGATAAGGAGTCTCTTATATCCGGGTTTGGTCTGTTTTGTTTAGGTAAGTATGGCTCTAATTTGGGGCCAGAGAAAATCTCTCTTATATCCGGGTTACACTGTAAATGTTCCTATAGAGACTAGCTAGTCTAGCAGGCTTCTATTCTTTCTGAAGCCAGTCTGAAATATTATTGACTTCAAAGAACCAAGTGAGTCTGTTGTTTATCATCCTTTCAAGAATTTTACAGACAGCTGGTAAGTGCAATTGGGCAGTAATTTGAAGGATTTTTCAAATCTTTACCATTCTAAGGCGTAAAGAACAAATCAAGTAAAGAAGCATGTTGATCAGAATTATTAGGGAAATCTACCATTTGACAGAGAAATCCTGAATACTGACAACATCATTATTTTAGGTCATTCCTATTTAGTACTATTTACTTAAATTTAAAAACATTTTGAACTTTGGAGAATATAAATATTGCTATCTCTTCAAAGCTTATCCTTGTATGGCATATGAGAATATCATAGAGGATTGGATGAAACTCAAGCTCTATAACAAAGACAGGCTGTAAACAGATTAAATTAAAAATAAAACAAGCATATTAACTCAATAATCATCATTTTTCAAAGCAATACATTTTTTCAACAGCCCAGACTTACTTCATAATAGCAGCAATGACCATATTGTCTGGCAAAGTGGTAGGGAGATCTTTCAAAGAATGTACAATGAAATCAATTTCTTTATTATTAAGACAATCTTCCAGCTCTTTGGTGAATAGATTCTTGGAAGGAATCTGCAATAGGAAATGAAAAATTTCTGATGAGAATAAAAAAGACTCTAGATAAATATGCAAAATGGAGGAAACTAGATATGAATATAAAATTCAGAAAAATATATGCAGTTGGTAGTTAATGTAAACAAAAAAAGTAATACTTACATTAATTCTAACAAATTTTGTAAAATTTAAATTTATCAACATTTTAAGATTTTTTTTTATTAAATTAATATAACCAAGAAATTTTCAACAATATATTTCAAAGAAAATTAATGACCATGTTAAGAAAAGTGCACCAATTATTGAACACTAAATAAATAAGGCCATAAACATTGAAGTAATGGGGGGACATTTATGCTCCTATGATAACTGACTGAATTTAGCTTTTTAAATTGTCACTTTGTTGCATCAGCATTTTTTTTTTTTAATCATTTGACCCTAGGCAAAGCAATAAAGCCACAAAGATGCAAGGGGTTGATGAGTAGTAAAGAATATGAGAAAAAGAAAACATTTTTAAGGAGAGAGACCAAAAAAAGAACAGGAATAGAGACAAGATAACAATTGACATTGCATTTAAGTTTTTAAAGTTGATTGGAAAGCAAGAAGCCAGAACAGAGTCCCACAGGCGAGAATTGTGAGAGAAGAAACTCTTAGTATAGAATTTATGCTTACATCTAGTCCTTTCAACTGTAAAATAAGATCTTGCCACCAATCAAGTAGTACACTTAAATTCTTAAAGGTACCAACGAGGAAAGCTCATCAGAATAATTACCAGGAAAATATAAAAAAGGAACAGGAAAGCTACATAAAAACAGTGGAAAAGTGACTGAAGCCAAGATACTAGGTCAGGACCAATAATATTTCAATAACTTCTTTGGATTTTATTAAAAATCTCTAAATATATAGAAACACCAAACAAGATGTGACAGCAATATTCAATGCATGAACTATAGACTCATAATTGTGTGAGAGATTTCAATAAGAAAAATTGTCTAGCACAATTAAATGTACCAACTTTCCTAGCTGCAGACCTAACAATTGATTCAATATAATCTTTCCACTTCATGTCAGCAGAAAACATTAGCCTGAGAAAGCACAAGTGTCACTCTTCTGGATGCTAGCATCAGCCAGGCTGATAGAAGGCAAAAAATGTTCCCTGAACTGAAAGAGAGCAGTTTTATTTTGTAGGCATTAAAATTAACAAGCCATTTCTTGCATCAATTAGCAGATTTTATGTCACTTTTTAAATCAGCTACCAATTTGACTTTATTGAATTGATCAAACTTGCCATTACGACAGAGTAAATAGTTGTACCATCAGCACAGATACAAAGTTGAGAACTGATGACATCAAAAAGGTTGTTGATGAAAATTAGGACCAGCATGTCAAACACCTTCAAAATATCCAAAACAGCCCGAGCTTCATCATTCTTATCTAAAGCTTGACTGTTAACATCAGCAGTTGAAAAGTGGGTACAAGACTAATAGGCTGATAGAAGGATCAGACAGTTCACTTGAGTTATTAAAAATGACCTACAGAAGAGGATTTCAAGCAAACAGGAAAGCAAAATGTAAGAAGGTGTTTATAGTAAAATTTAGAGAGAACAGGAGCTAATTCAAGGGCACATTTCTTAAGGACTATTGCAGGGATACCATCACATACTTTGTACATACATACTTTGTACATACATAGTTTACATACTTTGTACATACATAGTTTACATACTTTGTACATACATAGTTTACATACTTTGTACATACATAGTTTACATACTTTGTACATACATAGTTTACATACTTTGTACATACATAGTTTACATACTTTGTACATACATAGTTTACATACTTTGTACATACATAGTTTACATACTTTGTACATACATAGTTTACATACTTTGTACATACATAGTTTACATACTTTGTACATACATAGTTTACATACTTTGTACATACATAGTTTACATACTTTGTACATACATAGTTTACATACTTTGTACATACATAGTTTACATACTTTGTACATACATAGTTTACATACTTTGTACATACATAGTTTACATACTTTGTACATACATAGTTTACATACTTTGTACATACATAGTTTACATACTTTGTACATACATAGTTTACATACTTTGTACATACATAGTTTACATACTTTGTACATACATAGTTTACATACTTTGTACATACATAGTTTACATACTTTGTACATACATAGTTTACATACTTTGTACATACATAGTTTACATACTTTGTACATACATAGTTTACATACTTTGTACATACATAGTTTACATACTTTGTACATACATAGTTTACATACTTTGTACATACATAGTTTACATACTTTGTGGGGATCCAGTTTAGAGATCAGAGCAGAAATCATGGATGGAGTTATATGCATATCACACAATCCTAATTGAAAGGTTAGATAAAGTTATTCCACATGAGTCCAGAGTAGAATTAGAAGAGAATTTACAAGCAAAACAGTCTCCTTTATCAACAGACGATATTAACACACCAAAGTGAGTGAAAATAGGAGCGATAGAAGATAGTGTTATTTAACAATAGTTAGTGCCAGTAGTCATGTAAACTATATGGCACCTCATTCTATCAACAAACAAAAACTTGGGTTCTTTAAGGACATTTACAATTGTTATAAGCAAACACAAAGAGGCATCTGTTTTGATTGGCAATATCATGCTGGTACATCCAGCAAAAAGTGATCTCTGTGTGCTAGAGCGGCTGAACAGGTAAACAAGAAATGGATTGTGGTTAATCTATTTCGGAAAAGGTACAAAATCATCAATTCCAGCTTTCCGCTAAGAAGAAATTTCACAGACACAATTCTCAATAGGGAAATTAAAAATATCAATTTATGGCTTAAAATGAAAAGTTAAAATTTGAGTTTATAATTGGAGATATTTTTTCAAACGGCTTATTACAGATTTAGTCATAATATGGTAGTAATTCTGCTGCTAAGTAAATTATATTTTGTGCAGAAAATATATTTCAGTCATACAGTTAAAATTAACAACTAATCAATGTAACCAAAAAAAAATGATTTTGTTCATTTTGATACACGACGTAGATATTATAGTCATTAGAAAATTCTGAAAATTTTAAGTGAAAATTCTTAACCATTCTCAAGATATCACAAGTTATAATTCTGCTGAATCAGCATTTTCCATCAATGGCCTTTTCCAAACTCAATGTTCTCACAAAAACTCTTATATTAGGTTGGTGCAAAAATAATGACGGTTTTTGACGTATTTTTAACGTCAAAAACCGTCATTATTTTTGCACCAACCTAATCTCTTCTGCTTCACTGGCCAGAAATTAATTAAATTTGATACCCTTATAGATTTTTATTCAAAGAATCCAAATATCCCATTAGAGTTTCACAAAGAGTAACCAAAAAGTAGATATAGTGGTTTTCTAGTGAATTTTTTTTTTTTTTTAAACTGAACATTTTTAAGCAGACAACAACATGGAAAGATTGAAAAATATCTTCAGCTCCTAAAAGTAGCAAATAGTGGCACAACATCATTTGAAAACTATAATATTTGGAGAATAAATCCCAACAAGTTTCATTAACTGTTTCTCAAAGCTACCAGAAATTCTAAACCTCTTAATTTTTTCTCAAAAATTCTGATTCATGGTAATTTCATAATTATTATCATCTAATATTGACTCAATCTGCTGATGAATAAGTCCATAGGTAACAAAACATTACATACATAGTATTTGGGGAATTTATTCCTTAAGTTTTAACAACTCTTATTTCAATTTTTATTGTTGTTTATTGCATTACAAAAAAAAAAAAAAAAAAATTTATATATATCATTAGCTTCCAACTCACACAGATTCCTTACTACTAATATCACATGAATCAATCATGTCTACATTTAAGATCTGGAAAATAAAGCTGAATTTATTAGAATTTTCAAGCATTTGAAAATTTCTATAAATGTATAAACTTGAAAGGTAAGTATAATCTAACAATGAAAACAATGCTAAGGTAAGTAAACATATGTTAAAGGAAAGATGACATAATTTACATTTAATGATTCAAAAACAAACATTAATCTTGAATTATTCCAGGCTCTGTAATTGGACCAAGAGAAATTTCTTACAAGTTCTTATAGAAAAGTATGTGACAACCACAGAAAGAAGTTAAAGAAAAATGTTATAAACTGTTGCAACCCATTTGCTTATCACAAAAGAAAATCAAAGGTGATTATTTTTATCTTGTTGATTATGATGCTTGAAGTCATGTGCCATTTGCACATAAGTCAAATTTATTTTTTAAAACAAATGATTAATGGGGGTTTCAGGTACCTTTTTTCTTTGGCAATCAGCAGCAAAATGACCAGTCTTCCCAGTGTCAGGAAACTGATTTTCTCACACTCACTAAAACTTGGAATTTCCAGCCAGCAATGTTCATAAGATGGGAATGGCAATGAAAGCTTTACAGTCAATCATTAAATCAAAACAATTCTCTATACACTATCAAACAAGATCAATCTACTCCTAACAGATTGAAAAAAAAGCGTTCTGTTTGAAATTCCAAGATCTTAACAAGTATGACAACAACTGATGTGGATTAAAGTTACAAAACCAACTAAAATGAACATGTTAGTCTAAACAGCAAAGTAATGATTCAATATGAATTGGAAAAACAACAAAAGCAAACATTTAAAATTGTGTATAAGTTGATTAGAAATTACCATATTCATAGTAGTCTGAAAGTTAAAGAAAAAGAAAGGAAGGAAACATTACAAGCAGAAACAAAAAGTTCTAGTGTTATTTTTTTTTTAAGAATAAGATGGGCAAGAGTATCTTCTGGTGTAGAAGGAAGGGAGGGTTGGCCTTTATAAGTTCAAGGTGCTATAATTGACAATTTTGAAAAGGCTTTGTGCTAACAAAGTTCTTTTTTCCTTTAGCACTACTTTCCATCAGGTGTGAAAATCTAGATTCAGTCTGCTCATTTTTTTCTTTTTTTTTTTTGATTTTACACTGCTGCTTTAAACTTTGCATCATTGCTCCAGTTATCATCTTTCAAAATTTTGGCATGGCCACTCTATACATAAAGCATACAAAAGCAAGATAAAGATTAGCCACTTACTTTGAACAAAGGACTGGTTAGCTGTTTATCTCCTTGTGTGTCTTTGTAGACTTCAAAATAGAAAAAAAAATTATTTCATGTCAACCTAAACATAATTGTATAATTAAGCTCTCTCATATATGTGTGTGTGTGTGTGTGTGTGTGATTTAAGCATTATCAAATTAAGATATCAATTGACATGAAAAAAAATCAGAGAGCATGAAAACCTGTCACCGAGTTTTTAGTGATCTGGATTTTACAAATAAGTTAAATGTGAAAAGTCTAGATAGCCAAGGTAGATAATTTGGACTTTACTTGTATACCAGAAGTACCAATGCTCTCATTTTTTTTCTTAGGTTAGAGTTTGTCATTTTAAGGGAGAGAGAAAGAGAGATTTGAACATGGGTTGAGATGTTGACAAGAGAGAAGCCAGACATCTGGATATTTCTCTAAGGGGATAAATTGTGAGAGAATATCTTGAGAACCTTAAAGAGAAAAAAAATTACATTATACAAGATGCAAATTTAAATTATTTTTTCAAATTTGATCAGCTTGAGGAAAAATCATTTTATGTATCAATATTACAAAATTTGTAAACATTTGTGTAAATTTTGGATCAATTTTACAAATCAAATTGTTTTTGTGCATGTCCTTGTACAAAAAAATCTGTTAATTTCAATGCAATAATCTATATGAAAGAAATGCAGATATTAAACACCACTGATTCAAGTGCAATATGCTGGCCCCCAACTAAAAGGCTGTTTATGAATGTGTTTCCGGTACACAGGAAGCAATAGAAAAATCATAAGACAACGTGCATATCTATTGCATCCCTAATTTGTTTTTGTAATCTACCATTAAAATAAATTAAGTACTTGTGTAAAATTTATAGTCCTACTGAAATTTTTTAAATTCTGAGAAAACATTACCTTGTTAATTTGCATATATCACTGAAGTGGGGTGCATTTTGTCCTTACATTGTTAAAATACTTTGTAACTGATTGCACAAAAAAGGAAAATGAAAACAATTTATTTATAACCAATGATTCGATATGCAAAACACAATTTGTACTTCCTTTCAAGATTAACACGATCAAAAAATAGAAAAAAAGTAAATTATTTCTACAGATATAAAATTCAAATATTACCTTAGGACATGGTACAGTACATGATCTTTTTTTTTTTTTTTTAAGCGTTTCACCCCAAGCAAGGCGGGAAGCCACTAGGACGCAAGGGGTTACAGAAAATTTGGAGCAAGATCAGATAGGAGTGATAGAAGAAAGGATGAGGAGAAGGGTAGGGAATAGATCAAGGCAGCTGGAGATGTCGATTGTCATTACATTTGAATAGCTGGAGATTATAGCTCTCAGGGAAACTGGAATAGGGAAGGGAATTCCACAGGCGAGAGGTGTGAGACATGAAGCTATTGGAGTAGAAGAGACAGCTACATTTAAGAGTTTCGACAGTGAAAGGGTGAGAGCGGGATGCCAGCCTCGTAATGCGCTTGAACTCATGAAGTCTAGGAACCAGGGAATGCAGCCCCTCAGAGCAATTGCCATGAAAGTATTTGTAGAACAGACAGCGGGAGGCGACGGCGCGTCTGTGAGAAAGTGACTGTAGACGAGATGCTAGAGCAGGGCCAATTATATTGCATATCCACCTCTGGAGCCTATCAAGAACCCCGAGGCAAACAGAAGGGGCACCAGACCATATATGGCAGCAATACTCCATGCAAGGGCGAATTGTTGATTTGTAGATCTAGAGGATCGATTCCAGGAAAAAAATCTCCTAGCGCAGCAAAGAGAGCCAACTTTCCCTGCGGTGGACAAAGCAATTGACTCAATGTATTTGTTCCATCTCAGGTCAACAGTCAACATGAAACCGAGCTGCCGCAGAGAGTTGCTCTCGAGAAGTTGAGCGTCAGACATTCTAATGGAGGGCAGGGAAGGATCTGTGGTGATTAATAGAGAGCAGTTTTGTTTTGGAAGCATTAAAGTTGACCAGCCAATTCCTGCCTCAGTTCACAACCGATTGGAGGTCCTTATCGGGACGCACGGCCAGGTTAGTTTTGTCAGTGACACTAGATTTGTTTTTGAGGCAGGAATAAATTGTGGTGTCATCCACATAGATGCCAACTTGGGAATTTATGGCGTCAGGAAGGTTATTTACGTAGATAAGGAATAGAGTGGGGCCTAGGATGGAGCTTTGAGGAACACCTGCATTCGTGGGATAGGAACTGGAGGAGAATCTGTTGAGAACGACCTTCGATTCACGGTTTGACAGGAATGATTGTATTAGGTCAAACAATGAACCCATAATGCCATAACCCTGGAACTTGCAAAGAAGGCCGGCATGCCAAACCCTATCAAATGCTTTGGAGACATCTAGGGTCACGGCACAAGCTTCCTCGTTATCTTGAAGAGTTCTGTAGACAGTTTCAGTGATGGCCGTAAGCACATCAGCTATAGATCAGGCAAAGCGGAAGCCATATTGCTTGTCTGAGAGCAGATCATGGGATGTGAGGTGGTTAACCACCTTGGTATTGATTAGGGCTTCGAAGACTTTGCTGAAGAGGGGTAGGAGACTGATAGGACGGTAGTTAGAAGTGTCAGAGGGGGGTCGTCAGTTCTTGAAGACAGGAACAACTGAAGAGGACTTCCAGCAGTCAGGAAAACAAGATTCCTTGAGGCAGTAGTTGTATAGTTTAGAAAAGGCGGGCGCCAGTTCAGGCACGCATTTCTTCAAGACAATGGCTGGTATCCCATCTCCACCACTAGCCTTGTTGGGGTCTAAATTGGAGATAACGCCCAGTACCAAAGATGGGGTTATGTTTAGCCCACACAATAGGGCCACAGTTCTAAGAGAGAAGTCAGGTATGGGTACACCGGAAAAATCGAGCGTCGAGTCGAATGAAAATTTCCGAGCAAAGCATTCAGCCTTGTCGGCAGAGGAGGTCAACACTTCGAACTGATTGAACAAAGTAGGTATAGAGGCTTTGCAATTGTTCAATATGCTCTTGCAGAGACGCCAATAATCTTTGGAGCCAAATTTGCGAGATGCAATACGCTCCTTCATCTGAGCCGCAAATAGTGACTTAGCATCGTTGAGGACACGCTTACACTCGTTACGGGCAGAGGCAAAGAGATGTCTATTGCAGTCAGACATGTCGCAACGGAATAGGTGAAAGTAATGGTTCCTATGGGCGATGGTGTCCTAGCAAGCAGCGGAGAAACAGGGGGAGGAGTGCGACTTGACCCTATATTTCCTTGATGGGATGAAAGCATAGATTCCAGCTTTAACCCAGGATGAGACCTCAGAAGCACATTCTTGGACAGGGAGCATAAAGTCACCATCCCAGGGGACATCGCGGATGAAATCACGGAACACATCCCAGTCAGTTCATCGATAGTAGAACAAAGTTCTAGTGGTAGGAGGTTCTTTGTAGGTGGTGGAGTTGAAGGAGATGTTAACAGATACTACCGCATGATCAGAGTTACCAAGAGGGCAGAGTTGCGTGGCGCTGCAGGACTCGGGGATGGAGGTAAAACAGATCAAGAAGAGAGGCTTTACCTTCCCGGTAGAAGGCAATACAGTAAAATGGATAAAGTAACTTGTGTGCAAATTTTTTAAAAGGTATTTATTAATGACAACTCAAATTTTACTATCAATAGGAACATTGATAAAAGTTTTATCAATAATAACTTTGTAAAGTTGCTGAATATAAAAGTTATTCTCCCACATGGCTTTCTTCCATGAGTGAATTAATGCATTAACAGCTTTCAAAATTAAAACACCTATTTTGTTTGGTCAATTACTTCTTATTGAAAATTAGTTGTTTACTAAAAAATAATGAAAGTATACTATTGTTATGTCTAATAGTATTCACAAGTCACTTACAATCACTACCAACCCAATTTGTTCCTGTCATGACGACTCGAGCCTATAAGAGTGTCTCTTGTCCATAAGCAAATGATCAAACTCCCACACCCATACATCACATCATCTATGATACAGAGAGGTTCCATGGTCCTAGTCAACAATTCACCTCCTCGAGATTTGGTTCTATTTTCAGGATTTCCTTGTTCTGTGCTCTTTCATATTCATGGCTATCTTCTCTCAATTGATCTTAGAACATTTCTTTACCCATTTCTACATAATCTTGGGATCTTATTTGATCTGCATGACATGGGCTAGTATACAACTCTTGTTTTTCTGTTTTTTTTGCATTAGAAAATTTGCCTTTTCTGAATTTGACTCATTTTTTTCATACCACATTTTTTCATTTATAGAATATGACATTATTAAGGGATCTCTAATTTGTCTTCTAATAAGTGCTGATGGGCTCTCTTGTCTTCCAGTGTGCATTATGGTTCTGTAACTGAATGGTCTCAGTAGGAAAATTTCTATTTTCTCTTTTTGCTGCAGACATGCTTTTAGGCCCATTTTTATGGTTTGTACCACCCTTACCACTACATGATTTGATTGAGGGTAATATGGAGGTGCCTTGTAAGACCTGCATCCTATCTGTCATATCCAGCAGTTAAGTTCTTCTTTGTAAAACTCAAGCACATTGTCAGTGACCAAAGTTTTGTGGATTCCATTTCATGAAAAATATAACACAGGTTCCACCATAGAACTTCTTTTTTTCTAATACAGAAATTATTTCAGGCCATCCTGAAAATGTATCTGTTCATATTAAGACCCCTCCCCTGATGCATGTAGGATCCATGCGAGCACTGCTCCATGGCTCTCTATTTTTTTTTTTTTTATATATGGGATAATTTTTTTCAATATAATCTTCCAAATCTCTTGAATATCTCAGCCACCATGCTTCTAACTTTAGCCTTTTTTGTGTGCCATCATGTACATTCTTCATTAAAATCTTTCTTTGTATTTCTGAAGTTATCGTTATTGCAAATTACTCCCTTCCTACTATCAGATTGCGTCTTACTTCCTTGTAAGGTCTTTCAGCTAGAGAACTATTACCGCATCTGTTCTTTCTAATTCTCCATTTTATTCAACTTAATACTGGGTCTTGCATAGTTTCTTCAGCCATATTCGCCAATAATAAAACATCCAGTCTCTATTCAGTGTAGAAATGTATCTTCAAATTTTTAATCAGTTCTCATTTGAATCTTTATAAAATAACAATATTGACAGTGCATCTACTTGTTGTATTGAATTACCCTTGACATATTCTATATCAATACCAAAGGCCATTAGACAATTCTTTCCTCAGAATGAATATAAATTCTAACGGTCTATGATCACATTGTAACAAAAAAAAAACTTTTGCAATTGATAGGCTCTCATGAATTATTGTCCTCAGCAAGAAATCATTCTCAGGCATCAAGTAGCCCTTCTCTGCAATGTACACAGGATGTGAGGGGTAAATTGTCACTATTTTATATTTTTGATTTTGCGCATATGCATTGTTTGTTTCAGATTTTGTCAACTGCACAGTATAGTAGGCTCAGTTGGGCACTGTTTGTGAGTAAAAGAGCACCATGACACAATTCACTCCATCAGAAATTGGGAAACGGCATGCTTTACTGTTTGGTATTCTCACCAGAAGCCCCAATACAAATAAATGTTTGGATCTCAATCTGAGGACAGTGCAGAGGATTCAGAAAAAGTTGGATAAGTCTAATAGTGATGAGACAGGTGTTTGGAGTGATCACTAGTGATGGCGCCATTATGCCTCCATTCAAATTCCCACAGGACTCTAGACTCAACAAGATGGCCTATATCAAGTGCCTTGAGAAGGTAGTGCTGCCCTAGGTCAAGAGGGTGCCTGTTGAAAAACCCTGTGTTTGGTAACAAGACTCTGCACCATGGCACACAAGCGGGAGAACGCAGTCAATTTGCCTTTCCTTAACTAATCATTTAAGGAAAGACAAATTGGCTCTGTATCAGATATAGGCAAATCTCTTTACATTCGTCTTCACAAAATATATTTACAAGCAGCTGCATATACCCTAATCATTAATAATGGGTGTGCTAGGCAATAAATAATATTTTCGGTTTACTGTTCCTCATTTCAGGCATCATTATATCAGTGATATCATAACACCTTAATACACGGATGGGACAGAATAGATGAAAGAAAGGAACGACAAACAAATTAATATACCACTGTCATGAAAGAAATTACATACAGATATATAAATACATGTTACTAATTTGTTCCACACAGGAAAATTGCAACATAGGAATAAAACAATCATTTTATTTCCTCAATATGGATTGCAGACATTTGGCTCATATCTCTTTCAATAAATTTTTCAAGCAATCTGAGCCAAAAGGCTTTCATGAATTCTATGTAATGTTCTAGGGGAGACCAGTAGAAAGACTTCTTATTTTCCTATAAATGGAAACTGTCACGCTTTGTGGTACATTGAATCTTCAGGTCTTCCTTCTTTTGCACCCAAACATTCACCTTTTTTGTATAGACAGTAAAAATATTAATTGCTGATGCT
Organism: Acanthosepion lycidas; assembly: GCA_963932145.1. Lineage (NCBI taxonomy): Eukaryota > Metazoa > Mollusca > Cephalopoda > Sepiida > Sepiidae > Acanthosepion > Acanthosepion lycidas. Next base: position 68,301,721 of record OZ010578.1, read on the forward strand.
GAAAAAGCACACAATACTGAGAATATATAGGTAAATTTTTCGCATTCAGTTAAATACCAAATTTGGTATAATGAAGTAAAACAATGACAATTAAGTTCAAATGAAGAGGAACCCAAGTAAAATATCTATTCACTTAAATCCCCATGAGAAATGAAGTTGAACTCTGTGTTAGCATCAGGTTATAAAATGCTTTAACATGATATTTGCCAATTTTCTGTCTACGGCTGCTGTCTCTAAGGATTAGAATTAAGTAGGTTTCTTTTCACTCCAATGAAATTCAGTGATGGGAAATGACCCCGCTAGTAAAACATAAACGAAAAGAGAAGTAGAATAAATACAAGCCTTAAAATTAGTCACATAATTATGACTGTTGAGATTCTGAAAGAGAAGATTAAAAAAAAACAAAAAACGATCAAGTTGAACATTAATGCAGGAACAGTTAAAGCAGCATAAAAACAAGGAAAAGGGTTCTTTTAAAAGGACTCGGCAAAGGTCGAGGTGTGCGCTTATGAAAAGGATGGACATGAAGAAGGTCGAGTCACATCTTCAAAGAAAATGTTTTCTCTAAGGTTTTAGCTTTAAAACAATGTGAGGTAAATTAGTTTTATTTTTAAATCTTATTTTAAAATTTTATTCAGCAAAGGATAAATTGAAAAAAAAATATTTGAATCTTGTTAGAATTTGTCAATATTAATTGTTCCATTGTTTATTAAATAAACTTTGAAAAAATAATTTTTCTCCTCAGAGGCTAATATTTTCATAATAAATTATTATCATCACCTGCACAATTTCAAATCAAACATTGAACATTTTAACATCAACATCCATCATTCAATATCTCCTAATTTTATAAAAGGAAAGAATTATACAAACAGTTTTCCTACTTAATTATGCCTGATAAGTGGAAATTTTCATAGCCATTGATCCTTAATCGTTATTTTATGGCCGTTGATTAATCAGAAAGAAACACTAAGCTCTCGACAAGACTCAAATTTCTATCATCACCAAGTTGCTGGCAAGTATCAAGTTATTGTTCAAGTTGAATTAATAAATCTTTACAAAAATATTATCTATTTATACACCTGCTTTGCATATATGCCTACATGAATGCATATGAATGTATGTGTGTGCTTATATATAATCAGAAGTGTCTCAATAATTTGGGTAATTCTTGAATTGCAACCTTTCAAATTTAAATGATGTGTCTCGGCATTGTTTATTTATGACACCAGCTGGGTACATTTCTTAATACCATGTTGATTTGAATCCATTTGATCTCTGAAATGGAATATTTTATACAAGGCTAAAGAACACCTGTCTATATTTTTAAGATGAATATTCTAAGAGTAACGATTTACACTATTTACATTGTTTGGACTGATGCCCTCATTTTTATTGTCTCGGACATTCTATGTTTCAGCTTTATTCATATATGTCAGCTTATTTCAGGAAATAAACACGGGAAGAACATCTATGCAAATGTTATCGAAAACGCCAACATACAGACTGACTATTCTAGGTTCGGTTCAAAATTACCTGAAGGAGGTCGGAGTTTACAACTGACAAAATGTTGTGAATGTGACAATAAAGATGAGGACAATAGTTCAATGTAAATAATGTAAAAGCTGAAGATGTTTCAGTGATTCCTCAGTTCTTACAAACTTACCTACAAAGACTTTGTGCAAAATCAATGTTAACAAATGTAAAGACGAATTAGCGGTTAAAATCTTTCCAATCATTTTTCTCTGTCCATGGTGTTTTCAAACTAAATTAGATAATTATATTTTAATCTGTTTTCTTCTTGGTATTACATCCAACGAGCAATGCCAATTTTCCTTTATCAAAAACAGCGACTTCAAGTGTCCTTTCTTACTCTGTCAAAACCTCATCACATTCATTTTTAGTCTTACACATTGATATTTCGACTAATACGACCGAAAGTTATTGTTTTTTTTTAACATTACCATCATCAATATGAATCTCCTAATATAATCAAGATTACCGGTGTATGACAAAGAAACACTAAATTACTAAATTGGTTGTCGACTACTAAGTTATATGTACAACTGTCCCTAACTGAATGACAGGCATTTTTGTAGAGAAGAGGAGAAACAAGTTTCCTGTAGAACTACTGTAAGTTAAAAAGCATAGAAAAGTAAAATGGAGTTATGAGTCTTTATGTGAATCCGTATCACATTTCTAATGACATTAGTTTGATTTTGTTGCTCTCTTTATCTTTATATATCGCTGATGTGCATAAAGTATCTCAATCATTTTTAGAACTCTTTAAAGATGGACAATACTTCCGTGAATCATGGAAAAGTAACGGTTGATATATACAAAATAGAGTATTGAGCTATGTAAATTTTCAGTAGGCAATGAGTTTAATGTTAGCTAATTTCAACTTCGAGCATGTAGTAAACCTTCATAGTAATATCCCGAATTGTGCCATATCATGTATAAAAATGACCAAAATCTGTATCTTTTAAAAATATAAATATAGTTCTACAGTCTCTTTCAAGTGTACAGAAAAAGAGGAATCGTTTTCTCATAAAACGGAATACACAACAGTAGCTTATACCAGGGTGTGCTGAAAAGTTTTCGGACACACCAAGAATAATAAAGAAGAGTCATGTACATGATATTTCTCATACTCCCCTCCCCACCTGCAGTTCAAAATACTAAGTATCTCGTTTATCAAGTGTAAATACATAATGTGTAGTAAAACCCTTTTTTTATTGGATATCCATAAATTTACTCCCGTTGACAAGCAGAACGAACAAACACCAAAACTAAAACAGTATGTCTTAAATAATAGTCAATACTTTGGAGACTGGTGATTTTAGACTTTATTTGTTTCATGACAAAAACAAAACTTGAAATGATGAAAAGCAGTAAATTTAAAAAAAAACAATGTGTATTGTCATTGTACAGGAATCCCTTGATTAGTGTGGCTAATAATGTGTAACTATGAAAAAAAAATCAACTTTCAATAATTATGTTTAAACTGAAAAATGTTTTACCGCATCAATCGAGTATTATGTATGCACTAATCAAATTTTGGTATATAAAAATTTTAGCGGACTAATTGAAAACATATTAATCAAATGCATATTAATGAACGGGTGTCTGTATTAAGTATATTTAGAATTTTTGCCATTTAGATTATGTTTATATTTTCTGAAAAGTCCCGTCATTTAATATATTATCAGATATATTTATGAGTATCCGGTACTAAAAGGAATGTGGTGACGTATGCACAGATATTTTTAAATAGAAGTTGTTATTAATTATTTCTATAGGGGCTGTTTTATTCCTACATCCTTATACGAAACAACAGAATTGATTTTGTTATTTAAGATTGGGTCAATGATGTGCTCATATCAGCAGGATCTTTGCATGGCAGAAGAGGAAATTACTACAAAATTTGGCTTTCTTATATTAAGAATTATTAAGGATTTTTCTTTCAATAAAATTCTTTAAATTTTCATACCTTGAACAAATTCATTTGCTAGTGGTGTTAAATTAATGCACCTATGAGTAAACATTTCTTGATACGACTGAAAATTTCAAATATTTTGTTTCTTTATAAAGAACATTTTAGATAACACAGAGTATGGATGAACAGAAAATGTCTATTTTCGTTGGCCAGTTTTTTACAATTACTTAAATTAAATATCAAATTATTACAAGAATAAAAAATATATTATGTTAATATTATTTCTATTTTACAAAGATATTTTGTTTATTGGGAATACAAGAAATCATTTTCTTTCCTGTAAACATATGTCTTAAATTAACATTAAAAGTATTGCATGAGTTTTTTTGTCAAACCTATTATTGTAAGCATTCCAGCAAATTTAATTTGCTGTAACTTCTGATTAGGTGACAAACTAAATAAATATGATTTTTTTTTCAACTTTTTAATAACATCTTTATGTAGATAAAATACATAAGAATACATATACATATGCATTTTTAAAAATTAAAAAAATTTAATTAAATTTAAATTGAAGTTAATTTTTAAATTGTATTCTCTAATCAGCCATGTTCTCACATTACAACTCAGTTTTACTATAAAATTTGGTAAAGATTTTATGTTACTATTTTGGTAATACCAGAGTAGAAGGAAAAGATGAGTATAAAAGAATATTGCAACTCATAATTGTCATAAGTGATAATGTGTTGAACCAAAGTTACAGATACATAAATTCGAAAGAAAACGTGAAGCATCTTATGCAAATGGATGAATTTTAAAAATAAATTGCAAAGAATAAAAAGAAAGTCGACATTCTCAAATAAAAGATCAGAAGGGAGGAACGAAATTTGGTATTGCAAAATGTGCAGTGTTGGCAATGAAAAGGGGATAAACGGAAACAATTCAAGGAATTCAACTAAGTAGGAAACCCCAGGGCAAGGAAGATACCAAAAAAAAAAAAAAAAAATAGAGACATTCTAGAAATAAGCACCATGAAGCAGAAGAGGAAGGAATAATCAGCAGAAGAGTAAGAAGAATTCTAAAAAGTAAACTTTACAACAGAAACATATATACCTGGGCTTTTTCTATTGTGGGGTACCCTGAAGAATGAACAGAAACCCAGGAAATACAAAAAGGAAATTTGAAAATAGGAACAAAATTAATTATATGGACACTTCAGAAAGCAACTTGAGGAAATAGCAGAGAAGTCTAGATAGAAGAAATCTCAAGAGAAGAACCCAGACACTCTTAATAAAAGCTAAAAACAATGTTATAAAAATATAAAAGCCAACATAAAACACAGGGAAACAGCTAATGTAGTTTGTGAAGAAATACAGTGAACTATGAACCAATAAAATGCAACAAACCGACAGAAGGAATACAAGAATAGACATGATTGGGTGAGGAAGGCGATCTACTGGGAACTGTGTAAGCAAGTAAATTCTGGCTACACATTTACACAGATCAATGGTTATATGCAAAGAGCAATAAATCTCCTTGGATCTTGAGATTCAAACATATCATACAATCTAGTCCAGAAGATTGGATTTGGTGTTAGTAAAAAAAAAAAAAAAAAAAAAAAAAAAAAAAAAAAAAAAAAAAAAACATATATATCAGATAGATTTTGTTTTTCTGGTAGACTGTAGTAAAGAAAGTGAAAAGATAGATAAGTATCTAAAATAGTCAGGTACATAATAATAAAGATAACAATTATGAACAATCAGTGGCAGATAAATCAGTGTAGGCATTGTTACATAGGAGAAACTTTAAGAAAAAACTGAGACACTTTTAATGGAAATTCGAAACACCAGCATAAGAATCAACTATGTAAAGATAGATAAAACAGAACAGCAATATGTGTGTGACAATAAAAATGAGACAGTTAATCACCAAATTAATAAATGTAACAAGTTGGTTCAGAAAGAATACAAGAATAGGCATGAATGGGTGGGAAAGGTAATCTACTGGGAATTGTGCAAGTAGGTAAATTTTAACTACACATATAAATGGGTATATACCCTGAGCAGGGTCTGTCCTAGAGAAGGAAACACATAAAATCCTCTGGGTTTCAAACAGATCACCCAATCACCAGAAAAAACATCTGGTTGTCATAAACAAGAAAACATATCAGATGATAGATTTCACTGTTTCGGAGAACCACAGTGTAGATCTGAAAGTTAAATGAAAAGGTAAGTAGCTCAACTTTCCAGAAAGGTGAGGAAGTTTCAGAACACAAAAGTAACATTCTTACCAGTCATTATTGGAACACTGAGAACTATTCTGAAGATCCCAGGAAACAGATTGGAGGAACTGGAAATTAAGGGAAAAGTTAGTAATTTAAAGTTCTTTCTGGAAGTGGTAAAAGCTGATAATCTAACTCAACAAAATACAGCCAGATCTTGATCGACTTCCTCATCTAGATTTACCAGTTTCTCTAATGAGAAATAGTTATTGGTACATTTGCTTATTATGCCAAATGATTAAGCTCTTTTCAGATAAATTGAAATTACTGACTTCAGTTACCGAGTCTTCAATGAAGCAATGTGAAATAATTTGAAAGAAAAATTTAATTAAGGCTTTTATGCAAGCTATTAATTAGAATATCCCACTTACTGTTCAATCTGATGCATCAGATTTTGCAACAGTAGCCATTTTGGGACAAGGTGGAGGCCTATTCCTTTTCATTCATTGACAATCCAAGGAAAAGAATTCTTTAACAGAGAAGGAAACATGAGCTATAGTAGAAGTTATTAGTCAATGGAAACATTTTTGTCCTCACTAAGCATAGCATGTTTCAAAATCTTCAAGCAAAATCAAGAATGATAAAATACTATGCTGGTGAAAAGAAGGCTGTGACTGGCATATTTACTCATGTGAATTGTGCAGCAATAGGTTCTGAAGCATTATACTATCTACATATAACCTATGTCATCCAGATATTACAAAGACTTATCATTTTGTCAATTTTGTTAACATTGAATATACTCACGAGAAAATACTAAGCATGTCTGCAATAACTTATGTTAATCAAGATACCATAAAACCAGATTGTAGTTTTATTTTTTTTTCCTTTTAAATAGGAAAAAAAAAAAATTGGATTTTTTTTTTTTTTTTTTTCATGACAATAAAATTTATAGCGAATGGTGTAAAAAGGCACTATTTAAACTAATTCAGTTTTCTTTCAATTTAGTTCATTTACATTTATTTTCTAACTAAATTTTACTAAAAGACCTCATAAAAATATATAAGAATATCATCAATGCACAGTGCCAAAATATAAAAGCAGGGAAGAAATAAAATGGATATAGAGTTTAAGGATGTCTATTTCATTTCGTTGCAATTCAGTAGATGGGTAACTTAGAATATAAAATAAAACTTAGAATTAGGAATATGACTTCATTATAAAAAAATTTACCAGTTTAAAAACAACTTTCAAAACTACCTCCCTTTAGCAACTGATCATTTTAACATGACAGAATTTAAACATGTTTGAATGTACACGCAACTGGGTAAAACTGTATTTCAATACACAGCCTTAACACTCATCACATGATCAACAAGAGACAAAACCACATCTCATAACCAAGAGCATTAATATATTTGGAAGGAACCAATTTTGTGTTCAATAAACAGGTTTCACATTAAAATAAAATTAAACTCACCCATTTCAAATTGCTTGTTACAAACTCTCTTCAGAGCATCAATAGCTAATTGTGTTTGGATGCAAGCAAGCTGAAAAATTATTCAAATATTTAAATAAAATTTAGACAATACTTGTTTTTAAACTGTTGGCAAGCTACTACAGAACTTTTCCTCAATCAACAATTCCTAAACATATAATTAACTTAGATATAGAAATCCTTACAAAAATATATTACAATATGACACTAATGAGAAAAAAAAATCTTCCTTGGAAAAATAATTATAAATTTTTTTTATACATTATATATAGAATCAGATTTGTGTATGAAAAAATTGTTTACATTAAAGAAAAATATAATAACAGCAAAAAAATTTAACACTTTTTTTATGCCTTCCTTTAAATTTAAAGCATGTCAACTAATTCTTTGATTCTTCAACAGAATTTTATCTAGAATTATATTTATTAATTGTCATCTAATCCCACCCACTACATTTTTTCATCAGTTATGATTTCACCATAATAGATTATTGGAGTAGGCAGGGAGGGGGCATGCTAATGCATTTTAATAAATATATTTAATTTAAATCATTGAAGTTAATTTTTAAATTGTATTATATACATTAATTCCATTCCCCCAGATGCACACAAAATCATAAATATGTGTTCAGTTAGAGTAGGATCCCCCATGAAATCACTACAAAAAAAAAAAAAAAAAGATGAAAAAGACCCCAAATTAGATGAAAACAAAATTTTATCATCAAAATGTTTGTTATTATTAAGAGGAAAGAACAAAATATTTTTTAATTATTTTAAAAAAATTTTCCTTCTTTTTAAAATATTCTAACTTTTGTTAAAAAAAAAAATAAATTTCTGTTTGTATCACTAGAAGTAACAGCAAATTTTAGCATATTTTTTATGACACACATTAATTTGGAAAATCTAGCAAAAATAATTGTTGGATGTTAATGAAACTTTCAGAAACTAATCACAGATGATCGAAATTATTATAAATGTTTTTTTTATTAAAGTCATGGCAGAAATATTTTTTTTTATATTTATTACCCCCACCCCCAATTAATTTTATGAAAACTCTAGAAATTTGATCGAGTCACTTTAGTGATTACAATAGTTAAAAGCAGAAGGCTTTGAGGAATGCAAATCATGTTTTTTTTTTTGTTTTTAATTGGGGGGGACCTGAAAATCAGCTCTGAATTGTAACATACAAAACTCAATAAAACAAAGATATTATTTAATTTCAAATACTTTTATTTGCTTTTAGTTTTTTTTTTATGAATATGGACAATGTTTTCTGAAAGCAAAAAATTTTTTTGATGAAAAATGAATTTTTAATACAATTATTTGTTATTTCTTTAATTATAATAGATTTTTACATTTAAGTTGTTAAAATATTATAGAATTAATTAACAGCCACATCCCCTTTCGTAAGTGCCCTTATGAGATAGATCTTTTTTTTAGTGTGTTGTAAATTGTATCATTTTGACTAATCAGAAGACCCACAGTAATTAAGAAATGTAATTTTGTTTATAATCGGGCTGTAATTATAAAGTACAGGAGACCAACCAGAATACAATTAAGTTTGCGTTATTTGAGTTACGCATTGTTCTCCGCTGTCGAGGCATTTACTTTTGCGAAACGTGGAGAAGTTAATTTGATTTTTCAATTTCAACTGAGAATGGTACCTACAAGTATCAGTATCATCTTATGAAATTTATATGATCTTATTTTTATATTAATCTCAGTTATGACATTTTTCCATAAATGAAATATCAAAATTAATAATAAAATGAATGGAAATACAAATAACACAGTAAAATGTAGTAAATATACATAAACTTATAGCATTATATATACACTTCTGATAAAATTTCATAAGAAAGGTACCTATAAATTAATTAGATACCTTTATGAAATTTAATCTCACTCTTAACAGTCTTATTTTAATTTCTTTATAATATATTTTCCACAAAGCATTCTAAATGTAAAGGTGAAAGCTAAGTACAAAAAAAAAATTAGAGTGCTGAAAGTTTTCCTTAAAAATAACAAGGTAAATAATTTGTTCACTTAAATGTAAATAACTTCACTTCTCTCCTTCCATAGAAGGAATTATCCTCCCGTAATCCATCAATGTCTTTCATCAGCTGCCAAGTGACACGAAAGTTTATGACCTGCTTTGTTTTATTTTCAAATTACATCTTTTCGGCGCAGAAGCTAAGTTAAGCTTGGTTCAAAATATTTTAAATAATCATTATAATTGCTAATTTTCTTAAAATAAGTTTTAAAAAAATGTTAATTGATTTTTAAAAGAATTTCAAACTGAGATTTTCATTTTTTTTATAAAATTTCATCAGAATTCAGATAAGTTTTGTTAAATGGCTCATTAGGCTAATTATCTGATGGAGTTCACATTTGTTTGCACCTAGCTTCTTAGGGAGTGCTATGAAAATAGAGCTACTAAGGTTCTTAGGTTTTATATCACCACAGTTGTAGATTTCATTTATTATTTCTATTTGTCTATGCCAAAATCATCTAAGATTACCAGCATCGCAATTCTGTCTGTCCCTGCCACTTTGTTACTGTTCAATTTAACCAGTGCAAAGTCCACTTAAGATTTTAATATTTCCAGTTCGTCAATATTTCTGTGCATTGCCAGTTATTTTCTTTCATCATGGAAGATTTCTCAAAAGTATTAGTTCCATCTCTGAAGTATTTTATGCATTCTGTTGATGAGCATGCCTTTTGTCCTGTTAGTTCTCTTACATTTTTATGCATATCTGCTTTATCTGTGATACTCAACTTTCTATTTCTGAACATTTTTCGTTGAGCATTCCTCTTTCTTTAGCCTACCTGCATTTATTCCTTATTTCTTTGTGTACTGTGCTATATTCTGTTCCATGTTCTTAGCATTGTTTTTTGTTTCCTTTCTATTATATTGAGAATTTCAGCTGTCGGCCATTCATTTTTTTCTTCGTCTATTTTCCTTTGGGATGATCTCAGTTGCCGATATTACTACAGCTTCTCTTAAGACTTAATGTGTCCTACTTCAAATTTCCTTTTTCATGTTGTCCCTTGTATCTGCTTTTCACACTGTCTATATACTTTTTCAAATTCAGGTCATTCAAAAGTATTGCATTTGAGTGCTGTCTTAGGCCTCTTCAATTGCCATAGTTTCACTCTAAGTTTACATATCACTGGAAGGTGATCTCTTCCACAGCCAGCACTTGGATATGTTTTGCAGTGTAAAACTACATTCCTGAATCTCTTGTTGACAGTTGTGTAGTCGATTTGTTTTTTGTTCACCTCCTGGGCTTTTCCATGTGCAATGCTTAATTCGAAAATAACGTTTCGAGTTATCGGCAATAATGTCTGCCGTGCTGTAGCCACGATGCAAATGAGTCTGAACTTTTAGTATCAATAACTCAAAAACCGTACATTTTATCAAAATTTCTTTGTTATTTTCGAAATAAGCATGTACATTTACAACTAAATGTAACTATTCGGAATTTTTTATTACAAATTGAGCGCGAGTCATGAACTGAAAATCACCCCTAGGTTCCGTCTCCAAATAAGAATAAGAAGACTCATTTAAATAAGCAAAGTCCTTAAAAAGCGATAAACGTACTTCGCTTTCATAGGAATTTGTTCCTTTAAAAAAAAAAAAAAAAAAAAAAAAAAAAAAAAAAAAAAAGAATAAAAGATGCACCAGAAAAAAAATACCAAGCTGCATCATTTTCAAATAAAGAAACTTTATTGAAAAGATTGTTAAAATGAATGCTATTGTTTAAAAACAGACAAAAAAAAAATAACCTAACCAAAGGATTAAAAATTTAACATTTGATTTGTTTAGTTTGTGATCATTTTTTAAATCATTCGCTATCTCACGCTTTAAGTACCTAGCAACAAACATGATTTTGGTTTGTGTGAGCAAAGCAAACTAAGAGACAGTTTCTTTATGGATAATGAATGAGCCACAAAAAATTGAAGCGTGATAAAAAATATATAAACTTTATAAAGGTAAATTACCCTCGCAAGGGAAATCACTTTAAAAATCTCGAAATTTCGTTAATTTCAGAAATGTTTAAATTACCTTTTCCTACAAAGCACACGTTTTCTTGTTGCCGTTGACTGGGTGAAGAAAATTATCAATTAAGTCAAATGAAAGAAATAAATCAATTTCGATTTATTAATAAATTGCTGCCAATTACTTAGAAAATAAACTTTAAATTAAAATAAAAGCAAAAAGTTAATTATTTTTCTTGCAATTTACGCCCAAACTGCTACAAAAGTTCGGTGCTAGCATCCGTAGATAGATAGATAGATAGATAGATAAAATAAAATTACCTGACTTTTTCTCGTGCCAACTTTGATGATGTCGCTGTTCGAGGAAAGCGAATCACTAGAAGCTGAAGAAACGAGCGGGGATGATTCCATATTTGAACGTCTATAACCGACTAACACGCGAAAAAGCCTCGTTCTCAGTTACTGTTCTCTCTAGTTTATGTGGGTGTGGTGACACACTGGAAATTTCTGCGTGCTGGCACAGGATTTAAGTTTTGACCGGAAGTGGAATAAACGTTTCTCCTCATTTTAGATGGGAGAAGGCGCCCACTGCCGGGTATTCCAACCCTGTGGCAGCACTTAAGAGAGGTAGGCTTATCGATGCCACCATGACTACTGGTCGCGTATACTGGGCGAACATTTTGTTTTTTCTGTCCTTGGCACATATGTGTATGGTGCTTTCTACATTAAAATTACCTCGTGTCACATTAATTCAAATGGGAGGCCGGGTATCTGCGTAAATAAGGGCCTAAAATCTACAAGAAAAGAACGCTAAACCTGGAATAACTTATCTACTAGTGATTAAAAGAAAAAAATTCAAATATGGCACACGTAAGAAGAGATTTGATAAAAAATGACTTAATTTCAAATTGCACACATCAGTTTTGTTTGCTTTTTTTTTTGTTTGAGATTTTCGCAGAAAAGAGAATTCTTTATTTCTAAATCGACAGTTTTTCACTTTTGTTATTTTTAGTGAATATTCGTATTTGAGTAGACAGTCAGTTTATTAAAAAAAAAAAAAAAAAACCTTCAGTATTGAACTATTGATTGAGTTGAGTTTGTTTGCTGTTTGAGTATATTTTCGTCTACCGGCCTGAATATTCAAGAAATTTTATTAAAAGAAATGCGCTCTTTTTATTTCTTTTTCTTTTCCTTCCCCAACCAAAACCTAATTCAATTTTTCTGCAATTGCTTTTTTGATAAATTAAGTATCCGATGCACAAAAATATAAAGTCTGGAGGTGCCGCCACTGAATTTTCGATACCTAATATTTAAAATTATTTTTTTAAAATGAAAACCATTCTTGAAGATTTCATTTTAGCTTTAATTGAAAGCTAAATGATTAAAAATGTATTATTTTTACGATAAGTAAAATATTCTGGTGTATTTCAGATAGAAATTTCAATTGAAATGTCAATTTTTTGCTCGATTTTTAAAAAATTTTCTTAAAATAATTTTTCTTCATAAAATTTAAGAAATTTGTAAACAAAACAAAATTACCGATTTTAAAAACTTCCAAAAATAAAATATATATTTCTGTCACGTTATTTGGGTAAAAATTAGGTGAAACTGACCCCCCAAAATTTTCTAAAATAATGTCATATTGTGGCGGAAATAAGATAACAGCTGTTACACAATAGGACCTATTTTATTTCGACAAATTGCACCTATTGAATAGGTGCAATTTGTCGAAATAAAAAATGTATTTACGAACATAAAGAACTCTTCTTACATAACAAATAACAATATTCACTAAATGCATTACACGGCAGAGAAATACATTCAACCATAATTCAAATTGTGATCTCAAAGATGCTGTACTTAAGAGAGAAAATAATTTACTAACATGAAAAGTTCTTGAAAGTACAATAATTCCTTGCACCTCGAATTTTTAAAAATATCTTTTCTCAAACAAAACTAAAAGAAATGCTGTTTTCTCATTGTTGACTATAATTTTTTTTTAAATTAAAAGGGTTATGACTAAAAAATAATTAATTAAATACATAAACTAAATAAAATAAAAATACTTAAAAATAAATAATTGCGTAAAAAAATCAATAACAACAATATTCAGTTTTGTTTAGGCCAAAAAACTTAGTTTTTCTTTATGCCTAGAGCATTCTCTAATAAAAAAAAAATGAATGCTTAACGTTATTTTTTCTCTGTGATACGTTTTTGTGTATAAATATTGGTTGCTAAATGCAATTCTACACTTGCCTTGATAAAGTTTTTCAATGAACTTTATCAAGGTGGCATGTTTTCCTTTCATGTGTGTGTGTGTGTGTATGTATTTGTAATATATATATATATATATATATATATATATATATATATATATATAACCAATTTGTCACTGGTAAGGATAATTCCAAGGAGGATATTAATCCAAAGAGAGCTCAATGTAAATTTAAATTACAGAGCATTATCATATAAATTAAGAACTTTCAGTCTGTTAAAATCAATATATAAAAATATTCACAAAATAAATTATGACCGAAATGGATCTTTAACGTTTTTCTTGATTTATTATAAATATATATATATATATATATATATATATATATATATATATATATATATATATAAAATGGCAGAGTCCAGGACAAACTGGTAAAAGTTAAATCTAAATTAAGGTTAGAAATTTGCAAACATAGTAGAAAACAGGTATTAAGAGAATTTTAAAACAATTGATGTTGGTGTTTTATAAATTAAAATGCCTTTACATTTGTATTTGTTAAAAACAGATAATTACAAGATTTTGCAACAAGTTCTACGCAGTCAATTCAAAAATACCAGCTCAGCAACATTATTATTCCAAGCAAATGCTATTATCCAAAGAGATATGCCAACTTAATCTAAGTCAATATTCTTCTACTTTCTTTACGCCTATAATCTATGAATAAAAATATTTACTGAATTTATAAATTTTTTCTATATCTGTTCACATCTATGAGAATTTTGAATTCCTGTTCTGGACATGTTAATTTCTGTACTGACAAAACATACAGAAGCTTATTCACTGATTGGAAATCTGGTTTTCCTTCAGTGAATTGAAAACAATTGATTCTGATAGGCTAAATAAGAAGTCTGAACATCTGGCTAATGTGTATCCCAAAGACCTTGATTATGGTGACCTTTTAAATGTGAGCACCTGAAGCACTACATGGTTCTTGAAAATTGTGAGACTCTCCTTGCATTGTACAGAAAAATAATTTTGGACAACTTGAAATCTGTTTTTACTTATGTTGAAATTGCACTAAGTGTTCATAAGTATGATGGTGACCAATTATGCAGGAGAATGTTCATCTTCAAGATTGAAACTTATAAAAAATCAGCTTCATAGCAAAATGAGGCAGCAGTGTTCGAACTAGCTTTTACTCCGTGTAGGGAAAATAACATCCTGAAGACCAGTGACTTCAAGCCAATTATGAAGCAATTATCTGCAAAGAACTTTGATGTTGATTGAATTTTTTATCCATTGCTCACCCTTATGTATTAGTACCGATTTTTTTCGCATTTATAATAATATTCTTTTCTTCTATTACGTCCGTGTACTGGGTAGCAAAGTCATTCATGAACAGTTCTTTTGATATTGATAGTAATTTTCAATATCAAATTGCATTAGTGTACAGAATTTATTAGGTTGTCCCAAAAGTTTGTAAACACTTGCAAAAAATTGAAATTTTACTCGCCAAGTAATAACAAAAACAACAAAAATTATTCCTCAAAATAAAGACCATCATTTTCCAAGACTTTCTGTCATCAATCTGCAAGCTTTCGGATCTGGTGAAAGTACCATTCAGCCGGCTTCGAATCAAAGAATTCTTGACATGTTTCCTCGACTTCATCAAACGAGTCGAATCGGCGGCCCTTCAGAAAGTGTTGCATTGAGCGGAAAAGGCCGTAATCTGATGGAGCACAGTCAGGACTGTAGGCTGGATGTGGCAGAACCAGGAATGTAAATAAATACGATGCACGAACACAAGTTTACCAGTGAGCTTCGTGACGGATAACCAACTGCCAAACAACTCCACGTCACTCATACTTTTGAAGTTACAAAGTTAAATTTATTGAACACGAAACAACTCCAATCCACTCACTCACCAACCTCTGAAATCACTCCTGAACTTTTACCAATTTTAGAACTCACAATTGCAAACTTTATTCTTCTGAATTACAAGTTCAATATTACAGTAAAAGGTAAATTACTTCTTAAGAACTTTCTGTTTAAAAGACACTTAATATTAACAACTTTGATATCAACATTAACGAACGATTACAAGAAAGACATTCTGAAACCTAAAACATCATACATATTTGCCAACATAACATATACCAAATATTCTGCTTGTACATTGTTTTGAATGTTTTATTAGTTTCTAATTAAATATGTCTTGTTCGTAATATGAACTCTGGTACAGATATTTCCAAATCAAAGGGACACGACTCTGTCCTACCTTTTCTTTGCATGTTGTACACCAACCTAAATAAATCTAATTGTTACGTTTTAAAACAATTCAGTTGAATTTTGTATTTTATTTTGATGTTAGTGGAAATAGTTATTTGACACGCAACTTATTCTCAACAATATTACCACATAATTAACCCATCCACTACAGTTGAGTACAATGTTGAATGTTATTTAACTACAAGTTCAATTGAAGTCTTATCTAAATAAAGAATAATTCCACAGTGTGTTACCAGTGTAGAAAGATGTAATGTTCATGAGTGATATCAATAGGAATTAGTATGATTACTCGAATGAGTAATAATTAAGAATTAAAATGTCACAAGAATATGCGCCGTGCCGTATTCTCCAAGAATTGAACTGCTACTATATTTATTGTCGCAAATACAACAAATGTGTCACAAGGCCAAAAGGGGGTTGGGGGAAAAAGGACGGTCAACACTTGTCTTAATATAAAACTTAGCTAGCCACAACCACTGACCCTATCATGCAAAACGATATTCCTATCACCAAAACAACACATTTATCCATACCTTTCTCACTACATCCACCAAAATACCTCTTCGTCTCAATGAAAATCCTAAATAGTCCCCTTTTGTACAAATATTGTTCGTGGGGGGAGGGACATAAAAAACAACAATTTTTAAAAGATCCCCAATGAGTATATACAATATGACATAAAATATTTACAAGAAACTAAAAAAGGGAGTTAGTAATAAAAAAACCCACAAACCTTAAATGTGGCAGAAATATCAGTTAACCGGACGAAATCGATGCGGAACTATGAAAATAAAGAAAACATTTAATTCCTCCAAAACATTCACACAGCACACATTCATAAACAACAACAAATACGAAAAACACACACGCGAAACGAAAGGTGCCCCGCATCCACCAGAGAACCGACATCACTGACCACCTAAACAAGGGAGGGATGGGGAGTTAAACTAAAGGAAAAAAATGGGGAGAGAAAAAAAAGGGGCCGATAAGCAAACACACCCTAGCTAAGTTAACTGGAAAAGTAAAAAACTAAAGTATCAAAAACCTAACTTCAAGTTCAACCCAGGAAAACAATATCCTGATGTCTAACCGGCATCAAAATGCCACACCAGGTCAGCCGCTTTTACACGACACAAACGACGCAAGATTCACCCACCATTTGCTGAATTCTGATGAGGTGAGCCGTCGCCTTTCCGTCCTAATCTTGACTTTAAGCTGATGCTTAAAGTACAAGATCAGTTGGGAAGAAGTGAACCACTCACCCTCATAGAATCCCTTCTGACGCATCGTCCAAATCACGACTCTCATAACCCCTAGTAAGCAACAGAACACATAGTGTTCAGCCTTCGTCATCTGCGACACCACATTGCTACAAACAGAACTGGCTTCAAGGACAAAATACTTTCCCTGCAACATGCAAACCATGAGGCCTTCAACAAACTTGCACAACGGCGCTACCGTCTTGCATTGAAAAAAGGCGTGACCAATGGTCTCGACTTCCCCAGTACAGCGACGACAGTTTGGATATTTCTCCAAGCCTGCTGAACAAAGTCTCTTGCCGACCCAGAGGGCCCCACGAATCACCAGCGAGGTGAGTGATGCCTCATCATTATTGAGGCATTTCAACCCAGGCGCCCAAGGCCATATCGAGCGAGCCTCCTGCTTCGTAAGACCGAGCTCGCCAATCAGATCATCTTGAACGGCCCCCCTAACTAACAGTCGATATAATGCCTTACGAGACAACGCCTGGACGTTGGAGAGGCCATCCGACGCCCGTAAGAGGACTTTCAGAGCACGACGACATTCGCGGTAGAATGAGCACTCGGATCGGGGTGTACGACCGGCCTCCTCCTCACACGAGTGAACACTTCTCAGGAATGGGAAATGTTTACGGATGTCTTCTTTCCAGAAGGCACCCACCTCATCCGATCAGCGACACATTCGGTCTAGAATGGTAATGCGAAGCATATCTTGAAGAATCTCAATGCTAGGCATACCCAGACCGCCCTCAGAGGGATGAAGGCAACAGATCTCGCGAGATACCCTACGCAAGAAAGAGAACAAGGTCCGAACTAATAAAATTAGTTTGACATACGGGAGTGGAAGGACAGAGAGTCGGTACAGGAGAATTGGATAGATGTGCGAAACACATACTTCCGCCCTTCCCTTCAGGGAAAGGCTCCTCGAGACCACAGATTAACCGCGATCTCGGCCTTCCCTTGTACCTCCGACCAATTCATTTCCAACTGGAGATCAGAACTGAACCAGACGTCGAGTATCTTGATCGGCCCATCCGTCCAGAGGAAAGGTCCGGGAAGAGAAACTCCCTTCCACGCACCCAACCGCAAGCCAACAGACTTATCGCGGTTGATCTTGGCCCCTGTCACCATCTCATACCCACTGATCTCTTTGCTGACTTCGTCAACCTCGGCTCTTCTCGACACAAGAACCGAAACGTCGTCAGCATAGGCAGAATACCTGGCTGAGGTAGTAGCCCCAGGCAGAGCAATTCCGCGCAGGACCGGATTCGCCTTTAACTTGCGAAGGAATGGTTCCAACGCAAGAACGTAAAGCAAAGGCGAGAGCGGACAACCTTGACGAATGGAGCGAGACAATACGAAAGGCTTCGATCTTACCCCATTCACCTCCACCAGTGCACCGGAGGTCGCATACAAAAGTCGGATCCAGGAGCGAAAGTCGGCTCCGAAATCGGCCGCCGAAAGGACAGCCTCCAGAAACCGATGGTCAACCCTATCGAAGGCCTTGGACTGATCTAAATTGATCAGCGCGGCTTCACTGTCGACTTTTTCTAAGATCAAGCGTACCATATGAAGGTTATCCTGAATAGTCCTGCCCTTCACAGCACAAGTCTTTTCAGGGCCAATCAGACTAGACAGGACAAGCTGCAAACGGTTAGCTAAGATCTTCGCCAAAATCTTTAACTCAGTGTTTAACATGGTTAAAGGGCGAAAGTTCTCTAAACCATCCCCACCGTTCTTGTCCTTACGCAGCAACTTGATCACACCCCTGGTGAAGCGTTGAGGTATAGACCTCTGCTTCATCCAGTGGTTGAAAATCAGTTCCAGCAAAGGAACAAAAACGGGCGACTGCCTCAAGTAAACTTCGTCGGGAAGACCATCCAGTCCCGGAGATTTATCCAGGCCAACCTGCTTCAGCGCATCCCAGATTTCCGACTCTGTAATGGGACCTAGCCGCTTCAGCTGCCTCGAGGCAGGGAAAGTCGGCTAAATAGGCGTCGAACTGAGCAGAGCTCAGACCGGGCTCCCTGGTGTAAAGATCCTGAAAGTAATCCCGAAAGACCTCGCATATGCACGCGTTTGTAGTCACGGTCCGCTTGTCCGGCAATGTGACTCACGCTATATGTCGCCTAGACGCGTTCCGATTTTCCTCTGCACGCAGTTCAGCGGCCATATTCGTCGCCTCGGAAGACATTCTTTTTAACCTAGCCCTAACTACCAGAGCTTGATCCTTCTTGATAAGCAAGGAGGACAACTCTGCCTTAGCTACGGCTATTTCCCCACTAACACGGGATTTCACTGCCCGATCAACTTTATTTTCTAAAGCCTTTTGCGCCGCTAATCTATCTAGATTGAGTCGACGACTAAAATCGGCAGCAAACGTTCTAATTTTAGATTTTAATTTATCCCACCAGGCGTTTCCCACAACCGCCCCCGTCAATTCCCTTTGTATCATTAGTAACAGCTGGTCCCGGAAACCCTGCTCACTAAATAACGAACAGTTAAATTTCCAGTATCCAGCCAATCTAACCTTAGGCTTATCTAAGTTTACACGGACCCGAACAAGCCTATGATGCGTATAAACTATGTAATGGAAGCTTGGACACCCTAAGAGCCCTACATCGACTCTCCTAACTAGGACTCGGTCGAGGTAGCTCGCAAGCGTTCCAGGAGCAGAGTTGCCACTATTTGTCCAAGTCCATGCTACCTCCCGAGGGTGTTCATTCCGGTACTTATCGACAAGATCAAACTCATCGATAAAGTCCCGAAATGGATTCACGTCCGGGTTGTTAGTACCTTGTTTTTGCCCTATACGATCTATATCGGGGTCAAGGACGGCATTCCAATCCCACACTAAAACTACCCGACATGATGTCGTCAAGTACGGCGCGATCTGCCGAAACAAAGCAGGCCGCTCAGCATGGTTATTGGGCGCATAAACCCCAATGAGACGTAGAACCTTAACCTTTATGGTATCATCCAGCACGCAAAGTCTGCCCGCCGGATCCGCGAAGACAAGGGTACATGCAGCCTTCAAAGACCTGCTCACTAGCCAAGAGACACCCCTCGAACGATCATCAAAACATGCTGAATAAAGGGCGAACCCCTTAGACAGTATGACTTCACGATCATGAGAAGAAAACCGGGTCTCTTGCACACAACATACATTCACCCCAAGGCGCTGAAGGTCACGAGAGAGCCTCGCCCTACGAGACTCGGACCTCAGGCCCCGGACATTTAGACTAGCTAACCAGAGAGACATAGTGAAGTCCGATTAGGGTTGCTTACCTGAATTAAACATGGATGGGGTAAGGATACCGACACCCTCTCCCATCGACCCGTGGCCCATCTCATTGTTGATGAAGCCGTCTTGCGAGAGACCGCCTATATCCCATGGAAAGGTCAATTTTAGTGCTTTATATAGGGAGGGGTGAACAAAAACAGGGACCCTCCCAGCACAAAATTGTTTCAGTTTAGCAATGGGAGGGGGCATTTTGAAAGAGTTAATTGCCTCGTCGAGCATAGCCCAAACGAGTCTAGCCCCCGTCCCAGTTCTTATCACAGTTAACACTCTTTGTGCTTCTGGGAAGTTTTTCGGGTCTTCAATGTCTTTGTCACCGAATTGCTTTATGGAGGAGATATTTTAGATTTTTTATCCTATTTCCATAGTCTCGAGCTTTTTCAGCTTGGGCAGGGGAAATGTGACATACCTCCTCTCCTGAGTTGAAAATATATTTGTGTTTTTTCTTTTTTTCCTTAGAGTCTTTTGTGGGACTCCTTTGCCTTTTGTTGGTGGGTGGGGGCATATCAGGTGTTTCAGTGGGGGAGGATTGGTATAAGATTTGCCTTAAAGGGCTAGGGTCTCTACTAAGAGGGGTTGAGGGATGGGTAGAATTTGCCTGTTGAGAATATTGGGTGGAAGGCGTGGAGGGAGTGTCCTTTTCCATTGGAAAGTTCTTTTTGGGACTGGGTTCTCTACTGAGAAGGGTTGAAAGGTGTGGCGGTTGTTGGGCAGATGATGTAGAGGGAGTGGCCTTTTCCACTGGGGAGGTCTTTTTAGGACTGGGTTCTCTACTGAGAGGGGTTGAAGGGTGTTTCTCTACTGAGAGGGGTTGAAGATGTAGAGGGAGTTGCCTTTTTCACAGGAGAGGTCTTTTTAGGATTGGGTTCTCTAATGAGAGGGGTTGAAGGATGTGGGGTATGTTGTGCAGAAGATGCCGCAAGAGTGTCCTTTTTAACTGAAGAGGATTTTTGATTTTCCAGTTTTTCTTTCAGCATTTTGATCTTCTCTGTTTTTTCAAATCCCGGATCATACTTTTTCTGTAGATCACTTAGGGTTGTTTCAGAGACCGGGGCGTCGCCCTTACTCTTTACAGCGGAAGTGGGACTGTCAGTGTCATTTGTCCCAGGGGCTTCAGGGAACTGAGGACCCAGTGTCTGGCGCTTCCCTCTAACCCTGCCAGCAACCTGCCATTCCCCCTCTCCCCTCTCCACAACTGCACTGGCAGCGGGAAAAAGCTCTTTGGGGAATAGGGGCTTTGATGTAGACCCAACCGGAGATTTTACCCCATCGGTCCTGGAAGCTGGCATGCCTATTACAGGCGTGGCGGAATCTAAAGACGTGGTCAGAGGGGTATTTTGGTCAACCGGAGCCTGACTTCCAGAAGCCTTCTTCTTTGGGCAGGAAGAGGTGAGTTGACTAGTCTCTTCACACTTCCAACCCACCCGTTTTGTTTCCGGTCACAATGACCGGCAGCTTCAGGCGTCCAACATCCAGACAGTTGGGGATGGAGCGGAAGGCTTTTTCATTCAACATAATTTCAAAACTCCATCCCCCGGTCAAGCTATCGCAGGAAGCACCATACTGCGACAAGAATGCCGCCGATAACCTGAGGAGAGACCTCATATATTGCTACTGGTCCTTCTCTTGCCTTCATATTCCGTCCTCAAGATGAGGTCCTTCGTTATAAGGTCTCTTGTTGAGGCCCTTACACAATCTTCTGGGGTGGGCAGCAATACGTCCCACATGAAGAATTTAGCACCCTTAACGATTCTTAGAGGGCTAAACCCCAGGGACTGTAGGGATTTCACCACTGTGTCTTTAGTCGAACGACAAATTTTGCGCGTACACTTGTCGACGACAAAGACCGACACTATTCTTTTATCAATTTTCTTCAGTTCAATGGGGTCTTCCAAGAGTCCACCTTCTACGACAAGGTGAGCGTAACTCCTGGATCGCTTCATGAACTCCGCTATATTGATTACGACTTTGGGGGGGGGGACTTCCAACAAGAGGGCGATTCCCCGGCCTCTGCATTTTCACTTGAGCTGTCTACATTGTGGCTCTTTTCGGCCACCGAAGATTTAGAAGCTTTTTTTAATGCCTCTACAATTTCTTCATTTGTCGGAATCTTAGATAACTCTGGATATTCTTCTATGTTATCGTTATCGGGCGGGTCCTTTTTAATTGAGAATACATGATTTTTGACCGATTTTTTAACATTGGCCATTACTGGTTTCTTTTTTTTCATTAAAAAAGACGGAATTCTTTTTTTTCCTTTTTTTTCCATTTTTACAGGGAAGGGGAGGGGTGGTGAATTAATAAATGTCGCCCATAGGCAAAAAATA
Source organism: Acanthosepion lycidas (assembly GCA_963932145.1). Classification (NCBI taxonomy): domain Eukaryota; kingdom Metazoa; phylum Mollusca; class Cephalopoda; order Sepiida; family Sepiidae; genus Acanthosepion; species Acanthosepion lycidas. Next base: position 68,324,274 of record OZ010578.1, read on the forward strand.
AGAACAAAATAGACAATAATAAACAAATAAGGTTAACAAGGTTCACATGAAAAAAAAATATATAAACAGTTACTGAAACAGAAAACAGTAGGACGTGTAAGATACAATAGACGAGAGACAAACAAATAAGTTTCGCTCAAAGGCGAAAAAACAAAAAAATTTTTTAAATGTACAATAGATTAAAAAAAAGGAAAAGAAAAAACTCCAAAAGAAGAACGAAAAAATGCTAGACAAAAAAAAAAGAAAAACAAAGAAAATACGAAAATATCAAAAACAGACAAAGCTAGATACAAATACAAGATGGCTGACGCCAAAACAAATAAACAATAGAAAATTATACAATACAAAACGTTAGCACATGGACAAATATATGGACAAATAGACAGCAAATAAAGGTTAGAAAAATTAAATAAACAAATATACAATACAAAAAGCAAAAGAAAAGACACGGAAAACAAATGATATTAAAAAAGGAAAGGAAAGAATAAATGAATTAACGGTAAGTCAAAAACAAAACACAGACAGGGGTTACGGAACAAACGAAAACGGAGATATAAAAAAGAGAAATTAGAGAAAAAGAAAAAACAAAAAGGAATTCTAGAATAAAAGGAATAAAAAAAAAATCAAAGTAGATAAATTTTAAAAAAAGGAGGGTGAAAAAAGGAAAAGAAAAAATAAAGATCTTTTCAAAAAAAATTTCGTAATTACAAAAAAAAGACAGTAATAAAAAAAAACCTAACCAAAAATGACGTTCAAAAAGCAAGGGTCAATATCAAAAGAGCAAACGGGCGTCAGAATAGCAGTCAGCAAAGTCTAGCAAAAACTCGTACTACACAGAATTGAACTGCTACTGGTTGTTGGCTAACAGCGAGAGGGTTTATATAATTACTCATAGGCTCCAGTGAGCTTGGCGTCAAAAATATAGAAAGATACTAAAATACGCGATTGGTCAGGAAATGGACCAATCCGTGATTTTAGAGAAAAATTCAAATTACGTGCGATGGCCAAATTGTCATATAATAAGTATCATATATTTATGAACCAATGACATTAAAGAATGCGGAGGTGTGGCACATGTAAGTGATCACCACAAGTTCAAAGAAACTTATTGATCGAGGGAAAATGTAAAATGTAATCTTCACTTGAATATCGAAAAGATTGCTTTTGCTGCTTATTGTTGTTCACCAAAGAGAGTTGAAGATGAGTGAGAGAATTCTGGAAAGCTGAGAATATGTTGAACCGTAACTTATAGCTCAAGAAGACTTTGAAGTAAATAAGTTTACGTTGCTTGTAGTCGAATAGTTAAGAGATGTTCAATATTCGTACGTACGTGTGTGCTGTGCAGGTGTGTGTGTGTCATAGCGTCTGCCCTAACGGATCAAACGAAATCTAACGTTACATCTTGTGTGTGAGAGAAGGCAAACGAGAGAAATTTACGTAGTAGGCTCGAAATACATAGAAGGATTTTTGGCGGTAAATTGATTTTAACCGTGCTGACGTAGTGGAAAACATAATATTAAAATTAACTAACCGATGAGAAGTCAGGGAAATAGTAAGGTATGATTTTAACTCTGTGATCCACTTTTTGCACAGATTTTTGTCGATCGAAGTGCTGTTACGTAGGAAATGTATTGAAATCTTTTTTAACCAGTGAAATTAGTTAGATCACAAATAAAATATTTTTAAATTGAAGTAGGACACTAAACTAGGAAAGACCAAAGTATTTATTATTTTTAAAAAATTTTGCATCCTTTTTAACATTCTAAAGCTCCGATTACTATTGGTACTGTCTCGGAGACTACCAATAGTAATCGGAGCTCTGGGTCTCGTGAGAAAAGGAATGGACAATTTTTTACAGTACTAACAATGTCCTAGGTAACATCATCATACAGGTTTGTAGTGTACGTCGGGGTTACCAAATGTAGTAGGCACGTCGGGGTTACCAATTGTAGTGGTGCTGTAAGAATTGTTGGCTAGGGCACCGTGAATATAATCAAGAAGGAAAGCTGTGTTCTTGTAAACAACACCCCACATGAATCATGTACAACAAACACGAGAGAAAAATAATCAAGTTCAGTGAACATTAATAAAATATTGTATTAACAATGGTATACAAATTTCAACAATAAGCATAAAGAAAGTCGCTTCCCTTTTTCCGTAATAAAAAGGGTAAGTTTAGCTAATTAATGTTGAGTACAATATTGAATGTTATTTAACTACAAAGTTCAATTGATGTCTTAGCTAAATTAAGAATAATTCCAGTGTGCTACCAGTGTAGAAAGATGTAATGTTCATGAGTAATATCAATAGGAATTAGTATGATTACTCGAATGAGTAATAATTAAGAAGAATTAAAATATCACAAGAATATGCGCCGTGCCGTATTCTCCAAGAATTGAACTGCTACTGGCTGTTGGCTAACAGCGAGAGGGTTTCTACTCATAGGCTCCAGTGAGCTTGGCGCTAAAAATATAGAAATATACTAAAATACGCGATTGGTCAGGAAATGGACCAATCCGTGATTTTAGAGAAAAATTCAAATTACGTACGATGGCCAAATTGTCATATAATAAGTATCATATATTTATGAACCAATGACATTAAAGAATGCGGAGGTGTGGCACATGTAAGTGATCACCACAGGTTTAACCAGAAGATCGCCCTAATTAAATGACAAGTCTCCTATAGAACATAAGGAAAGACCATAGTTTGGACCTGGATCTACAAGAAACTAGAAGCATAACACACACAAATAATAATAATAATAATTATTATTATTATTTTTAAAAAATCCGACAAAAATTGTATTGTGTAATTGTTTTTCTTTTTTTTTATCTTCAAAGGGCAAAGCTAGTTATGATCAGACAGCACAGCATATTTTATTTTTTAAACTAAAAGAAATAAATAAATGCAAAAATTAAAAACTGGTGAAAATTTCTTTCATTATTCTTTCTGATTTGTATTTTACTTTTAGTTAAAATTTGCGTTGTAAATTTACATTTAATAATTGTTCCTTTTTTTTTACTACGAAGATTTGGCTACTTTTGTTTCTAACTCTAGCAAATAATGTTAATGATGACAACTTTAGTTCTCCGTTCATTTTTACTGAAGAAAGAAGAAAAAAATAAGAAATATTTAAGGTAAAAAGAAACATACCTAAAATTATTTCACATTTTGAATTTAATCACTCTGAATGAGATATTTTCTCCCAGACTGAATTCGTTTAGTCTTAAAGAGTCTATTCAGTGTTACTGTTCACTAAAGAATGAAGCACACTACTAAAAACGGGGGATAATTTACGCTACAGTGAATTTAAAGTAAGTCCTGATTTTCTGACAAGATAACCATGTGTTTCGAATTTTACAAACTCATTATTTAGAGTAAATAATGAGTACGTAAAATCAGTAAATATTATTTACTGATATTCTTAAGAACGTTTACTTGACATTAAAAATCCAGTATTTCTCCTTCAGTTGCTGTTGGAATCAACATAGGAGATTGCTCATGAAATAATTTATTTTGCATAAGACTAAGTCACTAAAAAAAAAAATTTACTCCTGTTTTTTTTTATTTTTCTAGCTGCGTCATTGTCATTGTTTTTTTGTTTTTTTTATGAATATCCGACTTAAAACACTAACAGAAATGCCCTTTGGCGTTTTGCTATTTTAAAAAACGTACTTTTTTAAAAATTTTATCTTAATGTCACAACCTTGACTACATTTTTTTAAAGATTTTTTTATTCATCATGGTTTTGTTTCCCTTGAAACATTTGTTAGAAAATAAACTAATTTTTACGTTTTGCATTTCCTTTTTTATTTTTTACCATTCTTTTCATTTTTTTTTTTTTTTTTATCCATTGTTTTAGTTTTTAGTAAAAAAATGTTTTTACTTTTTACTCTCTAGAATTCTTTTTCTTTATCTCTTGTCCTCCCTCCCTCTTATAATCCATCACTACTCTCTGAATGTGAAGAAAATTTCAAAAATTAACTATATTAATTAATTTAACCAGTTAAATGATAAAAAAAAATTAATTACAAAATCAAACTAAGTTGTTTTGTTAGGAGGGTAGAAAAAATAAATATCCATTTAAATTCAATACTTCAATTAAATGAATACTTAAAAAAAAAAAAATTATCCACATTAAATGAAAATACAGTGTAACCCGGATATAAGAGAGTTGTCGGGACCGGAGAAGAAGTCTCTTATATCCGGGTTTGGTCTATTTTGCTTAGGTACATTTGGCTCTAATTTGGGACCAGAGAAAATCTCTCTTACATCCGGGTTACACTGTATTGCCAATTTTTTTCTTTTTAAACTTTTGCAATATTAGACTGGCAGCTAGGTTTCATCATTTTACTGTTAAAGTTCCTAGATATTTAACTAAGTTCTATTCAAATAGTTTCTTCTCTTGCACTTTTTGCCTGAGGAACTTTCTTCCAGCTTCTTGCTTTCCTATCAACTTTGATCTTGAAAAATTTAAATGCAGTTTCACTGTTTCAGTCATCATCTTCTGTTTCTTTGAATCCCAGTCTTTTTTGTCCGCTCTCTCCTCAATAATGTTTACTTGCTTTCTTTTATTCTTGGTAACCCTTTGTGTTTTACTAGCTTATTACTTTGCTTGTGATGAATTGTTTAAAAAAAATATTTTCAAATGCTTTCATTCAGACAGATTGTGCAAAATTCCCCACGTGACAACATTTTTTTTGTTTTCCTGTGTTAGTGAAAAATACATTTTATTTCCATAATTGGTAAAAATATGAAGTGTATATTTGTAGTGTATATATAAAGTTCTAATACAAAAATAGTATATCAGTTGAAAAATATATATTTATTGGATGAGGCCAACTTTACAAGGCCCAATAAGGCAAACAAATAAAGCACTCATATAAAATTTAACTCTAGACTTTTCAGACTTATTTCCTAAAATTTTGCCCTTAAACTTATAGTAAAATATAGATATCAGTTCAGTGTGAATGTAGTTTTAACTGCTAAATTCACTCGATCATGCATTAACTATTCTTTTTTCTTTTCAGATTTTCATCTACCAATTGTAAACCATCATAAAGCTGCTGCTCTTTAGTGAAAATTCAAAAAACTCTTGCTCTTTGAATTGTGAAATAATCTTGTTGGTTCATCTCTTTATATTAATAATCTCTTTGGAGCTCTCATCATGGTCAATGTGATAAAGGGAATTTTAGTGGAATGTGATCCAGCCATGAAACAATTTCTCCTTCAACTTGATGACAAAAATACTTTAGGGAAGAAATTTGTCATCAATGATCTTGATGATACTCACTTGTTCATATCTGCTGACATTGTTGAGACTCTGAAAACACAAATTAATGACCGAATGAATCGGCTTACTTATCCTCTCACTGAGTAATAATGAAGATGTCCATGTGGTCTCCTTAAACAACTTTTCTTTCTTCTTTTTACTCTTTTCATTTTCCTTTTTATTTTTTAAAAACTTTCAACCTATCTAGTTTCACACTCTTCTATACATCTAAATAATCTGCAAAACTAGTTTAAATTATTAATAATTTTTTTCTTTATTAAAATTAAATAAAAAAAAATTAAAAAAAAAAACATCTGAAAACCATCAAATTTTAATTAAATTTCATTTTTATGCATCTAGAAAATAAAACTTTCTAACAAAAAATTCTTGTTGTAGACTATTATTTATTTCCAGTTGCAATTTTCTAGCAATTATTTTGAGTTTCAATATTAATCTAAGCTTTTAAAACAGATTACTGCTCCAAAAATAAAATTAATTCCTTCTCATTTTTATGGCAAAGTTTTTAAGCTCTTGAAGAAAATACCAAAGTATTTGCAAAATATAATTGCCATTTGGGGGGGGGGACAAAAGAAAAAAATTAATTTCACGAAATGAACACTTATGAAATATATTACTTCCTTGTAAATGTTGAAAACTAAGTGTTCATTTTATTTCATTCAGGAGTCGTAGATAGAATGCAACATAAACCATTCCAATTTGTCTAAAAGAGTAAACTTGATATCAAGCAAAAAAAACAACCAATCATGCAATTAGAAAGAAAACCTTCATTGTCATGGCAGTGGAACCCAACAAAACGCCACTTGCATCCTGGTGATAGTTTGTTTGAGGAAGGTGACATCTATTGCAACCTTTTGTCAAAACAAATCCCACTTGAAAGTCGGGATGAGTTCATCAGCGAGTAAGTATTATTTTCTTATTCTCTCCTTAAAGGGAGCAGATATTAGAAGTCTTTGTCTTTTTTCTTTTCCATTTACTGGTACAACATTGCAGTTTCTAATCATCAAAAATAATTATAATTGTAGAATAATTATAATTGTAGAATAAGGGGTTGTTGATATGAGCAGCATTGTATATTTACTGCTCATCACTGCTTGTTTGTTCTGTTACACAATTTTGAAATAGTGAAATATATTCAGATGTAGTGTATCAGCAATTGGTCAGATTTCTAGGCTTAACAGATTAAGCATTGCACAAGATTTTTAAAAATAGCAAATTTCTTTATTTTTATTATCATTATCAAATGTTGATCAGAGTGGATATTGTAATATTAATATGCTGTTCTCATTGCTTATTTTAATTAGTATTGAGCAGCTCAAAGATTACAGTCTTGAAATTGAGGCCAACACTGTCTATTCTTAGCTAAGGTAACAAAAATTTCAGAGAGCTGGGTATACAGACTACATTGAAAGGCCTGAAGAAAAGAGAAATATTTTTTAAACATCTTATGATTAACTGAATCTCTTGACATTGGACTAATAAAATCTTTTTATGTATTTAAATTGTTAAGTTGTTTTTTTATTTTAAGCAGTAAACTCTCAACACTAGATTAATTCAAAGACTTTTACACACAAGCCCAAAAGTTCATGGTGCATAAACTAATCATGTAAAAAAAAAAAAAAAAAAAAATTTATATTTCAACAGAAAAAGAAATGTGTAAATTTTCAAATCTGTTTTCATTTTCTCTTTAAACCAGAATCCCTGAATTTACATGTGGATTGGCTGGTTGCAAAAAGCTGTTTAACAATTTGCTCAGGTACATATGATTTAAATAATAATAAAGCTGTTAAAATTTTGAATTTCAATAAACATTAAATGAAAGTATTTAATTAATCAAGATTTTTTTCTTTTTATGCAAAATAAGAAATTGAATTTGCATACATCAATCAAAATTTGACTTTATACATTTGGTATATTTAATGTTTTCAAGATAGATTGAACCATCTGAATTTATGCTTAACCTTTGATATCAATATTGTTGGTCTAAAGTGGGTTAGCAGTATTGTGATTTAAATTATTTGTACGTTTCTGATTCACTAATTTCTGAAGCAGGCTTATCTCTTCGGTCATTTTCAATTTAACATGCATAAAAAGGTAACTTTTGTAATTCATTTGAAACCATTTGAAATTTATACTCATACGGATCTAGTAGTTTTTAAAAATTTAACTATTTACTGACTTCATTTGTCTTTAGAGTAATTTCTTCTCTTTCAGCTATGAATGTCATTATAATAGTCTACATCGAAACCTGTGTGCTACTTGTTGTCGTGTATTTCCATCATCTTACCTTTTGGGTCTCCACATTCAAGAGTGGCATGATGCTATGTTTGAAGTGATGTGTGATAAAAAACCTATGGTAAGTTAAGTCTATTGATGATATAATTAGAGCTATATTTTAACAGGTTACTTTTTTAATCTTGTATCAAAATGCTTTCTTTATATTTGTAAATTTGAAAGTAGAATGAACAATCTCACACTGGTGTAATTTATCTTATGTTAGTCTTATTTATCTTATATTCAGTGTTAAATTTTTTATTACAAAACAGATTGTAAATGTTTTTCTGTTGTGTACATTTGTTGCATTGATTATATCCTAATGAATTTGATAGAAATGTAAATTGCAGTTAAAAGTAAATTTTGTAAGTTGATTTTTCTGAGAGTACAGTTAGTTTTAGATTGGCCATTTTATATTAATGAATGCTTGCTAGTTAGATTTATTTTTAAACTTAGTTAAGTTACATTTATAAATGTTTAATTGTATTCTATGTCCCAATAATTATGTAAAGAGGTTTTCCACTAGATTTTAGAAATATTACTTTTAAAGCTTAATTTTTTGTTAAATAATATGAATAATAATTTTTCAAAAGCTTCCTCTATGAAGTGTGAATTTTTAGTGTGCAATTTCTTCATGCCCACATTCCAATTTTTGCTCTTCTAACAAGGTGATATCCCTGTTTATACATGAAAATGGCCTTTGAAAGTTTGTAACATTAAAATGAATTAGACGAGAAAAATCATGAAGTGTTACACCGATACAAAAATCAATGAGAGAAAGAATCAATTAAAAATATTAATTGGAGCACATACACAAATTGTGAAAACAAAACTGGCAAGGATTGAATGTTGGATTAACTTAGATAAATTAAATCCAGTATGATTAAAATCCCCATCCTGTCCACCTAGTCTGCGGTTGACATGATTATGCTTTCTTAGATAAAATCTAAGCTGAAATGAAGAGGTTTTTCTTTTTATATTACTCAACAAATACTGATTTATGGGAAGGATCAGATTTGAGGTCTGGTGTCACTTGTTTGCATTAGGGGCATCTGGTTTTCAGATAGTGAAAGAATCTTTTGAAACTTACAATTAATTACTAGAAATTACTTGTAAATCAGTGTCAGGATAAAGGCAAAATGTTCATTTAAATAGTATAAGATACTAATAAGTCCTAAAAATAGAAACCTGTTGTACATATTTGTTGAATATAATTTTTAAAAAAAATTAATTTTTAAGTTTTGTATTTTAATTAGATTTTATTTTTGGTTATATTTATTAAATCAACAATTAGTTACATTATATTCTATATGTAAAATCTAAATTGCAGTAAAATTTTAGGATTGATCACATGCATTTTATTAATCTACAGAATAATATTTTTAGTCACTTTTTTCTTTTAACCCATTTAAATTATCAGTTTTCAAATAACTTCCAAAACATCAAGGTTTTTATTACTGTAAAGATTCTTTATTCTGCTCTCTAATGATACTTCATTTACAATGGTAGCAAAAGCAAAAGAAATAAAATAATTTTCTTTTAAATATTTTTAAGCATATTATATATGATATAAGATTTGCTAGCCTACTGTAGTAAAAAAATATCTTAAATGTATTATTTATCTGCACCAAATCATATTTTCATTTATTTTGGATAGACATTAAAATATAAGTTCCATGCTCACGTAAAGAAAAAAATTAGTATGTTTATTTGCAGTTTGAGATTCTATAAAAGTAATAGATTTTTTAAAATTCAGATGTGGTGCAACCAATGTTTTTTATCTATACATTGTTAAAATAGCTTGTAATTGATTATATAAAATAAAAAATGTCAGTGATAGTTTCTGATCTGTATAGCTGTTTATTTGAATAGGCATCATAAAAATTGAGTAAAATCAAAATCATTCCTTTCAATATTCAATTATATTCCTCAGATAATAGGATTTTTCTGTTTTTATTATTATGGTTGCTAAACTGCGCACAGCCTAGCTTGTGTCTTTTTAATATTGACTAGTAAATCCTTAGTTTTCTGTTGTTCTGCCCACTGCTTCTATCACAATGATGATGAACCCATTTGTTATTGTTTGTCAGCTAACCATCACTCTGACACTCTACTCCATACTTGAGGAAAAATAAGACTGTTGAGCTTACACTTATTTCCTGTGAGCGCAAAGGGTTTTTGTTCTGTATGTTTTGTGGTTTTCAAATTCAAAACAACATAATATGAAAATTGGAATGTAATTTCAAATAGTACATAAAAAAGTAAATGAATGTTCTTGCATAAATAATGCATCTGAATTGATGTAGATAATTAGAAAAGTAAAACAGCTCTACAGTCTTTCTTTGAGCTATGCATATTATGTTTAGTACAGTTATTTTTTAATTAAAATTTTTACAAATTTGTCATCAAAGTTTCATGTTGACTTGGGTACCTTCATGAGATCGCTAAAAACAGAGCATAGTAGGATGAAAAAGATGCCAAACTTGACGAAAACAAAATTTTATCGTCTAAATGTTTGTTATTAAGATGAAAGATCAAAGTATTTTGGGGGTCTTTTTTTAAAATTTTTTTTAATCATTCCTAGCACGTCTGAAATTTTTTTTTTTTTTTAGTCAGCAAAATTAACCATTTTTTTCCATTTTATAAAAAAACTGGAAATCTCACTTTGAAATTCTTTTAAATATCAATTATTTTTTCAAAACTTATTTTAAGAAAATCAGAAATTATAATGTTTATTTAAAATGTTTTGAACAAAGCTTAACTTAGCTTCTGCACCGAAAAGATGTAATTTGAAAATAAAACAAAGCAGGTCATAAACTTTCACGTCAATTGACAGGTGATGAATGACATATTGACGGATTCCGTGAGGCTAATTTGTTCTACAGAAGGAGAAAAGTGAAGTTATTGAGATTTAAATGAAGAAATTATTTACCTTGTTATTTTTAAGGAAAACTTTCAATGCTCTAATTTTTTTTTGTACTTAGCTTTCACCTTTACATTTACAATGCTTTATGGAAAATATATTATAAAGAAATTAAAATAAGACTGTTGAGAGTGAGATTAAATTTCATATTTCATAAGAAAGGTATCTAATTAATTTATAGGTACCTTTCTTATGAAATTTTATCAGAAGTGTACATAAAATACTATAATTTTATGTACATTTATTACATTTTACTATGTTATTTGTATTTCCATTCATTTTATTATTAATTTTGATATTTCATTTATGGAAAAATGTCATAACTGAGATTAATATAAAAATAAGATCATATAAATTTCATAAGATGATACTTGTAGGTACCCTTCTCGGTTGAAATTGAAAAATCAAATTAACTTCTCCACATGTGTTTCGCAAAAATAAATCTATATCTCAAAAGGACATTTACAAATCTGAATGCAGCTTTTAACTAATTTTATAATATTTTAACAACTTAAATGTAAAAATCTATTATAATTAAAGAAATAACAAATAATTGTATTAAAAATTCAGTATTTAAGTTAAATACTAGACAGAAACTCAACCCACATTGTTTTTTTTTTATTGCATGCATGATACTTCCGGTCTTCCGTAGATTTGATTTACAGTGTTATTATTGACACAAATTATATTTTTTTTATATACTGTTGTTCATTAGTTTGTAAAAAGCTTTGGAAATTATAATCTGTAAATATATATCTACTTAATAACAACATTTGTAAAATTTTACAAATTTTTCCCTAATTTTAGAAGAATTAGCAACATTTAATGTAAAAATAATAAAATATTTCAGAAATAACAAATAATTGTTTTAAAAATTCATTTTTCATCGAAATATCTTTTTACTTTCAGACAATATTGTCCATGTTCATTGAAATAAATAAAAGCAATTAAAAGCTTTTGAAATTAAATAATATTTTTGTTTATTAAGTTTTGTATGTTACAATTCAGAGACGATTTTCAGGTAGAGGTGGTCCAACTAAAAAAAAAAAAGAAAACAGGATTTGGTTTCCTCAAAGCCTTGTGCTTTTAACTAATATAATTACTAATATTCCCAAAATTGAAATTATAGAGTTTTCGTACAATTAGTTAGGAGGGGGGTAATACATATGAAAAAAAAATATTTCTGCGATGACTTTAATAATAAAAAAAACAACATATTTATAGTAAGTTCCATCATTTGTAAATAGTTTCTGAAAGTTTCATTAAAATCCGACAATTATTTTTATTTTTGCAAGTGTCTTGTCCTATGCTGGTCGTGGCACCAATTGTGACGCCACCGGTCAAGCCTGGTCACGACCGCCAATTGTGACGCCTCTAACCCTGGGCTGACTGCAGCACTATCTGTCATGATCTAACCCTTGGCTGGTTCGGATGGAAATCTGGTTTACCACAGAACCATGTGTGACACTAACCCCTCTGGTTGTCTTAGTCGCAGTCAATGTCTGGTTAGATTCGATATCAGCTTTGTCGTTCCCAGCTCGCTTCCAATGTCTGGTTACTGAAGTAACCTACCCACATTGTGATTTAATCTTAGGTAGACAAAATCAATCAGGCATCGGGCTGTAGTGCAAGCTGAATCCAGGGTAGAGGTGATACCGCACAAGTGTATGTAAAAGAAAAGTAATGAAACAGACTCAAAAGATTCAAATATGTCGAAAAAATAACAAGTATCTTTATATCTGTCTGCTGAATACAGGACTGCGTCTTTCTCCCAACCCGCTTCTTTTATGGATTTGTGACACTTTGCGTTTCTTAGGTGAGTCTTGATATCTTAACTTGTTTTGGTGGTTTGAGTCTAAGTCGTTCTTCAAAAAAATTGCTTTTGGTTAGAAGTCGGAATGCGTGGAAATCTTTCAGTCAGCTCCTGTGAGGCTGGTCTCCGAGCTCACAGCTCTCTGTCGATCTGCGTGTGTCTCCGATCTCCAACTGTGACTGCACTGCCACTGTGACTCAACTGCCTGAAGCTCTGGGAACATTCGTTTATATGGACACCGACCAAAACCGGGTGGGGGCCTGTCGTGGTTCCTTGATAATTCCAAATCCGCAATAAGGATTTTCTTTGTCTTCAGACAGGAAAATTTATCACTTCCCATTTTTGGAAGTCAATTACTTTCTGTTTTAGAGGGGTTCTCCCCCTCTCTGGGGTTGGAGGTCATAAGGGAATTGTCCTCCTAAACTCTTCTTTTCTCATATTGGTATCTCACGCCAATCCTCTCAGAGGACATCAACAAGTTTCCCTTCTTTCTCATATGTTCACATTTGCCCATCACTCACGCCACCACTCAGCCAATGAACACTCAGCAGCGTGGGTGTGGCTAGACTGGCCTCAGTTTACAATTATCACCCAAAGAAAAAAATTATCTTCCTTTTTCTTTCTTTTCTATCGGCCAGAATTCTTATGGACCACACATCACGACTATTAAATTGTTATCTATTTAACTGGGTGGTCGACTAAATCTCTTTGTCTTTCTCGTCTCAACACCATCGCATTCTGTTGCCAACAGGCTTGTACAGGTAGTAATGATGATTTCTTCGTCGGTCTTTTTTTTTTTTTTAAGATAACCGAATTGAAATTTTTATTATCGCCATACGTGTGGCAGATTGTTATTCTTTAACTGTATTCTGTTCCTCTTGGCACTTGACCTTTATCATGACAAGATCTGGACATAAGAATCAAAACCAAATGATATCTCTGAAAGATAATTACTGGTTATTCTTTTTGGGGTGATCTCGTCTAATTCTTTCTCGGTCACGTGCTTGACCCAGTTTCGATTATCTCCTAGCATTCTGCCCTGCAAGCTGCTGACCGAATTCAAATTTTTATTATCCTTTATCCATATTCTGTTTCCCTTGTCATGTCATGACATGAATTAATTCTGACAGGATCCGATACCTGTTTTTCTTACGAATTTTCTATCTTCTGCAAAAAAATACCTTTCTTTGTAAATGAAAATAAAATCTTTACCCATTTTTCTTTTGTTAAAAAAATAACATCACTCAGTATGTCTTTTGTTATAGCTCCTTCTCGCCTTAAGTACTTCTCATTTTTAATTTCCATGCTTAATTAGTTAGCCAATTACCATAGCTAAATAGTGTCACACAAGATTTTCCAAATTAATGTGTGTCATACAGAAAAAAAATGTGCCAAAATTTTACGTTATTTTACTAGTTCTGGTGATACAAAGAGAAACAAATTTTTTTTTAATCAAAATTTAGAATGTTCTAAAAAGAAGGAAAAATTTTTTAAAATAATTAAAATAAACTTTGATCTTTCCTCTTAATAATAACATAAGCATTTAGACACTAAAATTTTGTTTTTGTCAAGTTTGGTGTCTTTTTCATCCTGCTATGCTCTGATTTTAGCGATTTCATGAAGGTACCTATGTTGACTTAATTTTATTTTTTATTTTATCAGTTACATCAGCATTTGCACTCTCCTCTGATCTACTCATACATCTTTGTATTTACCTGAGATTTGAGATTTCTCAATTGCAACAACAGAAATTTTTAATATCCCTATTAAAAGCATTCCTAAGTGTCAGCACCAAAGTAATTTTTCAAGTTATTCTATTACAATTTGCTATTACAATCTGTTGGGACAGGCCATTTCATGACTTAGATGCAAATTATGTGAACCAGTTTTCTTTGTATATTCTTGGAGAACAGCTTATTAAAAACAATTAAACTAGAAAAGTTTTATGAGATTGTATGAGGAAACTTGTGCAATTATTTTTTTTCTTTTGGACTGTCAGAACTATAGGTTTTAATCTGAATATTTACTGTTAAAAACTTATTGAATTGCTTTAATTTTTATGCTAAGTCATAAAATTACAACAGAATTAGGGTTATAGAAAGGGGAAAATATTCATTATTTTTTATCTGTCAACTTGTAAACTGTTTCCTCTTTTCTCACAGTATTGTTGTTTGCTTGAGTCCTGTGGACAGAAGTTCCAGAAAAGCCAAGAAAGAAAAGAACACATGATTAATGAACATAAATACCCAGCTAATTTTCGGTTTGATAAACAGAAGAAACTAAAGTAAGCTAATAAATCTTTATCTTGGATTTCATTGTTTTTATGTATTTTATTCTTTTCTGTGTTTATGCTATGTAATATGCCCCTCTCTATCAGTAGCTATTTTGTTTATATGAAAGCCGATTTTGTAAGTTTGTTTTCAGTTTAATTACTGTATAGTACTTAGGGGCACTTTTTAAGTCTGTTAGTAAAACTGGGGAAATAATATGTAAAAAGAAGATACTATTTTTATTGTAATTGAATTTAAGTTTTGGCTTTATTTGTTGCATTCATTTCATGTTGAGAATTTCTTCACCTCTTGGCTATGGATTAGGATAAACTAGGTTCACTAATCATGAGTGATAGTCAGTACAGAAGTACAACCAATTCAAAACTGTGGAGAAGGAAAACCACTTCAGCATCTTTCCCAAGAAATCATGGCAATGAAGAGATAATAAAGAAAAAGAGTTTGTGGATATCTATGATCACCTATGTCCTGATAGGATATGCCATTTTGAAGAAAAGAACATTTGTACAATGAATAAAATTTATTCCACAATCCCCCTATTAGATTATAAGGTTGATATGCTAAATATGATATAGATTCTCCCAAATGGACAGATTATATTGAAAAAAAATAAATTGATCAAGAGCATTAAATTAATTGATTTTAAAATTACGTGTTTATTTGTTCACACTGTTCAAAAAAGTTATGTTCTTTTAAAATTCATGAATCTTATTTGAATTATCATAATAATTTGTATCACTTTATATATTTTCAGGAAATCTGTAATATCTGATGATACCAGAGACATAAACAGATCATTTTCTTCTAAAAATAATAAAAAACCTCAATTTTCCTACAAGTAAGCTGAAGTTCTGACATTTATTGGTGATTACCCTATCTTATCATTTAATAAAGCAAAGACATGACAATATAAAACTGTTGGTTATGCAGAGAATTAAACTTGAAATTTCAAAAGCTTTTTTTCAAATTTTAATTTTTTCTAAATTTGGAACAAGCTGAAATAAATAGAATTTTTAATTTTAAGTATTTCCTTACCACTGTAGGTTTTCTTCTAAAATCAAATTTACTAATGTTTGAAAGCAAAATAGAAGCATCCTGATAAAATGCTAAACTTTTTAGTTATTTTAAAATCTTTGAATTACAATGGTTTCCTTAAGAACAAGGTGACTTACTGTATTTAATTAAAATGGCCTGATATCTCGTACAAAAAAAATCCCCAAATTATATATTATTTTCTTTCTCCTTATCAAACTAATGACTTTAAGAAATGTTAAAAAGGTAAATTTATTTTCCTTTTCAGGTGAAAAAAGTTGGATTTTTTTTCTCCACAAAAAATATAAACACTTTTGTCTTTGTATTTTCAGAGTACCGAAAACCATTTGCTTTGGTCAAGCTGCAGTCCGCTCATTTTACAGCCATCATGAGCAGAGACATTGCCAACAGAGGTTCAAAATGGAAGTAGACACTACCACAGATATTGAGCAGGTTGATATGGATGCTCTGGCTACAGCACTTGAAGAATGCAGTTAACAAGCGATTGTGAAAATATAAGGAATACTTAGGATATGTGTTCTTTCTCTATCTCCTCTCCTGTATGGCATCTGTAAATTTTTCCAGTCTTTTTTTTTTTTTTTTTTTTTAAATAACAAGTCTATTATAAAAAAAAAAAATGCAATCAATATTCTGCCAACAAAAATGTAATAAATCTATAAATTTTGATTTTAAATATAATTTTCTAATTGTCACTTTTTATTCATCAGATTTCACTCCATGAAACATTAGCTATATTTATTCAGTTACTTGTCTCATACTTAAAATGTTTTGTTTCATAAACATTTGTGATTAGTTTTTGGAAGTAGACATTTTTAAATATCTCAGAATTTCAGATCGTATCATTCCAAAAATTAATTTTGGCTTTGGTGCTAGAAATACATTTTTATAGCTCAGCCTCTTTCTGTATTTAATTGTAAATTTCCTCCACAGTATTTTGTTTCACTACATATTAAAAAGAAATTAATGGATTATGTGAACAGCTACTGAAATAACCTAATTTTTTACAACATACCTTAAAAAAATACATTTTCACATATAATCAGATGCATTCAATCTCTAATCTAGTTTGCATTTTATATACACAAAGCATGTACTAATTCCAAGTTGTATTTGTGGACAATTATCTTCATGTGAAAGGTTTTTAATTGAACAAAAGAAATTATTTGACAGTTTTGAGGAAAGGTTCAGCATAGATTCAAGAACTGATAGCTCATTTTCCTTTGTTCCCACAAAATACATTAACTGAGATTCTGTTAGTGACAACAGCTTGCTAACATCAAAGACAATTGAAACTTAATTGCATTCATATTTAACATTTACTGAACAACCAAGAACATTGAAATATTAAATCCATGTCATTTTAAGTTTTTAATTTAACTTTAAATTTACTTCATTTTTAATTTCTAATGACAGCCTTGAAAAATTTATGTAATCAATCACTAACTCTTTTTAGAGTTGTAAGGTGCCTTAAAGTTCTTTTGTTATCTAAAATTCATGAGTTTGAAGAATATTAAATGCAAGTGGTTTGGTTTAGAATTACACAAGTATATAACAAAGGATTTATTAAAATTTACTTACAGCTATTTTGAATTTCCCTGGTGTTGGAAACAAATATAATCTACAAAATGAATTATCAGTATCAATTTTTTTCATGAAGATTCTAAATTTGCCTAACAGCTGTTACATGCAATGTTACCAATCTTAACAGTTCAGAAGTTAATTTCTCACACAAGTGACCTGCTTAAAATAGGATGAATTGCTTTGGGTTAAAAAGTTGTTTGCATTATAAATGTACATACCAACACAGCACAAACAAATAATGGCTAATGACCACAACTTAAAACAGAAAACTTCCTACAAAATCCAACAATGTTACTGCAGAGTATTATTAAAAATGCAGATAAAATCAGTTTTATGAAACTAATGACATTTAATCTTGAAATAACTGATATACAAACATTGAGAAAACCTTTTAAATAAAAGCAAACATTTAAAATTCTAAAAGCTCTAAATTTCAATATATATATTTGTTGGGCTCATTACAATCTTTAACAAAATATACTATTAGTATAACTTAGATGCTAAAATGATTCCTTT
>OZ010578.1:68350184-68392684 GCA_963932145.1 Acanthosepion lycidas
TCCTCCTCCATATCGCATACTCTGGAGGGGGGACCTAAAAAACGCTCCACATGACATAAAAATTTAATTATAATGATTTATAATTATTAATTTAATTAATGATTATAAAATACTATTTGTAAAATGACAGGGGAGGGAATGAACCCCCCCCAAAAAAAAACAAAAAAAAACTAGGTAACTCTTCTTAATGTTTGACGCCTTTTATTCCTGGTGGAAATCAATGACGTCATATAACACGCAATATTTTTGTTTTAGAAGCTTCCTCACTCCGATCAACGCGCAAAAATATACTGTTGAATTTTTTTAATGATTAATAATATAATTATTTTTTTTACCTCATCCTGAATCATTACTCTTTGTTAAAAAAGGTATTATTTTTAAAATTTTAACGTAAGTTACTTATTTATGATTTTTCCCTTATAAAAATGAACAGTTATTTTTTATTTTTAATTTAAAAATCATTTTCTTTCTGATTCTGTTCACGGTTTCACACTAACAGCTTTTTTTTTGTCATTTACCATAAAACTACAAAAAACATTAACACTCAATAAAAGTCTATCGTTTATATCTCATTGAATGTACTCTTCTTATAAGCAGACAATATAATACGAATTTCTATGTTTGTGTCCCACTACCAATGACTTTCTGCCAATGGTGATTGATAGAAAGTTTCTTTTCTATCAATCACCATTGGCAGAACCGCAGCAGTTAAGCTCAACAGATTTGTAACTTAGTTTGAATATGAGTCACCTCCTTGATCGGTGGTGCGTGGGAGGATGATAGTGAACAAAATATCAATCCCCAGACTTTCGAAAACACTAATTTTATCGCACGAATTAAAAATTAAACATTTGAATTTTTCCTTTTTTATAATTTTATTTATAACCACCACATTGATATGATCGAAGAATTAAAATGCTTCATTTAATTTCCACTTCCCTTTTTTTTTTACATCAATTTGGAAGCAGCTAAATTTTATAAAATTATTATTTATTTGAGTTTAAAGGAAATTCTCACGGTGAAGGTGAAGTTTTTAAATTTTTTCATATTTAAGTTAACTAACACTAACAGTTCTCGTCAATTGCAACATGTCAATATTGTCATCAATCATCAAGCAACGTAGATCTTGGACAAATAGTAGAGTTACTAAGTAGTAGTACGTAAATTTCAAATGTGAAAATATTGTAGAAAATAGGAAAAAAAGTAAAACTGGTTTGGTAAATAATCCAAAGTTCCTTAGTCTTTTTTTTGTAATTATTTTTTAAAAAATAGTGCTCGATACGAAAGTAGAGCATAAATATAATTAGTTATTTAAAAATATGATTCCAACTCGCTACATAAGAGGTCTCATGTTTCAAAACAAGAAAAATTTCGCTTGAAGATGGAACAGAGCCTACTTTAACTCAAGTTAATCCAAATATTATTTTGAAGTTTTCGGCTCTTGTTTTGTAACATGAGACCTCTTATGTAACGAGTTGGAATCATATTTTTAAATAAATAATTATATATATATTTATATATATATTTATATATATATTTATATATATATATATATTTATATATATATTTATATATATATATTTATATATATATATATATATTTATATATATTTATATATATATATATATATTTATATATATATATATATATGTATATATATATTTATATATATATTTATATATATATATATATATATATATTTATATATATATGTATATTTATATGTATATATATATATTTATATATATATATATATATATTTATATATATATATTTATTTTTATATATATAAGTGTAATGAAGAAAACGGAACTTACCTCATCAAACCCAGCAAGAGTCCGTCGCGTGTATTCTATGACAGATAATGTGGCGAAAAAGTAAATTACTTACCAAACAAAAGGACATGTATTCCGCATGACATGCTGTAGGTGGAATATTTGAATCAAAAATCAAGTCTGTTACAGGAGTCGCTATAAAAGTATTTTGCTATGCAACATACTGATCATCCTCTCCCAGCTTTCAACAAATGGAAAAAATGATCGGCTGATAAAAAAGCAATTGGTGCTTTTGAATCAGGGAGGAGAAAGTCGGCTATTTTGGCTGCCAAGTTTGTTGGATAGAGAGTTATTTTTCTGACTGGTTGCGTGCATTCTGATTTGTGAAATAGTATCTGCGAATCAAGTTTTCGGCATTTTCTTTTTGTCCCCAATGTTCGAGTCTGAACTTAATGATTTATTCTTTGTGACATGGAAATAATCTGCTACAAACATTTCCTTTGTAATCCCAGATTGCTTACAATATGTTAAAAGAAAATGGTTAAATCAAAACCTATTATTGAAAAGTAAATAAATCTATGCATACATTCATAACTAATTAATCAAATTATATGAAATAAGTAATAATTTCTTTAATAAAAAATAAATTCATTAACATTTATTCATTTTCCTTTATTCATGTTCATCTATTAGATTTTTTTTAGCTAAGAAACTTCTTTATGGACTTCTTTTTTAGCTAATAGACTTCTTTATGGAATGTCTGTCTCATGGATTGTCTGAAACATGTTAGCAGCGTCAAATATACAATACTGGACACAGCAGTTTTAAAAAAGAATTTATTTAAAGTTGTTACTTGATTACGCCATTGGAGATTAAAAACTGAAAACTATTTGAAAACCACAATTAACAAATTTGATAATTTTGTTAGAAATACTTAAAAATATCTTTGTGACAAGTCATAAGATGCCAAAAGAAGTGTATTGCTTTTAAATTTAGGTTTTGATGTCACTTATAATATTTCGAACCACTTAGGTTCTGATTTGTTTTCACTTGTGATGATAAATATGTTTATTCATCAGGCTACCATGTTGACTTTTTTCTGCTTCTATTGTTTTCTAACTTCTCACCTATAATCATCTTTAGTTTTTTCTGTCATAATGTCAGCTGTTTATAGAGTTTACTATGATTATCATCATGTGATTTTTATTACTCTTAATTTGACATTCTTGTATATGTAAGGAAGCAACAATTGGACTCAGTTTAACTGAAGTACCAAAAAAATAGTGATGGCTAGCAAATGTGTTGTTCCTCACTTCTAAATAACTGACTAGGCAATAGAGAGACTAATTTCACTAGTGGTCTTTGTGAACTCTGAACAAAACACACTTCACATCATTACAGTGCCACCACTAGCTTATTTAGAATTCTGCTGGATCCATAGCTTCATGTAGTCTCTTCTACACACAAGCTTTACTATCTGCCCAAAAGAACTAGAGATGTGGCTTGTCTGACATGGCAACATGGTAAAGATTTTCCATATTCCATTGAAGTTGTTCTCTAGCACAGGTAAGAAATAGTAATTGATGCTATAGTTTCAATAATGCTACAAAATTACTACAAGACCCCATGGAATTCAGTGTATGCTATACAGTGCATTGACTGACTGGTTGAGTAGCACCATCCAAGTTGGATGTGATTTGATGCAATGTTCTGTTAGGTGGTTACCATGCTTCTCAGTCATCAGTGGTTCTTGCATTCTTGCCTCACCATGGACACTTATCAATCACATGATATTTGTCCAGAATTTATATATTCCTGGTATGCTGTTCTGACTGTTAAAGAAGAAAAACCTGGAGCATTTGCCACCTCAACAATATATTACTCCATCTTTCTATCCCTGACAATCATTCCATAGTCAGATGGTGTCAAATCCTGTTCACATTTCATAATTGCCATATCACACATCATTTAACTGTCCTTATTTTTACAAATAAGGGCAAGATGTTTTTCTTAATAGCTCTCCAAGTCTCTGTTCTACTCATTTACACAAACTCATTAGGTAGGTTACTTGTTTCCCTCTTGACTGTGAATGCCTTGAAACTTTCTTTCCTTATTATGTGTCCCCAGAGATTTCAAATTTCCTTTTGACTGTATGTACGTTTTTGTTTCCATTTTCCTTAAAACTTGTATTTCTCACAAGACAAACTGAAATAAATGATGCTTGGGTTCTATATGATTTCTCTAGATAGTAATACTAATTTAATTTTTTCTTTAACTTTTGTTTTGATTAGCAAATATGGTCTATATAAGGCTGTCACTTACATTTTATAACAACCGATGCAGATAAAGTAATGTAGTAATAAAAAAGGTCTATATAAATATTGTTGATATCCTTTTTCAAAATTAGAAATGTGTTAAACTTTTATAGATGTTACATTTTTGTTAAACTATGAAACACTTTTACTTTCTAGTTTAGGGCAGTTATTCAATCTATTATCATAAAATAGATGTGTTATAGATTATATTGAAGTAAAATTGATTATGTAATGAAAAAATTATTTGCAAAAATATTCACAGTTAGAATTCTGTAGGGATGGATTATACTGACTTAGTATCTGAGATGAAACCACACAAGCTTTTCATATTAACCAGTACTAATTGTTAGTCTGATCATATTGATACCAGCCATTGCAATAAATATACACAGCTCGATTCTTTATTATCTATTTTTGATTATCTTGATGTCTGTGATTTTTACATGTTGGTAATGATTCTTCTCAAAGGAATAGAAGCTCAAACCACTAAAGTACTTGTCCTTTGTAGAACTATAAAAATATAACATAAAGTTAACACTAATTTTGAGTAGCTGCTTATGCTTTGGGAATATCTTAGATTTCACAAGTATCAAATTAAATGTTTTTCTGACTTGAAATCAGTTTTTTTTCCTTCTCTTTTGTGATCATTTTAAAAACATGTCCAATCCAATAAGAACAGAAACTTTTCCAGTCTCTAATTGTTGTTTTCATGCTTGAGCACTTCATGTAAATGCATTGAAATACTTTACATTTATTATAGAGTTCTAGTGTTGACATAAATTGCAATTTGCTTGTTTTCTAAACAACTCTTGGAATTACTATAATGTTTAAACATTCCCAAATAACCAATGAATGAACATTGATATTTTGAGTTATTAATCATGACTCATGCCACTGTGAACACACAGATGCATGAGAATATAGATTAATGTTTAAAGCAGTAGCTTACTTCAGGAAGTTAGGGAATTGTACTGAATTAAATCTAGAATTTTCTTGGTTGGGAAAGGATTTTGTTATTAGTATATAACCAAAAATATGGACTTGAATTATTTGCTCTTTTCAGTGAACATTTAAGTGATTTAAACAGGTTTTCAGTAGTTTGCAGGAAAATTGACAGATTTTTTATTATTATCAAGAGGATATATCATGTCTATTAACAATAAATTGATTTTTTTGAAGTAAACATCTGTACATATTAGAAAAACTATTTGATTTCAGATATTTTCATAATTTTTAAAAATAAATTATCAAACATTTAAAAAATCATGCTTTAAAAAGGATAAAAAAGGATATATAATTACCCAGCTTGAATTACAATCTTAAAAAGTGTGAATTTAAAATTTTTTAAGAAGCTAAGCAGATGTATCTTTCATTTATTTAATTTTATTCCAATTTTACTTTTTACAAAATTTGGCCAGATATTGCCCACAAAAGTAATAGGTTTGAATAAAATAACAACTTTGACAACTTATTTCTTATGGTCAATTACAATGCATATATTACTAAGAATTTCATATATTTTATATAAAAAAATATAATTTTTGCTATTGACAAAATTTATTTATAATTAAATCCTAATAGAATAATTTTCTTCTAATAATATCTAATTATCTATCTCTCCATCATAAGATTCAAAGGTTTCATAAAATTTATAGAATCTTTAAAAATTTATTGAATGTTTAACAGATTACTTATTGAAATTGTAAGGAAAATTTGGAGATTATTGGCTAATTGAGCAAAATGGTGACTTAGGAAAGATCCTTGAATGAAGTATATCTCATAGTCCTTCCATAAATTTAAAAATTTGGTGAATTAAACATAAAATATCCATTGATTAAAAATGAAGAGGAAATTTTTTTGTACGTGTCAATTCATATCTCTTGACTAAAGAAGGTTTTAAAGAATAATTAAAAATTAATTTATATTTTCTCAAGTTTGTTTTAAAATTCAGAATGTGGACAATGTATTATTTGCATCATCATAATAAATAATCTGACATAAAGGAAATTTACAATTATCAATTAGTAAGCATGCTTAAATTATTGAAATGTCTATTAAGTTTACTATCAGTCAGAACCAATAAATAAAACCAATTTAAAATTGAAATGTTGCTTTAACCATTTGATGTGAATAGTAGCCAAAAATTCTAAAATGTTTTACATTAGTAAAACATTTTGGGGGAATTTTTAGACAAATATTTATTATATGCTTTGCTATTAAAACCAGCATGTTGATCTTAGTCACAGTGTTTTGGCTGTTGTACACCCACAACCTTCTTCAAGTGTTTGCATTCGTACTTGGTAACTTCACTGAAATTTTAAACTAAGCAATTTATTCAATCTGTGGAGGTAGATTGTTCTTATTTTACTTTCTATACTTAGGGGATATAGTTTATATCAATTAATACTCTCCAATCTTATCTGCCTTTGTGTTACTGGGTCTGGTAATGCTGTAAAGTCATATACTCTGGTTCAGTGGAAGAAACAGACAAGCAACACAAAATTGAATAAAACTGATGAGTATTAACTGATATTAAATATTCCCTAACATGGAAAGCAATATGAGAATAATTCTGTGCATTGAATAAAGGGCTAGATTTGAAATTTCAACAAGGTTATTATGAAGACTGACACCTGAAGAAATTTGAAGAGTATAATGACTTAAATATAACAATTAAGACGAACATGGAATCTGATTGGTAAAACATTTTTTGGTAAAAATGAAAACTTTTTAAATTTGACAAAAATAAAAAAAATGTTCTGTCTATTTAATTTAACAGCTATTGAGAATATTGCACAAAAAGAATGTGATTTATTTATTTATTTAATTTAAATTTTTATTTTATTTTTTTATTACTATATTACTGATGATATGCATTAAAAAATTATCTGACCTTTGGGCATAAAAAAATCAATTTTGTTCATTTCACAAATTTTATTTAATTACCTTCAAAATACTCCCCTTGAGAGTTCACACACTTCTACCTGTGGTTCAGCCACTGCTGGTAACACCTCTGGATTTCTATGGCGCTTCGCTGTTGCTTTTCTCAATTTCCTCTTATGACTCAAATTGCTTACCTTTCAGCATGGTTTTCAGATTGGAAAAAAGTCAGATGACAAGTAGGTCTAAGCATGAAACAGACCATCACCACTGGGTGTTGACCCCCAATGTCCACATATATATTGACGTGTGCTTCCATTTATCCCAGATTTATATATAAAAAGCTTACTGTCAAAATAAATTTATAATAGTGGGCAGTATTAAAATTAAATGTCTTCATGATCTCCCACTTTAAACTTGACTTTGTGCCATTATTTATTTCAGCTATTTAATTGGTGAGATATATAACCACCAAGTAATTAATTCCAAAGAAAAAAAATTGTGAATCTACATGAAAGTGTAGAAATTCTTCATTGCAAGAAGCACCCAAAGCAAAATGGTACTAGCCAAGACTCCTTCCGAATCTATGCATGTAGAGTAAAAATGTGCCCTGAAATTTACAAGCACATTTTTCTTGCTTTTGTTTTTTTGTTGAGGTTTATTTTTTTTTTTTTTTTTACTATATATCACCCAATACAAGACCCAAGAGCCACTTGAGATAGAGGGTTAATGTGTGAACTTATATTAGCATAGGAAAGGACAAGTGTTAGGAGTATTGAGTTGAAGTAAACTTTAGAAGGAACTGGAAACCTAATCCTAAACAGGAAACAAAAGATTAACCTCTGTTCCTTCAAAAGACTAGGGAGGAGTGTGAGCCGGACGATAGGTGAACCTCTAGGGAAAAGAATGTAAAACTTGGTTAAATTAATGTATTTTTTGTCCTTTGCATGAATATTTTATGTGGGAAATTAGCATTTTGAATAGCTACCAAAACCCCAAAACAGGAAAAAATACATCAGATTAAAATTTAAAAATGAAAAATCTTACTTGAAGCTTTAATTTTAATTTCAAGTTAAATTTAACATTCCCAATAAGCAAATACTTTGGTGTATTTCAAACTGAATACAAATTGATTGAACTTTTTTCTTCTTATCAGTTATTTAAAGTCTATAAATTCATCCATATTGACAGATCTGTCAACATAACAATTGTTTTCTTTTTTTAAAATCTTTCAAAAATAAAATATACTTTTCTGAAACTTTATTTCAAGAAGGTAAGCTGATTTAAAGTTTCATTAATCTGAATTGAAACAAATATTACTTTTATTTTAAAATATTGCAAAAAAAGCATTTTTTAAGAGGAATGAGTGTTTTTCTGATGTATTGAGTGATTTATTGGGAGTCTGATATTTGGGAAAATTAAGTAACTAAAGAATTACTTGTCAAATACAATGTAAATGCCTTTTTACAGCTCCCTGTACCGCTTCAGTAAGTACCTGACACCTTATGATAATCTGTACCTTTATAAGAGTCAGATCAGGCCCAAAATGGAGTACTGTTGCCATATTTGGATGGGAGCTGCCCATACATCATTTTCCAGTTCAGTTTTGATAGTCCAAAAGTATTTCCAAGTACTTGTTGGAGAAGCATTTTCCATCGTCCAACTTCTCCCCCACAGGCAGGATGTGGGTGTGTCTGTCTCTCTCACTGCTTTATCGCTACTACCATGGAAATTGCTCGGATGAACTACATTCCTTGGTTCTGCCAGGTCTAACTTTCACTGATACGATCCACCATACCACTTAATAGCAAACCACCCACTTTCCCTCTGTATTCCATTGGCAAGAATTAAGTTCCATTCAATCAACTTCTTCTTGTGAACCACTGCCCCATGGAACATACTCCCAAGAGAATGTTTTCCCGACCACTACAATCTTCCTTAACCTGTTCAAGTCTAGAGAGTTAACTGTCATCTTCCTCTTCTACTCATATAAAGTCACTAACCTTCTATGTCAAGTGAACCTTACTGCAAAAAAAAAAAATTACGATATTATTATTATTTATTTTTTTCAGTCCAAGTTAATTGTTAAATATTTGCATTAAAATACTTTGTTAGTCATCAAAAGTCAAACGATTTACTTGACAAACATCAAAAACTAAAAAGCCTATAATATTTTTAATTTTAAAATAAATATTTTAAAAAATTGTTTTCAGGCTTTCATTTCATTTTTTCTATCACAAAAATATCAATTATGAAGATGATTTGAGTTTCAATCTGTTAAATTAGAAAAAGAATCCTTTTTTGCATGAAATGAAAACATTTTAATAGCAGGGTGAAGAGGTTCTGTTTAATTATCATGGTTCAAAATTGAAAGTGTGTTCATTCCTGTGATGTTTTATTACTCTGGTGTCAACAAGCATGACAAATTAGGTGAGAGGAAAAGCACCAGTACTTTTGAATAAGTAACTGTAAAACCAATTAAAAAAAAATTAGTGCATACCATAAAATCACTTTTTTTGTCAGTTTTGGTCAGTGGTTATATAACAAGAGTTTTTCTTTTATTAAGTAAAGTTTAGTAAAGACATGTTTGAAGAATCTATAAATGTAAAGTTTAAAGTGCCATTTACAAGTATAAACACTTTTTTAAAGAATCTTTTTATGATCTAAAAAAAAAACAATGTAGTATAAAAAAATTAAATTATTCATTCTAAAAGTTTGATAATCATATAGAATAAAAACTTATATTCTGAAACTATTATATAAAGACAAAGTCAAGTATAATTTATTTTTAAACATAAATACCAATGTTTTGATTATTACACTGCTGGAGTTCTGTATTTTTTTAATTTAAATTTTGGTGCACTTTTTAAGTAAGAAGTATAATTATACATTTTTTGCTTTTAACCTCTGACTCCACATGCTATCGTGTGTAAATAAATGTTATTTTAAGTTTTAAGTAAAAACTACTTTTGCAAAATACAGTTACTTAATCCTTAAATCTACTAAATGATTTCCAAACATATCTGTAGGACAAATATTGGATTTTTAAGAGATTTTTAAATTTGTTGTTTACATTTTTCATCTATAATAGTTGTTTGATGAGCGAATGTGCCAAGGTTTTACAAATGCCTAAAAACTTTATTTATATATGGAAATTAATTTTTAAAAAATTTGGATTAGCTTTAAATTCAAAGTAGGCATTTAAATTATTTAAAAGTAGCTTAAAAGGTACCCTATCATGGGGCATTTAAGCTAGCTCCTATGCAGGGTTCATGATTATGGATTAGGCCTTCCTCACAATAGGTAGGGAGGAGTAGATGTGATAAGCAACAATAAACTACAGAAGAACTCAAAATTGATCACTGTATTTAAGTATTGCATTAATATTTAAGCTTACTTTTTAAAAGTTCAACGATAATTCTTCTGCTGCTACTAAATTTTAAAATAATTTGATGTAGGTAGGTTCTTACCTTCTGTACAAATAATTATTTTTATTTCATGGTTGACTTTTGCTGGATTTTGTAATTAATTTCGGTTATTCCCAAATTTGTTTCCAAGTTATAAAAATTGTTATCATACAAAATTTCATTGCAAAAAATCATGTAAAAAAAATCGCTGAAAACAATCACAGTAATGAAAACTTGGGAATCCAAAATTTCATGATTGTGGGTATGGACCTGGCCCAGAATGTTTTTAATTTGCCATTGGAGTCAGCCTTATTCCAAAATGGCTATAACCTCTAGGGGTAAAGTTGAAAACACAGGCAATTTTATTTTGAAATACTGTAAAGTAATTTTTTACTGAAAAGTAATTTTTTCATTTGAAATGTGCTATTGAAAGTTAGTGAGTTGTGACTCTTTAAGTTGAAAAGGTGTGACATTCATATTTATTATATCGATCTATTTTTTATGAAGTTTGTAGCAGTACCTAGTAAATAACTAGTTTCCAAATTCCATCAAAATGATTGGCTTCAATGCAATATTAATTAAAAGTATCAATAATATTTTGAACATTAATGACTTGTGGGGAATCATCAAAGTAAAGTGTGAACAAGCCTTGTCATGCAGCAGTATAACTTTCCAGTTTCTGTCCCATAAATCAGGATTTTTCAAAGTGTGGGTCCCAGCCCTTCAGCGGGTCATGAGATAAAAAAGAAAGAAAAAAATGCAAGTGAGTGCAAAGTGCAAAATATAAACAACTCTAAATGTTGCAAAGCACTCTTACATCATTGTTAGTTTTTCACTAAGGTAAGGTCATATTATATTTTTTTAAATATAATTATATATAGTCCATTCTCATTGAGTTTATGCATCTTGTTCATCAAACTCATTGCAGACTGAGTGTTGTCAGTTCTCTCTCACAAAGAGACTTCATGTCAAAACTTAGCTATGAAGGTGTGCAGCACATTCATCTTCATGGCCAGTAAAAACTGTTAAGATTTTTGAATAATTCATTTGCATCTAAAGTTGGGGTTGTAGTAAGATGATGTGTTGTGTTCATTTGAAGTCACAGAATTTTTAGTGAGTTGGTTGATGTTTCAGCAAAATTTAAGAGCAGCTAGTTTCTTTCTTTTTTTTTTTTTAACTTGTACCTTGTAGCAAAAGAGAGACTGCTGCACACATTAGCAGAAAAAGCTATTTTCCTTAATGTTTGGATATCATGTTTACTATGCTTGATGAAAAATCTGTTGAAAAATTAGCAGTAGCACCTGTCAGAGACAATACAATATCATGCAGAATTTGTTCAATTGCAGAGCATTTAGAAGAAATGTTTATTGCAAGACTGCAATTTGGCATAGATTTTGCAATACAGCTAGACGAAAACACTGATATTGCAAATTGTGCAAATGATATGTTGGAAGACTTGCTATGCTGTATAAATCTGACATCATATACAACTGGTGCATTAAAAGAGTGTCTTGTTGAGCAGTATAAATTAAATTTGAAAAACTGCAAAGAGATTACAAGTGATGGGGTAGTGAATATAACCTGAAAAATAGTGGTGTTATTAAAAGATTTTTGGATGCAGTTGATAATGCAATTTGGAATCACTGTTTTATGCTCTGGTATCAAAGGGACTTTCAGAGAATCTTAAGGAAGTATTGAAAAGTACAGTTAAGATTGTAAATTTCATCAATGGAAACTCACTATGTAGAATGTTTGAAATATCCTGTTCAGACATTGGAGCTCAAAACACCCACTTATAGTATCACACAGAAGTTTGTTTGTTGTCACAAGGTAAGGGTACTTTGCAGGGTATATGAACTTATAACTGGGCTTCATATGTTTTTGGTGAAAGAAATAATCTCTTGGCACAACTTTTTGAGGATAATATTTGGATTATCAAACTGGCTAAATTAACTGATATATTTTAACATTCTTAATGATTTAAATATGAAACTTCAAGGAAATATCAGCAATATATTTCAACATATTGAATATATTCAGAAAATGTTGAGGTTATGGCAAAGAAGAGTTAAAAGTGATCATCTCACCTATTATATTTCCAACATTGTTACAATGATGACAGAGTATTAAAACTCAAGATCTTTTCATATCTCACTTTCCCATCTCAAAGTTTTAATAACTATTTCCCTGAGGAGAGATTTGAACCAGTGAAGAAAAGCTTTTGGATAAAAAAATCCATTTGCTTTTCAAAGTCCTGAATCAATAATTGAGTTAAGCTTGTTACCTGAAGAGGAAGCTGAATTGCTGCATCTTAGTTGTTCCTTCACAGTTAAGAATGATTTTGAGAAATTAAATTTGTGCTCATTTTAGGTTAAGAACAAAGAGGAATTTCCATGTTCCATTGAATAATATAGACATAGTATGTCTATTTTTATAATAATCCTTTCTAGTTTCTTGTTAAGATGAAATTCATCAAGTAAGGTGCCATTGTTTTTTTTTCTTGACCAAGTACTTTCACTCTCTTCTAAACTCACCCTCAGGGGTGAATTACAAGGACAACTTTATTGATAAATATTGGTAGAAATGCAAAGTGGCATTAAATGTTTGTTAAATGCACTTCAAAACATTCCTGCTACACTCATAATAAATTTCATAAGTTCAGTATTGGTTAGTTGCTTTTATATAGAGGGCCTTGAGAATTTTTGTTTATTATTTTCATGATAGATATATATATATATATATATATATATATATATATACGCACACACAAAAAAAAAATCCTCTATGTTGAATACATTAATTTTGAAAGTTTTCCCCCTCAGTTGTGACAAGCGTTAACCTCCTGCTAAACATATTACTTTCAATAGGTATCACCAAAATGTGTACGCATTTACAATACTGAAAGAAAAGTTTTAAAAATTTATAAAAAATCAGAAAATTATCTGATTTAAATTAAATTTTCATTATTTATTCATTAATGAATGAATTTTATGTTGAATAGGTCAAACCCCATTTTGATATTTTTTAACACTTTTAAATTTGGGATGGAATTTGAGAATTTTTTTTATATATTAATAAAAAGACTTGGAGATGTTATTTCAGTAAAAAAAAATCCTGCAATATAAACTAAGTATACTGGGAATTTATCTCGAACCGTAGCAAAAAAATTCAATAAAACTCACATCTTTTTTGTTAAGAGTTAATGCTTGCATAATTTCATTTAAAAAAACACTGAATATCATTTTTTTAAAATTTACATGTAATTTTTCAGTATCTTTAGCACACTTTTTAAGAGTCAATGATTACAATAGAAAACTACTGTTGATCTATGACCTTGATGGCAACTCACAGGCTACCATGAGTAAATAAATGTTATTTTTATATTTTAAACAAAAAATAAGCATTACTTTTACAAAATCCAGTGAATTAATCTTTAAATTTACTAATATACTTGGCAACACATCTATAGTTCAAATATTGGATTTTTAATAGATTTTTAAATTTGTTATATATATTTTTCATCTATAACAGTTGGACAATGTCTGAAATCTTTACATATGGAAATTTATTTTCCTTTTCATATAGGTTAGCTTTATCTTTCAAATAAAACCAAAATTTAACTTCAAAGAGGATATTTAAGTTATTTTAAATACATTTTTTTAAGGATTTTTAGCTTAAATTTTGACAGTACGTAATTTTTAAGTTGTTTTTTTTTTTTTTTTTTTTTAGCAAATCCTAAAGTCATTAAGTGTTCACTCCCATTTAAGTGCTCACAATATATTGAAATGTCAGATGAAATTGGTCAAATGAAGAATATTTCCACAAAGTTTTTTAAAATAACCTATTCAGCATAACATTTTTTCATTAATGAATAAATACTGAAAATTTGATTTAAATTAAATGATTCACTGATTTTTTTCTTCTATTACTGGACACATTTTGGTGATACCTATTACTTCAACCTTACAAACTTAAGGTGTCTGTCTAGGTGGTTTAAGCTATCAGTATTCATTTTTTTGTGGAGGTGGTGTTTGTGTGTGGGGGGTTGTCTGTGTCTATCAACCCTTAACCTTAAATAGTGTTAGGTTGTGGGATCAGTTTACCCAGATTTTAGGTGGAAAAATGAAATCTGAATGTTGTGTCCACAAATACAATGCAAAAGAAATGTGAAGAAATTATCTTCACAGAAAAAGAAGACCAAGCTAAATACGACAACAAAATTTATACAGTCAGAGACATGTATTTACATATTAAAAATCAATGTGCTTTCTTGTGTCCATAAAGAGACCAATAGTTCAATTGCTCAAAATGAGTTGTCACAAGTGGGTCTGGAAAGTTTCAAAGTGTTTTAGTTGCAAGTGGGGAAATCAAGTGGTATGATATGCCAGTACATGTGTTTATGTGTGTGAAGCACACACACACTAATGAAACATGTGTGACTGCTGACTGATTGTGTGTGATAACAGTAATTTAAGTGAACAAAGAGAGAGGAGACAAGACTTTTGTCATGGCATTGTATGTAGAAATATCATCACTGACTGACACATTGTCATGGTAACATGTGTCTAAGCTGTTGATCAAGGCATGGTCTGACCTGGTTTGCTGACTGTCTTTCAATGATTGTCCTTTACTGTGTTGTTGCAGATCTGGCCACTGACTGTTGGCCGACAAGCCATTTTTATCACTATTTGACAGTTGGTACTTGGTTCATGAATTCTGAGTTTTGCATGGAACATACTCAGTAACCTTAGCTCTGATCTATTTTCAAGTCATTTGGAGTTCAACTGTAGAAAGATATGTAGAAAGATATGTCCTTTCCAATCAGATTCCAGAAACTGCTTATTTAAATTGGAGATGTTTGTACAGAATTGTAAAAGTTTTTTGTATCTACTGAATTTAGTAAGATTTATTTGTTGGTGTCTCTTACTTGTTTGTGCTTCACTTATTGGCTATAAAATATAGGAGTTTATATCCTATAAAACCCTATACAGATTGATAAATATTGAAAATATTTTTTAATATTTAATATATATTTTAAAGTGAGTAGGCCAATTTACTTTATCCAATTTTGTAGTGACTTTTAGTGGGGGAGTTTGTCAGTGGAAAATAGTTTGTACAACTTGGTATTCCATGGGGGTATAGAGTGTTCTGTTGTTTTGTAGGTAAATCCAAGTATGCTGGTTTTAGTCTGTCTATGGAGACAGTATCTTCTTTACCCTTTTTTATACTGGTAAAATATTTTGGTTTTCTGTCAACTACTTGAAAAGGTCTTGAGTAAGTAGGGCAAAGAGGCCATTTTACTGCATCATTTCATAAGAAAATATATACAGAGTTGAGAAGATCCTTTATTGTGTAAAGGCTTTTTGCTTGTGTTCTAGGTCACTCATTCTTTGTTTGAAGTTTTGTACAAAAAAAATATGGTTGGCTGTAGGTGACTGGTTTTATCTCAAAACTGTCCTGGTAGTGTTAATGATGTCCCAAAGACCAATTTGAATGTTGTGCATGCTAAATCTTACTTGATTGCATTTCTGGCATATAACAAAACCAGTGGTAAATTTTCTAACCATACCCCAGAATAGTTATTTGCTATTAGTGCTGCCTTAAGTTGCCTGTGAAAATGTTCAACTAAGCCATTAGCACAAAGATGATATGATATAGTTCTGTGAATTCATCAAAAAGCATAGATTGAAATTGAGACCCTAGATCTGTTGTTATTATTGAGGGACAACCAAAAGCAGTTATCCATTCATGTAAGATGCTTTTGGAGATTGCTTCTGCAGATATATCCTTTAGAGAAACAGCAACAAGCCATCTTGTAAATAGATCAATGATAGTGAGTAGGTAATGATGGCCATTTGCTTCTGATTTGCTATGTTGATGTGGAGGTTCATGAACCTACTGTCTGGTTTGATAAATTGCCCAGAAGAAGATTTTGTATGTCTGGTTATTTTGCTTTTTTGACACTTTACACAGGGTTGAATCCAGTTTTTTTATATCAGCATGCATGTTGGGCCAGACAAAACAATTGCTAATCAACACTTGCTAATCACAGTAAAGAAAGAGAGGCAGGGACAAGTCTTTCATCATAGCATTGTATGTAGAAAAATCATCACTGACTGACATGCTATCATGTTCATATGTTTAAGCCGTTGAATGAAGCATGGTCTGGCCTGGTTTGCTGTCTTTTATCAACAACTGTCCTTCACTGACCGTGTTGTTGCAAATTTGATTGCTGACAAGCCATTTTTATCACTATTTGACAGCTAGTGCTCAGTTCATAAATCCTGTCTGAGTTTTGTGTGGGAATGTACTCAGTAATCTGACTTGTTTCCAGGTCATTTGGAGTTCAACTGCGTGGATGTTGCAGAAAGCACATCACATGGCTTGTCCTATCCAATCATGTTCCAGAAACCACTTATTTAATTTGGAGCCGTGTTTGTACAGAATTATAAAAAGTTTTTTGTATCTACTGAATTTAGTAAGATTTATTTGTTGGTGTCTCTTGTTTGGGCTTCATTTATTGGCCATAAAATAAAGGAGTTTATATCCTACAAGGTCATGAAAACACTTTATTATAGAAGAAAACTAAACCTAGGATAAAAATGGAAATTGTTGTGGCTTTAGGCTTAGAGATTAGAAAATATTTCAAAAGTTTCTCTAAAATAAATATAATAAATGAATTTTTGGCTCAAAGTAGTTTTGTGAGAAAAGATAGCAATATAATATTGTCAAATGTTTATAAAAATAATACTACTGGAATTAGAGATAAAATTTATATACCAATGGAAAAAACACTTAAAAGAATTAATAAACCTAGAAAATAAAATAATTTTTTCTGTTTTTTAATGAGAGGAAAATTTAGAGAAGTCAATAGGCTTTTTGTAAATATTATTCACTTTAATTTTAAACTTACCTTTGGCTAATTTTTTTTATTAGAATGAAATAATCAAATTAATTTTAGCTAATGATTTGGTAGGAGATCTTAGGCTTGAAACTTCTCAACCAGCAAAACTAAACCAGAATAAGAATGAAAAGCAAAAATGAAAACAAAGCAACTATGTATTATTTGAATGATTTTGACACTGAAAGATTTATTATCTAGAAATTAATGTTAAAATAATAATTAGCTTTGTTTTATTTACTTTGCAACATAAACCTCCTAATTTTCTCTCTCACTAAAGCTTCTTTGTACAAATATCATTTCACATTGGTCATGATGAGTGACTTTGCTTCTAGTCTCTCTCTCTCTCTCTAATTTAGGAATTTTTCTAAGCTGGGCAGTTCAGGTTGATCCTAAAGAGGATCCTGGTGCCTTTTATAAGGAAAATACTTTGGCTGATTCAGTCATACTGGCACACATTATCTCCTAAATGTACAACTTTTGTAGGTACAATAAAGATGAACATTTGGTTATTGTTATGTAAGTAGTAGATATTATTTTTATTTATTTGTAAAGCTCATAAATTTCTATGAAATGTTAAACATTGAAATATTTTAATCAGAACATTTTAATATTTTAAAATGATGGAACTAGTTTTTAAGCTTGATTAAATTTAAAGGGATGCTCTAACTGTAATACATGTTATTTCCATGGAAACTACAAGAGATACAAAATCACAATAGGATTATTGGATAGAGCAAGTTTTCCATTATAAGATCCCCTCCCACACAGTTACCATGTTACATGGTTATGTATTTTTGGCACCGATAAACAAGAGCTTGTATAAATGTAGCACGTTGTCCCTACCCACCACCTAACTGTGCTCACATCCACTATTTGGTCTTTATAAACATTCAGTAAGTGTCAATCTGTGTCAGTGAATGTCATTTTTTCTGCAGGAATACATTTCTATGAATTTTCATGTTGGATAATATTTTGCCAGTTGCTATCTGTAGCCAAGTGAAAAATTGTGTGTTCATTTCTACAGCCAAACCACCAGCTTCTGGTGTCATGGGCATATATAATAGAATAGGTGACAATCCTCATAGATTAAATGAAGGTTGTCATGAACAGTCACTCTTCTAGATCTTTCCATATAAATGTGAGTGTCCCTCAGGCCTCTGGACTTACTTTTATCAGTTTTCAACTTGGAATCTATGCTTACAGCTCCATTATTTACTTCTGTTTTAATTGTAAGTTTGAAGTCAAATTGGCAGCTGATCTTGAAAATGACCATCAATCAGTTGTTAACTGGAGCAAAAAAATGACTTATTAATTTTAACACTTCCAAAAGTAAACCTCTCTTTTAATCATCTTAGAGAACTTTTTTTTTTTTTGCCTTCCATCAGCATAGCTGATACTAACCTCCAGTCTAACGTTTTCTGTTGATACAAATTGGAATGATTCAGTCGGTCAGTTATGTGCCATATGCTTAGGCAATCATGTATCTTTTGATACATGACTGATGAGGCAGATTTTTTCCCGCAGTAGGTTGCCATTTCTTTTTGCGGTAGATCAGTTGCCATCCAAAGTTATAAAACCTAGTCTGTCCTGCTATTTACCCATAGCTGAATGTAAGTGAATGTAATGGATTCAACTGGAATTTGAACTCGGCTCTCCGATTCCTCAAACTTATGCACTATCCATTACTCCACTGTGCCTCCTCCAGAATGATTATATTGAATCAATTGCTAGGTCTGCTGCTCAATGAATCAGAATTTAATATATATACATACATAGGATTAATACAAATAAAATTTTTCAGTTGATTGATGTTATATTCACAACCTTAGCTCCAGAGTTTTGTAGATGAACCTTTTGCAATTGTTCAATCCACTCTTCAGGAGGTTTTTCAGCAATTGACTGCTGTTGTTCTCATTTTTTGTTATTTTTATACTGTTTTATGTAATTAATTTAGTTGGGATGCTCTTTATATTGATGTTAGGTTAATTTTCCCTCTTTTTGTTAGTGTGTATGTTTGCACACATGTCAAATATTGTGGTTATTTCTCCTTTTCATTATCTCTTGTCTCTTTATATTCTCTCCTTATTTCTTTACATAAATACATACACATACTGAAATTGAAGTATGTGTTTGAAGAACATTTAAGAGAAATCTAATACACTCAAAGATGAAGTCAGATGGAATTACTTGACAATCATAATTGTGATGAATGTCTTTATTTTATCATTTGAGAACATCATAGGATTCTGTTGTGGAGTAAATAAGACACCCCTGGTAACACGAATGAACTAAGAAGGACACCTTAAATAAAGAACTCAAAGTGACTCAGTAGATGTCCGTTGGAGTCAGTCAATGAGAAAGAATTGATGACATTATAGTGAGTAGACTAAGCAAGACATAATATATCATAACCACTATAAGTGAATTATAACAGTGGTGACAAGGGATCGAAACTCATACTGAGCAGGGAAAAGTACTTTCTTGTTTTGGTGCACATGATAATAATGACGATGAGAAATTAGAACCACGTTGGTTTATTTTTTTTCTTTGGTATGTGTAAAAAAGAGAAAGAAGGAAAAAGAAGCCCAGATATTCTTTAAATATGGAAGAATTCTTAACCCAAATGGTAAAAATACAATGGCATTAGTTGTTAGAACTCCAAAAACAACAACAAAATTCAATTGAAATAATACGGAAGAAAACACGAAATTTCCAAAGTTCTTTCACTACTGATGCATTGGCAAATGTCATAACTGAATTCGCATCCAATTCAGATGATGCAATTACCTTTTTCTACTTATTTTAGAAAATACAAGCAAATTTTCAGAGAAGAATGCTGTGACTGTGAAGACAAGAAAAAAACAAGACCTTTGTTGAGAAAGTTAGCACTGGTAGAACATGAAAAATACTGTACTACCAAAAAGAAATTTGCTTTGAAGAAACACTAAAAATTCTGACTAAAATTTTTAGCGAGCTAAGTTCATTATTCAATACTCGTTGGATGTGTATGAATCTGGCAAAAAAAAGAAGACAAATATTTTGTCACATATGTTGGAATTTTTAATAGGGAGCATGAAAGATTCGAATTAAATAAACTGACTCCAGATATGCTTAAAGGGTTAATTTTTATTCAAGGATTAACTGCAAAAATAAGACTCAGAAATATGGGCTAGAATTCTAATGAAACTTGAACAGAATCAAAAATTAACACTACAAGAAATATCAGATAAATGTCAGTGAATCCTAAATCTGAGATGTGATATGGAAGAAATTGAAGAAGAATGCACATGCATACAAGCTAAAGAAAAATGTGGAAAAAGAAAAATTAACCCATGTTTCAGATGTGGAAGATTACATCTGAGGATGACTGTCCCTTTAAGAATTCAAAGTGCTACAAGTGTGGAAAAGTAGGATGTGAAAAATCACACTGTAAAATTAAAGCAAAAGTTCTCACAGAAAAAATTTTGTACACAGCATTGTAATGGGAAAAGTAATTACAAAAAATGAAGGAAAATTTGTGTATACAAAAATTAGTAATGTGGATGTAAAAATGCAACTAGACACTGGTAGTGATATCACAATAATCAATGAAGCCACATGGAAAGCAAATGGAGAACCTTTATTAAAATAAACTTCAAAAATGACATGTGGCATGTCAGATAAGAAATTATTTTTTATTGGTGAAATGACTTGTAATGTTTCATTTTGTAACAAGTGGGCAAAAGCTAAGAATACTACAAACTTATATGGTACTTACTGACTGGATGGAATTATTTGAGTTGTGGGATTTACTTATAAATATTTATTGCAAAAGTGTAAGTGGACAAGCTACCAGTTTAAAAAACAGTGTGAAAATTTAAAGGAAGAATTAAAAAAAAATTTTCTGGATGTCCTGTAGGATGAGTTGGGTCGATGTTCCAAAGTCAAAGTGAAGTTTCAAGTAAAAAAAGGGTTAATGCCAGTGTTTAAACCAAAATTTAATGTACCGTTTGCAGCATTGGATCAAGTCAACAAAGAATTAGACAGACTTGAAAAAATAGGTGTAACTGAAAAGATTGACCATTCAAAATGGTCAGCACACCCATTTTGAATGGTCAGCCTTTTCAATTACACCTATGTATAATTAGGTGTGTGTGTGTGTGTGTATACATACACTTGTTCCATCATTTTTGCCTTATTGCTGTTAAGTCATTTTCTGGTAAGTCATTTTCTTAAGACTACTACAATTCCCATCTTAATTTTTACTAATTTTGTGACTTCTGCCCACATCACTATCGCTACCTTCCAAATGTTTTTTCTGTACTGTCAAAAAGCAGAGTGGGGGTCAATTTTACTCAACATATGTCCTTGCTATTTTATGACGGACTTGTGAGATTTTTGACCCTTGGAATTACAACTTTGGACTTATGATTTTGGGATCTGGACCTCCCTACTGCTATTTACCTCAAATTATTTTTTAAAAATGATTTCCTATTTTTAATATATCATAAACAATCTTAAGCAGATTATTACAGTTAATAAATTATTACTAATAGTTAATTATTAATAGATTATTAAAGGTAATAAAAGTATTTCTATAAAAAAATGAAGAAATGAATTTTAATTTTTAGATAAATTTAAGAATAACAGTGCTGTAGATTTAAATTAAAAAAAGAACTGATGAAATATTACTTTGTTTTTAAGAATGAGTTTCTCTATTAGAGATTATGAGTTTGAATTTTGTTTATTATAAAGTAATTTTTCTATGAATTTTTAGATGATTGTCAAAATATGAAAATAGTTATGGAATGTAACTGTTTGTTCTTCTGAATTGAAATATTTTCACATATTTGTTTATGCACTCATTGTTTTTGATAAACTTATATTTGGATTCCTTTTAGCTCATAAATTTCATTTCAGACAGAGAAATGACAGTTAATATAAAAAAAAAGTAAACTAAATATTAAAAAAATTCAGATTGGCTTTAAAATTCAAAGCTAAAAGTATATGTAATATATTAATTTATTTGAAATCTATTGTTATTGTTGAAATTAAAAAAATCTATAAAGATCACTGGATACAACCTTATCTTTCAAATAAAGTGGAGTACTTTTTTTTCTCCAAAGATAGAAAATATTAAAAAATTGGTGTACACCATCAAGATCAATAAACATGAATTTTCAAAACATGCATTGTCATTAAATATATCATCTCCTCTTTATTCGAGAGTTAAGAGTATGTATCTGAGGAAGGTTGAAGAATACATTGTCCAACAAAAATGAAAATATTAACTAGTGTATTAAAAAAAGTGTGGAATATCTTTAATGCTGATCTGAATTTATTTTACCAGTCAGTTGACTTTTGTGATGTTCTTCATTTAAGCTCAAAATACAAACATTTATTTTTTTTTTATTTCATCTTTTGAAAAAAAACAACATTTGTTTTAAGTTGTATAAGATGCTTTTCTTTTTTTTTAAGAAGATTCTTTAATGCATGAATATTTATTTTTTCAAGTAAATTTTAATGTTTTTATTTTATCTACAATTTCAATTTTAAATTGTTTTTAATTAAATATTTTCATAATATAAATTGTTATCATTCTTAACTTCCATAGTTCAAAATAAAATTTTTATTTTATTTTAATTTCAGACAATGAAATTATGGACAAATTTTCACTGTTGGAATATTTATGTAGTTGAACAGCAGCCCTTAAACAATTTTACCATCTCTGTAGCAGCAATCGCTGGTACCTTTATATCACTGACAGTTCATACATTTATATGCACACACAAGACAGATCAATGAAATAGCTTAGAAAATAAAAACAATTTTTCATGGGTTCCTTTTTGGCTGCACTTAAATCCCTCAAAGATTAAAAAAAATAAAAATTGCAAGTAAGATTTTATAATTTATTAGGATTTGAAATTTAGAAATTTGAACTTTTGTTATCAAATTAGATTTCAATTTGAAAGTTAAATAGACAAATTAGTTACAACTTCCATCAGCATGTTTGCAACTTTATTTAAATTTTAGATTTGGAAGAAAAACATTAATTTGGGGAATTTGATTCTAATTGAAAAAATATCTACAAAATAACAAGTTTTTAAATTTTTATTTATAACAGAAAAAATACAAGTAAGTAGGTTTTTGAAAAAAACGTTTGCATGATATTGGTTAATATCAGGTGACTTGCCAAATTTTAAACTATGATTTTTTTTTTTTTTTTTTTTTTTTTTTACTGAAAAGTATTGATATTTCAGCGAGTGGTTTGTTTATAACACTCCTTAAATATTGCCTCTTAGAAAGAAATAATAATTTTTATTATCATAATAGCTTATGTTAAGGACACACCAGCTATCAAAGCTATACGTACTGATTTTGACTCGTGGCTGGCGAAAATAGATAAATCGGGATTGCCAGAGCGCTTCAAAGCCTGGCTATACCATCACTGTGTGCTCCCACGAGCATTATGGCCACTCCAGACATATAGCGTTCCCATCTCGACTGTGGAGACGTTAGAGAGGAGAGCTAGCAGTTTCCTCCATAGATGGTTAAGATTACCTCGGTGCTTAAGCAGTGCAGCCTTATATGGATCATCCAATGCCATCCAGCTGCCATTCAGAGGACTAGTTGAGGAGTTCATGGTGTCACGGACAAGGGAAAGCTACCATTATAGAAACTCCAGAGATCCCAAAGTATCAGGTGCGGGAATTGAGATCAAGACTGGCAGAAAATGGAGTGCTACTAAGGAACTAGCTATCGCAGAAGGGTATCTGAAGTTAAAAACAATAATGGGTTCAGTCGCACAGGACAGAGCAGGCCTGGGGTTGATTCCCTCCTACAAATTCGGAAAAAGCACCATGAAGGAGCATCAACACCTGATACAGGACGAAGTAAGGCAGGGATGGAGGAAAAGTGGATGACAAAAATGGCAGGTTAT
Organism: Acanthosepion lycidas; assembly: GCA_963932145.1. Lineage (NCBI taxonomy): Eukaryota > Metazoa > Mollusca > Cephalopoda > Sepiida > Sepiidae > Acanthosepion > Acanthosepion lycidas. The sequence continues at coordinate 68,374,386 of OZ010578.1, forward strand.
AGCCAGCAGTGGGTGTGGACCAGGTGGGATGGTGTAGATCGGTGGAAAGTGTCATGGTCAGATCTTTGGAATACCGACTTCAGCCGATCTAGATTCCTAGTTCAGATGGTGTACGACGTATTACCAAGCGCGACCAACCTACACCTATGGGGAAAAATAGATTCACCAAAGTTCCCCTTGTGTTTGGGGAGGGGATCACTGCAACACATATTAAGCGGGTGCAGAACAGCTCTGACAGATGGGCACTATCGGTGGCATCATGACAAGGTTTTAGAGGCGATAGCACTCATTATTGCTGAACCTTTTACAGAGTAATAAACTCATCCCAGAAAGAAGAGCTATCCATTTCGTTAAAGCAGGTGCAAAGCCAAGTAAAAAGGTTGCAGGATCCCATTCATTGTTATCGTCCGCGTCAGATTGGCAAATGCGAGTAGATCTCGGGGAAACAACTGAAATTCCCAACACATATATCATCCTCCAAACTCCGTCCAGACATAATCGTTTATTCGGACGCCACAAAACAGATTATTTTGCTGGAGTTAACTGTCCCATGGGAAGAGCATATGCAAGATGCATTTGAGAGAAAGTATAGTAAATATGAAGGACTCTTAAATGATTGCAGAACTAAAGGATGGCACACTCATTGTTTCCCTGTCGAGATCGGCTGTAGGGGGTTCGCCGGACAGTCAATGATACGAGTCCTTACTAGCCTAGGGATAATTGGACAAAAAAGAAGGCGGGCGATTCAAATGATCCTGGAGTCCGTCGAAAGGGCCACCAGGTGGTTGTGGAGAAATAGGGCTAAATGAGTGGCCCAAAACTAAAAATAAGAACGTTCCCAATGCAGATGTACATAGGCCATAAATGCCATCACTAAATACTTTTAAGGCTGATTAGTATATATATATATATATATATATATATATATATGTGAAATTTGTGTATATAGATGACGAGAAACTTGCGAGAATCAATCTTTCGATTTGCATTCAGTCGCATATGTAATGACTTCATTTTTGCGTCTTACTGGTCTTCCGAGTAGACTTATTTTATTACAAAAACATTCTTACAAGTAATCTTTCCTTTTCTTTAAACGGAATTTTAATTTTTTTTTTTTGGTTTCCTTCATGGATAATTTTTTTTTTTTTTTTTTTTAGTTGTAACTTATTTTAGCTAAATTTACACGCTATTTTTTCTTTCAATTATTTTTCGACATGTAAATATCTCGATCATTTATTTTGAGGAATTTTAGTTATTTCTCTTAGTTTTTAAACGACTTCCTTCCGGTAAGGATAATTATGGGGGGGGGGGTTAACTTATTTAAAATTTACACGTGTTTTTTTTGTTTTTTTAACTAGTATTTAATGTGTAAATAGCTTGATTAATTTATTTTTAAGCGATTTTAGTTAAATGTTTTTCTCTTAGTTTTTAAAGTTGTAAATAGTCTGTCATTTTAATCACTCTATTGTAAACGTTTTATTAAGTGTAGTTTAGAAAAGAAAAGAAAAGAAAATAAGAATAAAAAAGTAAAAAGAAAAGAAAGACCAAACAAATAAGTTAGTTAAAAGGGGAGGTAGAGAAAGAACAAGTCGTAGGACGAGCCAATATAATAGTTTTGTTTTTTTTTTTGTATGTGTGTGTTTGTGTGTATATGTGTATGTATATGTAGATGTATGTATATGTGTGTGCATATTTATTGGTTTGTTTTCTTCTATTCTTCCAAAAAAACACCTTATCTTGGCCGCATGTAGGAAGATCACTACAACCATGCATACCTAATTTATAACTTCGAATAGCCCAATTGAAGTCTTGATTGGTTGTTGTCTACTGTGGCAACTTATATAATTCATGTCCTAAAGCTAGTGGCAAATTTTTGTTCTAGGTGCGGGCCGAATACTGATCATATTCGGTCGGGTCGCCCATCGAAGAAGTCTGTTGTTTCTTTAGTCCCGAAACTTCTAGTGACATGGAAGCAACAACACTGACGACGCATCTAGATTTGGCATTTAAAAGTGTATTTTAATAATAATGTTATTGTTATATGTAATATAAGAAGTGATGATATTAAATCTCACTATCAATTAACATAGAAGTTATTTGTTACTTCACCTCACACTCCTTCTTTGTAACAAAATTTCAAAAAGACTTTACAATTAGTGATAAACAGTATCCTTAAAGTAAAAGTATTGATTTTTGCATAAGATGAGTTCTAATAAACTTTGGTGATAAGTTTTCAAAACTTTATTCTCAATCTGCTATGATGGAGTTTACCAGAATGTTTGATGTGCAGAACATTTATGGCACCCCACAGATCACTCGAAAGCAACAAACTCTACACCCCAGGTGGATGACACTCATAGACCTGAGGTAGACACAACTTGCTTCATTAAGCATGTTCAATAGCTTCAAACTTAAATCCTGCTTTTTTTCAGAATCCAATCCTAATGCATAAATATTTAACAAAACATTTATCCCTTACCAATTACTGCTGTCAACTTTTTCACCTTGTAATAATTTGTTTTTTCTTTACAAAACTAATTTTCAGTCTCAGCCTTACCTTGCTATGTGGATATGCATTTGAAATATACTCTTACTTAACACAAGTGAAGTTACAAATTTATAAAGTGCAAGTAACAATTTTTAGATGTATGTCAACGGAACAAATATATTGAAACATTTTTTTTTTTTTTTTTTTCTTAAATAACACCAGTAAAATTGTATTTATGAAAATTAAAGAAACCAAATTTCTTTCTTTTTATTAACCTGTTTTGGTTGTGCTCATACTTTGGGAAAAATAGTGCTTAAGTTAAAGTAATTTTCTTCCCATAAAATGATGAAATGATTGAATGTTATTTTAAGTGTTATTGATTTTTGTTTGTGATGTGGCATGTATTTTAAATTTATAAACTTTCAAAAACCCTTTTGGTCAAATCCATTTATGATATATTCCCAAAAGAGTGAATGATTAATGTTTGTATAGTTCTTTCTGAAGAAAGCTCAAAAACATTTAATGTATCCTGAAATTATAATTGACAATTTTTAATGACAGTTTTCCTGATGAAAAGTAAGAAGTTGTTACACATTTTGGAGTCACTTTTCCAGTTTTCACTTTCAGTTTTAGCATGAAACATTTGATTTCTAATGGTTGTGGTGCATGAACATTGAGTTTTTAAATAGTTTGTTGATTTTTTCCAAATTAAAAGAATAATAATTTTTCTTTGATATATGGACCTTGGCACTCAGACCTCTCAATTTTTAGGGTTTTTATAAATATTTTATACCTTTAAACATTTTAGATGCGTTAAGAAAAAAATGTAATATTCTTTCAAATGAGATGCAAGTGATTTGTTTATATTCTTCTTAGTTTCTTCTAAGATTTTTAAGTAAGGAATTGTTTGTTAATCTTTTTTTTGCAACTAGTTGCAAATAAATTACTGAGGTATATGATATGAATATTATTAATATTACTAGTATTAAATCCTCAGTTGCATTTCTGTATTTAAAAAATAACACTAAAAAGTGATATTTAATTTTTGATCATGAAACTAATTTTTATTTTAATTGCATTTTTTTTTTATTTAAGTGTCCATTTCATTTGAATATTCTTATTTGTAAAATGAGTTTTAAATTGAGTTTTACCCTCATAAAGTATCAAAATCTTAAAAAAAAGTAGACATTGTATATCTGTTCAAATATTTTTCATTACACCTATAACACTGACAATACAATTACATAATATAAAATAGTGTTCTCATTATGAGTTTAAATTGATCTCATTTTGATATTGTCATTGTTTTTCCAATAATTTATACATAGTTTTTATATTTCCAGAGTTAGTTTAGACAAATCTTATCTATGCAAACAAGAAAGATGAATATTTACAACTGATTTCAAAATGTTAAGCAAGAATAAAAATCTGTTGATAAACTACAATTTCTAATTAAATGTAAATGTTTCTCAAATATTTTTTGATTAAAGTAACAGTATTTTATATTTTTTTTAACCGTTTTGTATTTGGTCTTAAGATTTTGACCAGGGGTGTGTGTACACACAGTGTAACCCGGATATGAGAAAGATTTTCTCTGGTCCCAAATTAGAGCCATACTTACCTAAACAAAATAGACCAAACCCGGATACAAGAGACTTCTTCTCCGGTCCCGACAACTCTCTTATATCCGGGTTACACTGTATGTATATATATAGTTAGACCCAGAGAGCCAGACAAACCTATCAAGGTTTCACCTAAGCGGATCGTCAGGGAAGGCTGACTAAAAAAGAACGGAATACTTATAGTCAATAAACAAAAAACCTAACCACAAGACCAAAAAAAAAAAAAAAACAATGGGGGAGGGGAGAACCATTTATTCAAATAGAGGGAATAAAAAAAAAGTTGGGGGGGAGAAACTCTGACAACAGGGGGTAATAAACCAAGATGACTATGAAACCCAGAATAAACATAAGAATAGAGATAGAAACATATTGTGGTTCAATCCCCCGTTTAATTTATCAGTGAAAACTAAAATTGGTAAAATATTCTTTAATCTACTGGAACAAAATTTACCAAAGACCAGTAAACTACACAAAATATTTAATAAAAATAGTGTCAAACTAAGCTACAGCTGTATGCCCAACATAGTGAACTTAATTAACAGATATAACAAGAAATAATTAGATGTAATTGTAGAAACAAGAAAGCCTGCCCACTCCAGGGAAAATGCCAACAGGAGTGCGTGGTATATCAATTTAAACTATACAAGGACATAAATGACAATAATAAGGATATAAATCTTAAAGTATACATAGGATCTACTCAAAATGTGTTTAAAAAATTATATTACAACCATATGAGTAGTTTCAATAATGAAAATAACAAACATAGTACTACACTATCCACTTATATGTGGAAAATTAGACGTGACAATAACAAAGACACCATACTGAAATGGGAAATATTAAAAAGATGTTCCAAATTTAGAGCAGGTCATAAAATTTGTCACCTATGTCTAGAGGAAAAATTAGCTATCACTTTATACTTGAACATTTATTAGATTCTAAAACTGAAATCCTAAGTAAATGTAGACATAGAAAATGTCGGTTGTTAGACTAGGTCTCCTCTCCCCATCTTTTTTTTCTCTTTTGATTGAATAAATGGTTTATTACCCCCTGTTGTCAGGGTTTCTCTCTACCCCCCCACCTTTTTTTTATTCTCTCTATTTGAATAAATGGTTCTCCCCTCTTCTCCCCCATTATTTGTTTTTTTTATTTGGTCATGTGGTTAGGTTTTTTGTTTATTGACTATAAGTATTCTGTTCTTTTTTACCTCTTTAGCCAGCCTTCCCTGATGATCCACTTAGGTGAAACCTTGGTAGGTTTGTCTGGCTCTTTAGGTTTAACTAGGTCTGCTCTTCTTACTGTATCGGGGACTTTATTTAGTTATTTTGCCTAATCATATCAGGTTTTTTTTCTTTGGGCTTTGGACTTGCATGTTAGACGATTATTTTCGGTTAACATACATGTTCTTGGTTCTTTCTTTTTTTATACTTTTTTTCCCCTTTGGTATTGGTTTGATTATTTGCAAATCAAAACACTGAAGGTTTTCCGAATGAGTATAATTTCTTATACTTATAAGATTACTACTAATAATATATATATATATATATATATATATATATGGTTGGATAGATTCATTTAAAAATTTGGGTTTATGTAGATTGCGTGTATTGGTCACTTCCACAATAACACCAATACACGCAATCTACATAAACCCAAATTTAAAAAAAAATTAATCAGTTTGTCTGACGATCGCTAAAGCGTGAAACCCAGGGTCATAAGCTCACATCTATCCAACTATATATGTTAGCCCTATCTCTGATATTGAGCGCTTTCTAATAAGTACCGCATATATAATATATAAATAATTATACATATATATATATATATATATACATACATATATATATATATATATATATATATATATATATTTATATACACACACTTTTCACACACATATATATATATATATATATTTTAAATAAAAACAGATCACTTTAAGGTTCCATGTAATAAATTATTTCACCACAGCCCTTTTAAAGGACTGTGGATAATCAGACTTTACTTCCAAACAAAAAATGAAAAGAAAATTTACACATTTTTGACGGGCTGTATTAAACATATGTAAATTAACGAAGTGAGGGGTGAGAGAGAAGACATGAGTTAGTTAGCAGACATTGACACATTTAAATGGTTAACTTAATGGAAGTTATATATTGATATCGAAGGGGTAGAGAATAAAAAACCCATAGAGAGAAGGAAGTTATGAGAGAAAGTGTCACTAATTTTCTTTGTAAAAAAAAAAAAAAAAAAGAAAAAAAAGGCTAGAAACAGATGCTGTTATTTTGTTTTACTTTGAAAGTGTTATTTTGGGGGTTCATAAAGATTATAATGTTTGATATAAATTTGAATGTCTCTAAACTGTCTACAAATAATTTAATTTGATGTTTGTTAGTGATTTAAATTTTATTAAAATTTTGGGGATTTTCTATGAAATAGTCAATTAGAAAAAATTCATAGAAAGTACATTAAAAGAATAAAATTTTATTTTAAAATATAAGTTTACTTCTCTAGTAATCTTTTTTTTAATCTCTTTAAAAAAATGTTATTATTGATCATTAAGTTGACATCTCTATCCGTTTGAATTTTGTTCATGAATTTAACTCGTGACTGTTTCTAGCGTGTCGTCTGGATTTTTTTTTTTTTTTTTTTTTGTTAACGGCTAAAATTCTTACGGCATTTTTTTTTGTTCGTATATTTAAAGATTTTTGGGAGGTGTCTACGTCAGAATACTTTTTATTTAACTACGATTTGAAATATTTTTACTTTTAATTTTTAATATACTATATTTCTTTCAAGAACAATAAATGTAATTAGAATCCTTTTACAGTTTGTAGAATTATTATCACATCAAGTATATTACGATTTTTTAAAGATTTTATGAATATTATTATTATTTAAGTAAAATTTTCATTTCTCTGATTAAAACTTTATTTATTCATTTAATTACAATTTAAAAGAAGTTTAGGTTAGAATTCATTTATTTTTAATGAACTACAATTTTAATTACAACTTTAAAATATTTTCATTATTAGTTTTTTTAGACTATAATTTCATTTAGTAGAAGTGAATGTATTCAAGAATTAGGATTACTTACAGTAAGTAAAATTATTTTACAATTATATTACGATTTTAATTTTTTTTTTTTATGGCAAAAATAGCTAATTCATTTCTCTGATTTAGTAAACTTTAGTTATTTATTTAATTACAATTTAAAAGAAGTTTAGGTTAGAATTCATTTTAATTAACTACAATTTTAATTACAACTTTAAAATATTTTCATTATTAGTTTTTTAGACTATATTTTATTTAATAGAAGTAAATGTATTAGGCCGGGGCAGAAAACAATGATGCAATAACGCCGCTCTTTGACATTAAAAAATACGTCAAAAACCGACATCACTGCGCCACCATTTCTGTCCCAACCCAATATTTGAATTACTTACAATAAAGTACTGTAAAATTATTTTTCTATATCAAGTATGTTTGTATTACGATTTTTTTTAATTTTATATTTAAATATTATTTAAGTAATTTTTTTTTTTTTTATGGCAAAAATAGCTAATTCATTTCTCTGATTTAGTAAACTTTATTTATTTAATAATTACAATTTAAAAGAAGTTTAGGTTAGAATTCATTTTAACTTCAATTATAATTACAACTTTAAAATATTTTCATTGTTAGTTTTTAAAATAGACTTACATTTAATTTCTATATCAAGTATAAGTATATTACGATTTTTAAAAATTTTATATTTAAATATTTTTTTATTTATTTATTTTTTTTTTTAAATATAAACTTTGTACATACAGGTGAAACTATAAGGACATGGGGTCATTCAATGGTTCACATCCTCTAGTTTTTCGTCATAATTTCATTTTTCTGTAGGTGTTTTATAGGAATCATTTGAGTGTCGGTATTTCTTTTGGAGGGGTGTTTAGGTTAGAATACGTTTTATTTAACTATGTATAACTTTAAAAGATGTTTAGGTTAGAATTCGTATTAACTACAAGTTTAAATACAACTTTAAAATATTTTCACAATTATTTTAAATTAAAATAATTGTGAAAATATTTAATATTAAAATTTTTAATAGACTATTTTTAAGGAAAAACCAATTAAATATAATAGAATTACTTACACTGTACAGTATATAAAATTAATTTTTCATGTTAAATATAAGTATGTATATTACCTGATCCTATTTTATAAATTTATTTTTATTTTTAAATATTATTTAAGGAAAATTTTTGACAATGACGGCATAAAATAGCTATTTCATTTCTCTGATTCAGTAAAGTTTTATATTTTATAAACTTAGTAATATATAGTTTCTCATGTATGCACAAAGGACATGGGTCATTTAATGACCTACATATTCTAGCTTTTCTTATTAACTTCCATTTTACTGTAGGTGTTTTATTTGATTCTTTTAGGTGCCAGAAGTATTTCGATAGAGATGTCTGATTTTTATATTTATTTATCCTAAATGAGCTTTGATGTTGGTTGAATCTTTTTTTGAACTCATGGCTAGTGCAACCTATATATATTTTTATGTTTTCTGGTCTTTCAATCGAAGAGATATTGCATTGGTATATATATATATATATATATATATATATATATATATATAGTTGTTCTCACATCAATCCAACTAAATATGTTAGCTCTGTCACTGATATTGAGCACTTTACAATAAGTACCGTGCATATATAATATATAAATAATATATATATATAACATATATATATATATATATATATATATATATATATATTATTAATTAATGAATATCAAACACTTAAAATCCCATAGGTAATAATTTTTATTTCATTAGAGCTCTAAAAACACAGCTCTTAATCTTTGAGACCGACAAACAAATCAGCAAATGAAATGGTAAAAAAATACTCCACGTTAAAATCAAGAGATATTGCTATCTTATTTAGAGAGTGGGAAAAGACAGAGATTGTTAACCTATTTTGATATATTGACCTCAATGCTGACATATTTCATTCAACAAATTATTTATAAATAATATTAAAAGGGAACATTTTTAAAGATTTTGAAATTAGCAAAAAAATTTTCATTAGCTTAAAAGCTAATGAAAATTTTTTTGCTAATTTCAAAATCTTTAAAAATTTTAATTTAAATTTCTTGGCTAATTATATTAAAATATAATTAGCCAAGAAATTTAAATTAAAATACCCAAGAGATTTGAATTAAATGATTATTTATTAATTTCAGAGAAAACTATTTATAAAGGTTATATACCTAGAATCCTGAACTTTTATATCCTCTATGTATTTATTAATATTTAGCAGGATATGAGTCTACTTTAAACTAAGGAAAAGCTAGATTGGGATTAATCCCCTGTATTTTATGCAACAAATTCTCTGTAAATAATAAAAAATTGTCTGGTTCAGAAAATTTTTTGTATTTTCTCAAAATTAGTGAAAAAATTTTTTTAAGTATTAAATGTAAATTAGTATAAGCTTTTTATATAATTAACCAAGAAATTTAAGTTAACAAACCTAAAAGGTTTGAATTAAATGATTATTGATTATATTTACAGAAACATATTTATAAAGTTTATATACCTAGTCCTGAACTTTGATATCTTAGATGTATTTATTAAGATTTAGCAGGATATGAATGTACTTTAACCTGAAGTGAAGTTAGATCAGGGTTTATCCCCTAGTGTACATTTATTAAGTTTATGAGTTTTAGTTAAAGACATATTCCACATTAATTGAAAAGAGACCTGTTTAACCCAATTACCATGTTGCATCCAACTTGGTCAAAAAATATATTTATTCTTCACCCATGATACATACACTGCAACAAGGATAGTCATAATGGACGTGTCACTAATATAAAGAAGTAAACAACATAATAAATCCATAACATCCATGGTTAACAATAATTTTATTTAGCACCATATATTCACATATTCCCGTATATATCTAGTCTAAGCATAAATTAAAGATCAATAACCCTATCAGCTTTCATCTGTCCATATACAAATATACACGCATATTCACATATGTATATGCATATACACATACATCCATGTATTTCTATCTAAACACAATATTCTCACAAATGCACATTTATGTATCAAGAAACCCAATATATGCCCCCCCCACACACACATATATATACACATGCATATTCCCACACATACCCATTTTTCCACAAGCAAATCCGTATTTAATTAACAATACATATTACACACATATATGTGTGTGAAAAGTGTGTGTATATAAATATAAATAAATATATATATATATATATATATATATATATATATATATATATATATATATATATATAATTATTTATATATTATATGCGCGGTACTTATTAGAAAGCGCTCAATATCAGAGATAGAGCTAACATATTTGATTGGATAGATGTGAGTTTGTGACCCTGGGTTTCACGTAAAAAAAAAACCCAATAAGATCATATATAATTTCCATATGTAACCAGGAAAATAAATACTTATTACCAGGATTCATACCAAAATAAACAAATAAATATAGAAAATAAAATAAAATAAAACACCAACAACCACTCTTTAGTTCAAGCTAGCACCACAATAATTACATTTATAGGTTCTTATTATTCTCCCACCAACATTACTAATCACTACTAACAATTTAAAATAAATATTAACCACTTATATTATCATTGCCACCAACCCCCTTACACATTACTATCATGCCAAATCTACCATTACCATATAAACCCACCATAATTATTAACGTAAACTACCCCCTCCCCCAGCATATTTAATACCACCATAAAAATAACCAATAAGGATTACAAACTGAAATTTCCACCAGTCACATAAACACAGTCATCAAAAAACTAAAAAAACAAGGAAATAACCAGCTTTAATATAATAACAATAATGTTTTTTTTGTAAATTAAAAATAAAAATTATAGCAATCTCCAACTATCATAATTTTACACAGAATACCTGTTATCAGGATTCATACCAAATTAAATTAATACATATAACAAAATAAAATAAAACACCAACAACCACTTTTTAGTTCAAGCTACCATCACTATAACTACATTTATGGTTTTATCATTCTCCCACCACCAATCCCTTACAACATTACTATCACATCATATCATATAGACCCGCTATAATTATTAATATAAACTACCCTCTCACCCAGCATATTAAATATTAAATATCGCCATATAAAATAACCTATAAGGATTAAAAAACCGAAATTTCTACCTGTTACATATACAGTCATCAAAAACAAACAAATAACCAGCTTTAAATATAACAAATAAACCTCCTTTTTTTTCAAATATTTTAAAATAAACATAAATAATAATAATTTTTACCTATCATAATTTTACAAAAACCCCACCACACATATATACATACATGCGAGGAAATATTATTCAGTGGAAAAATAAAAATATGAGATGTATACATTCACGAGACATTCACAAGAAATTTTCGCTACACTTCCAGTCTTTGAATTTCAACATACAAATGCGTATGTATAGACACAACACCACCCGTATACGTACATATGTCATATCCGAAACTGCCCACATATGTTCATATATGTACGAGTCTCGACGGACGACCAAGTATGAATGTGTCTGCGTACTCCATTAGGCGTATGAACATACATCGATGTTTGCGTTAGTACGATGACACCACAACATTTCCCCCACCACTTCCATAATAATACCAATACATGCAATCTACATAAACCCAAAATTTTTAAAAAATTAATCAGTTTGTCTGACGGTCGCAAAAGCGTGAAACCCAGGGTTACATACTCACATCTATCCAACCAAATATCTATATATATATATATATTGGTGCAAAAATAATGACATAATAATGTTGTTTTTTGATGTAATTTTTAACATCAAAAAAAGACATTATTACGTCATTATTTTTGCACCAACCTAATATATATATATATATATACACACACACACACACACACATACATACACATCACAACCATAAATGTCAGATTGCAATAAAAATTTCTATGTGATCATATATGATAACATTAGAGTACTGTAGATACAGATACGAATTTATATGATCCAAGAGAAAGGGTACTTTTCTATTTTTTTTAAGTCAGTGTTTGTGTCTGCATTTTGAAGATTAAGTAAATTCTCCTGCTTTTTATATTTAATAATATATGTAAATTTTTATATTTAATATATACGTAAATTCTCCTGGTTTTTATACTTAATTATAAGTATTTTCTCCAGCAGACAAAGGTCACAATGGTTCCTGAATTTCTTGGGAATTTGAGCTCTGGATATGAATTTCCACTCCAATTGCAGTGTGAGACCTTTGTCAATGAGATCCCAATGATGTCTGGATAAAGCTGTTTGGATTTTGAGGGACCTATTGCTGAAGGAGTGTCTGTGATTATATAAGTGTTGCTTCCAGTTTCCCCACAGATATTCTGATGTAGGTCTTCTTCAAGTCTACATTTTCAACAGGGAAAATTGTTGCTTCATATACCATGTTTTTAGACCTGCATTTACATCCAACAGGATACTCAGTTGTCTTTTCTGCAATTGTATGTGGGCTTAATATCCATTACTTCACTGTTATAAAATTTATTTAGTAGCTTACTATTGTGTACTGAGCTGATGTTTTCTACATTGTTAACACAAGAGTAATTAATTTTAAGTGATTTTCTATTAAAAATTTTTGATAAAGGATTCTTGTCATCAAAATGTTTATCTATTCATTTTAAGAAGAAATGGTCTATATTAATATTGGAAAGTTTGCAGTCGGCTGGGTTGAATCATATGACTATCCATTTTCTGTTTTTAGAGTTTTTAGAATTTAGGTTCTTAGGCTCATCTGTTTTTGGTATATGTTCTATAATTGAATTTGGGTGGTTAGAATGGACATTAATGTAGATGGGGGTTTGACCTTCTTTTAGGAAGGGTTTAAAGGTATTGTTGGAAAGGTTACAGTGATATCAAGAAAGTTGACTATTTTTAAGTTAGATCTATCTTGAAGCCTAAAAACTTGAAAACTAATAATCTTTTTGTATAGTTTTAAGGTTAAAGGACCATTACTATTTAAAACAATCATTAGGCTATCATTTCTATAAAGGTCAACTTGGTTGTCAATAACAATTCTATCTAGGGTGTCCAATATATATATGCCCACCAGGTCTACTATTTGGGAAGAGTCAAATAGGAACATCAAAGTTTTTGTTGTTTCTTTTTATCCAAATTGAGTTATTGTGCACTGGATGCTATTATAATATTTAGTTCATCATCTGTGATATCAATGTAAATTTATGCTATTAATTAGTAATTCTTCAGAGACGGAAGGGTAGAAGTTGATTATATCAAATTGTATGAAAGTGGCTGTAGATTTATTTGGGATTTTTGGGATTGTGGCAGAGGAATCCTTCCAAAGATTGATATGAATGGATAGTATTATTTTTTTTGAGTATTTCTTTTGAGATCAGTCCCAATTCAGATTTTGAAGGATTTATTAATCTAGATTGTATGTTGTTAGTAAAATTGAGTTTATGGTCTTTGAAAAGGAGCTAAGTTTTTTTTTTATATATTGGTGGTACCAATTCTGTCACCAACATTACACTTGTTGGTAAACTTAGTTATGTCATTATTAATAGATGATAAAATATTCTAGTTCTCGTCTTTATATGAACAGGTTATTTTTGATGATTTGTTGATAGTCGGCAGGGTTGATTTGGTAAATGGTCTTAGACTTATCAGACTTAATCCATAATTTATTAAAATTTTTTTTGTTCCTAATGTCTTTGAAGATTTTTGACTGGAAATGGTTTGGTGATTTCTTAAAATTGATTTTCTAATTAGGTTCATATATATCATTTTCAAAGAGTTCCAGGCTTTTACTCCTTGGTGGAGAATTTTGAGATTTCAGATTATAAGTTTCTTTCTGGTTTTGTTGATCATCTTGAGGATTCAATAGGAAGTAGGTCTTTCATTGCATTCTCTAGGTCAATGATTTCTCTGTCAGGGAAATAGTGAAAGATTGTAAGGAAGGATATGTTATGTTTTTAAGTGAATAGTCAAGAGTAAATTTTCCATTCTCATATGGGATAGGTTAGTTTTTTAAGTAATTTAGTAGGAAGTATTCCAAGGAGAGCTCAACTTATTCTCATAAGCAGCAATATAGTAATGATACAATATGTTAATCCATATAGAATTTCCAAGAAGATATGGATCCAGCAAGAGCTCTATGCCAAAAGACAGAACAAAATAATTATTAAGGAATATCAAACACTTAAAATCTCATAGGTAATAATTTTTATTTCACAAGACTTCTAAAAAGCAGCTCTCAATCTTCAAGACCTACAAACAAATCAACAAATAAAATGGGAAAAATACCCTAGGTTAAAATCAAGAGATATTGCAATCTTATTTAGAGAGTGGGAAAAGACATAGAGTGTTGACCTATTTTGATATACTGCCATCAGATTTAACATTAGTATGTCATTTGGGGAAGGTGGAAAGGCATAAAGTGTAGTTAGTTCAGTGTGAATTAGAAACAATCCTGTTTGGTTCTGTCAACGGCATATTATATCAATTTTATATATATATATATGTGTGTGTGTGTATATATATATTTATATATATATATATAGAGAGAGAGAGAGCAAGGAATAAGCGTAATTTATAAGGCATTTTTTTTATGTAAATTTTAATAGCTAAAAAACAAACAGTTTCATCCCAGTCTTATCAAGTTTATTACTGGGAATTAAAATAATAAACATATAAATTAAATTGAGGATGACAAATGGGGGGAGGAGGAAATTTCAAGGAAAACTAGAGCCCAATAACATTCAGACCCAGCAAACAATCCCTCTGTTTACAGAATGGAAGGCTTGTGGGATCTGATATATAAGTACTTCAGAACCTTGAGGTGTTATGAAGAGTGGGACCTTGATAAAATAGAAAAATGGTCCACACTAAATTCAGAAACACACAGGACAATATATTCACATATAATATATATTATAATATATATATATATATATATATATATATATATATATATATATATATATAACAATATTTTTATTTATATATAATATATATATATATATATATATATATATATATATATATATATATATATACTTTGCTTCCCCAACAGCTTGAGCACTCGTGCTGTTCTTTTTAAAAAAATATATGAGATCGACCTAGGATATTCTCTGAAAAACATCCCTATACCCACCCAATCTTCTTATAAACTTAACCTACCAGTGAAAATTGAAAGTTTCATAAGAAAGATGAGTTTAAAGGCATACTTCTTCCTCAACAAGCCAACAAACAAAAAAACTGAAAAACTGGAGACATTTGACTTCAGTACAAAAATATGCCCTTCTAAATGTGAAGAAATGCTGAACTTTGAGGTGGACATAACAACTATAATGAACTCCAATAAGGTATTCATATTGGCTGACAAGACTACAAACATATACACAATGGAACCTTCAGCCTACAATAACCTCATAACTAACAACATCACACAATTATATAAGAAGACAACTGTAAACACAAAAATCATGATAAACCAAGAAGCTAAAGATATAGCCGTCAAACTAAAAATAGATGAAGGATAAAACTCATAGCTGAACAATAAGATTTCATGACATCAAAAGACCACAAAACCAACTTCAAGAAAAAACCCCACATTCTGCCTAATCAACCCTGCGAAAAGTGAAATAGGAAAAATCAGTAAAACATATTAGAAATTATCAACATGAAAGTAAAGGAAAAATTAGAACTTAACCAATGGAAAAATACCAAAGCTCTAACGAAATGCTTTACAGCAATAAAAAACAAAAACAAAGCTACTTTCATCCAGTTTGACATAATGAATTTCTACTCATCTGTCACAGAAAACATACTGAATGACACTGAACAATTAGCACAACAACATGTAAAAATTACAGATGGAGTTATTAAAATAATCAAGCACTGCTGTAAATCTTTGTTATTCCACAATAAAGAAACATAGACAAACAAAACAAAATTACAACCTATTTGATGTAACAATGAGTAGTTATGATGGAACATCTTGTAAATTAGTAGGTATATTCATCCTATCATATCTAGCCAGGATTCTAGAGAAAAAAGACATGGGCCTATATAGAGGTGATAGATTTATCCTGATAAGAGAACCCAATGGCCCCAAATTAAGGCAAAGTCAGGAAAAAATAGTAAACACCCTAGAAACAATTGGAATTAAACAGAAATAAATGCAGGTACAAAACAGTACACTTCTTAAATGTCACTCTCAACCTGAACAAAAATGCATACAAACTGTACAAAAAAAGATAATGACACCCCAACTTATGTAAACACATCCTTCAACCATCAAGCACATATCCATATCAATCAGACACAGGCTATCTGAAAACTCATCAAACATAGGCATTTTCAATAACAAGAAAATACCATATGAAAATTCACTAAAAAATAGTGTATACACACAACAACTACAATACACACCTCCACAACCAAAACACAAAAACAGAAAAAGAAATATTATCTGGTTTAATCAACCATACAACAAAACCATCAACATAAACATAGGAAGGACATTCCTAAACTTAATAGAAAAGAACTTCACTGCAACATACTACTTAGAAAAAATATTCAACAAAAGTAATGTAAAAATTAGTTACAGCTGCACAAAAATATAACACAAATAATAAAAAGCCACAACAAAAATGTAACAACATGCAAAAATGCAGTCAAGGAATCTTAATGCAACTGCAGAAATAAAACAACCTATCCACTCCAAGGAAACCGCCAACAAACAAATATAATCTATAAAGCCAAGGTAAGTGCAAACAACAGCACAATATACTCCATTGGTGCCACTGCGAGACCATTCAAGAAAGGAAACCAAAACTATGACCTCTCATTCTCCAAGAGAAAATACTCAAACAGCACTACACTATCCACATACATATGGCAACTAAAATACAAAAATATTACACCAAGAATAAGTTGGGAAATATTGGAAAATGCACCTGCCTTCAATAACATAAAGAAAGAAATGCCTACACAAAAAGGTAGCAATAATTTCCCACACCCAACAAAAGAAATTACTAAATATAAGATCAGAAATAATTTGTAAATGCAGACATGAAAACAAATACCTATCACAATTTATATAACAAATAGATAAAAAAAAATACCAACCATTACTGCTACATAAACCACCATTGACCTTATGAATACCATCAATTATTTTCTAATTCAAACTACCATCAGAATAATTATAATTATTGTTATTACCATTCCACCACCATTTTGGAGCTACTTCCACTCCTGCTCTCATACCCAAAATGGGAGTTGGCTTCCCTCACACTCCCCGTTTTCAAAAAGGACCCACTCCAGCTCCACCTCCATTTAAAAAAAAAAAAAAAAAAAAAGAGCGGCTCTTTTTCAGTGCTCCATAGTTAAAAATGTACCTTCTTTCATAAATGTTGGACATTTTTGCAATTAATAAGCTGTGTATGAGATATTTTGGTACTCAAATTTAATTAGAACCAACCTTCAGCTTGTCAGCATACACTTTACTTATAAAAACATACTGAACTTCCCCAATGTTCTTCCTTATAAGGCACATAACATTTCTAACTCCAAAAGAATTACCTCAACAAACAGTAAATTTAGTTTTACAAATTTTATTTTTTCATAAACTGGAGTTTACCTTTCGTAATAGTTCTTTTTTGAAATTTCTGTCTTTCAAGCTGTGATGTTTTTTTCAAAAAATTCCTCCTCCAATTTCAAAATGAAAAGCATCCTTTTTTTTAATATTTTATTTTTACATTAATTGAAACTAAATGATCAAATTTACTATTTCCAGTTAGTAAAATATTCTGCTGTATTTTAAATAAAAATTATATATATCAGAATTTCAACTTCTTGGCCGATTTAAGAAAATTTGCTTAAAAGTACCCATTTTCTTAATTTTAAGAAATTATTAAACAAAACAATTTAAATATGTTTTTTAACATACCATAGTTTTAAACAAAGCCCATCTTCAGATAAAAAAAAAAAACCCAAACAGGTAGGTGTGTGACCATCTGTGCATGAAAACATTATTCTGAGAACAAAATAGATGAACGGTCTGTGCGTCGACACTGCAA